>JAOYMR010000002.1:24417248-24427319 GCA_025802075.1 Tenebrosternarchus preto
TCTCTCTCTCTCTCTTTCTCTCCCTCTCTCCCTCTCTCTTTCTCCCCTCTCTTTCTCCCTCTCTCCCTCTCTCTTTCTCTCTCTCTCTCTCTCTCTCTCTCTCTCTCTCTCTCTGCTGTATTCCATGCTCTGTCTTGTTCTCACTAACCCAAAGCTTCCTGAATTCTTGGTCACCCAGTGACACGCCTCTCTCGTCCCTGGAGCCGCGGGACGTGCTGCAGATGGACATGACGCGTTATGTGGGGCTCACGCCCACCGTGCTCTTCGACCTCCTCCTGCTGACGGGCGTGCTAGAGGAGGAGCCTGAGCCAGGGGGCGGAGCCGTGGGCGGAGCCGGAGCGGGCACGGCCTCTGGGAAGTTTCGGAACCGGAGCGTGTCGGATGGCGGCCCGCGGAGCGAGCTCGAGCGGAGACTGGACGAGGACATCGCACGTGTGATGATCCTGGAAGAAAGGATGAGAAGCCCGTTGGACGATGGAAAGAGGGAGGATGAGAAAAAAGAAGAGTGGCAAAGTGAAACGGACTTCCCCAGAACCCTGAAACCCTCCTCGGACGAGCAGAACGGCGCTCCCTGCCTGGCCGCGCTGCCGGCTCAGACCAGATCTGACCTCTTTGCCCTGGAGCTACGCGCTGTGCGTGTTTCCTACCTCCTCCTGGGGGCGCTCAAGTCTCTGGCTGTGATCATCAACTGCAGTAAGTTCACGGACCTGCTCCTGGTGGCCAGAGCGGAGTCTGCGGCGGGTCCGGGCAGCCCCGACCAGAACGCCGAGCTTCGGCCCGTTCTGCAGCTGCTGGTGCGCAGCATGGTGAAGTGGGCCGTCAAACCCTGCCCCATCAAACAGCCTGTGACCCTGGCCGCCCTGGAGAGAGCCCAGGTCATGATCTTCAAAGGTGCCGTCAGCAAGCTGCAGGAGGACGGAACTGGCAGAGACAACAAAGGTGCCTGTCTCACGCACACCCTGGTTGAACACAGTAGAGCCCGCATAGGTCTGTGGGGGGGGGGGGGGTGTTGAGTTTGTGGTGCTGAGTTTCTCTTTCCTTGTGGAGATCCAGCAGGCCACGCCTCCTTCCAGCCGTTGTCACAGTCATCCAGTTCCGTGTCTCTGCACAGCAACGGTTCAGACGGGAACGCCGTCTTCGGACAATCAGCTTCCTCCTCCACCAACGACCTCACCACAACCCTCCTCACTGCACTGCAAGCTGATGGCCTGGAGAACTTTAACCCCTTCCTTCCCATCAGTCTCCTGCAGTGAGTACAGCGCCACCTTGCTGGGGGAGGACCAAAGCTCACACACTTCCTGTCTGTATACTGACAGTTAAGGGGTTAAAGATCAGACACTGGTGATGACACACACACACACACACACAGTAAACTCTCTGATGTGACTCCAGATCGCTGTCAGACAGTGGTACATCTGAGACTCAAAATCACACGCTGCTGACAACAGGTGTGAATGAGAGAGAAGGTGAGTGTGTGTGTGTTTTTGTGTGTGAGTGTGTGTGTGTGTGTGTGTGTGTGTGTGTGTGTGTGTGTAAACTAACCCCTATAACCATTAGCAGCTTGGTTTCTAACTGCTGCGATTCACACACACTCTGATCAGTGGAGTCTCTGTTCTCCAGCACAGACCACAGCAGACTATGGTTTCACACCAGTGCAAAGGAGAATCTTCTGGAATTTACATTCTCTAGAATTTCATTCCTTTTAACAGTTTTCTTATGCTCATTGAAGTGTGATAATTAGCCGTTTGTATTCTGATGGAACATTTTAATGACTGTGAGCTGTTTGTTTTCTGAAGAGGCATTTTCACAGGGTTAGATCAGACAGTTCTCAGACTGAGCTGGTGAGAGCCTTTTTTGGATGCCTGGGAGATGTTAGCAGCTCTTCACTGTGTGTGTATGTGCATGCGCTTGTGTGTGTGTGTATCGTGTGTGTATCTGTGTGTGTGTGTGGGTGCATGTGTTCGTGTGTGTGTGTGTGCGGGCCCCTCTCCAGGCGGATGGTACTGGCCCGGTTTCCTGTGCTGGCCGGGCTGGTCCACAACCCCATGCTGCCTCCGGGACTCACCCTTGCAGGCTCTGCTTCTTGCACGGGATTTGCTGAGCAGCAGACCAGCTTCCTGGAGCCCTGCAGCCAGACCAGAACCCCTGTGGGTAAGAGCCTGGGCTCCAGCCAGAGAGGAGTGTACCCCAGAAGAGGTGGAGGGGTGGGGAGGATGGAGAGAGCTGGCTTTGTTTGTACCGACCGGGTTTACGCTGCTCCTGAGAGAAACACTCCTGACTTCCTGGGGGTTTAAGACTGGGGTCTCGACTGGTCACTGAGCATACCTTCAGGAACGCGCACTGAACTTATGTATGATTGTTGAAAATACCGTCTCAAACGTTACTTCACTGTTTGGTGGAGTGGATGAGGGAGAAGGTCACATCCTTCTCTGTTGAGTCTTACTGCTGTCAGATCCAAGCAGTCCTGAGACTACGGGAGAGTCCGAACAAATCAGAGTGGTGTTTTGTGAGGAGAAAAATGTTGCTTTAAACATGTCTCTCCTACTAAGTGTAAATCTCTGCTAGGTTTTGCATTGTTATATACATGGATTTGCCGTGGTGTTTACATCACGTCCACCGTGCATGGTAAAGCATTTACCATAGAAAAGGTACAGCAGCTGAGGTGCTGGTGGGCACCGCCCTGGTGGTCAGGCCTGCGGGAGACTCAGGGACTGGCCCTGATGGAAGAGAGGCTGGCTTTTTAACCACATGTCTGTGTGCTTAAGGGCTCAGGGTCCCTGTGGTGTAGCGCTACGAGCAGCATGTACGCTGGAAACATGCATGAACTTCTGTACAGTGGAACGGCCTAACAGCTTTGAATCACGCCAGAGTGATTCTGTAAAGCTTTTATACAAAAGATCTTGGTCGTTTTCTGGATTTATGAACAGCGAGTTCTGTTTGTATATACAGTTTTCACCACCAAGAGCACATTTGACCAGAAAAGAATATAGATGCCCCAGGCCTTTTGAGTCATTAACATTTTGAGTCATGAATGTTTTGAATCATTAACATTTTGAATCATTAACATTTTGTGTTATGAATCTTTTGAATCATCTTTTTTTGTTGGATAGATCTGATTTTCAGCACCACAGTGTTCATACTTGCTTGATGACCATATTTTCACAGTTGATTTGTAAACGTTTGCACTGATATACTTTTGGAGGAATTCCAACATAATTTTAAACGTACTCTTAGAGATAAAATAAAAAAATAAACTAAAACAAACCAAAAAAACAATTTAACATTTCATTTTGTCTGAGTTTTGGAGCACAGGGGCTAAACCCCCTCTCAGAGTACCTCACATCAGTACTTAGGAGCTCAGGTTGTGTTTGGTGTATAGTTATACTGCTGAATACTGATTGTATGTATTGATTCCCCCTGTGCTCAACACTCAGACCACCCCCAGGCGTTTGTGCCTGTCGGCCTGCTAGAAATGGGCTTCTCCGTGAGGCACATCTACCACGCCATGGAGGCTACAGGTATCTCCGTGCTTGTGCTCTGTTGTCCTGGACACACACTGTTGTCTTAGACACACACTAATGTTTTGGGTAATTAGTGGTGTAGGATAAGAATGAACCACGTTATAGTTTTTGTTGCTGTTTTGTTGTGATTTGGTGGAGTGTTCTAACCTTTGACCTGTGGTTCAGGGGTCGCGGGGGAGGTGGACTCTGCCACGACAGAGATGCTGGCTAGCTGGATGCTGGAACATCCCCTGACCGAGGACCAGCAGACAGGTGAGGCCTCGCCTGCAGGGGGAACCAATGAGACGCCCTCATCGGACGGACCAGACACCGTACAGTGCCCAGAGTCTCCAGCTACACTCAGGGAACCCAGCGAGAGGTAGGGACCAACACACACGCAAACACACACTGTAATACTGAGGTTAGCAGACTTATTCAGATTTTACAAATAAGTGTTAAACACTATTGTGTGTGTGTGTGTGTGTGCTGCAGTCTGTTAGCTGGCCTGGATCTGGTGGAGAGGGAAAACTTTCTAGACGTCCATCTGACGCGGAACAGACCTCCCCCTGCGAGGAGACAGCGCTCGGGAATGAATCAGCGCACCTCCTTCAGGAGAGCAGGTGCTGCTCACTTACACAGAGGAGCCACAGCACCGAGCAACACAGCTACACCACACACACACAGCCACAGTCAAACACAGTCACCACACAAAAACAAGGGCAGACACTGGTGGCTCAGTGACAGATGCTGAGCTTCTCTACTCACCAGGGTTCTTATCTCGCCATCTAGTGGTTGTACATGGATGTTGAAAAATGTTGTGTGATCAGTTCAAATCAGTGATTAGTGCTTCAGTAAACCACAATCCTTTACATTCTTGAATTGTTTTATTTGTAGAGATTAACACTGTCGTTTTATTCTGGTGTTTGTCAGTAATACTGATCACTTCTATTTTTGGCATTCAGATTCGCCGTCACCCGGCCCGGTGCCCGCCCTTTACAGGCAGGAAGTGGGCGTGTCTGAGTGGCCGGAGCGGGCGGAGACTCACCCGTTTGCTGCGGAGGAAGAGGAGGTGGAACTGGGCTACATGGACGACTCCTACCAGGAGGAGCCGTACGAGGAGCTGCTCACGCCTGAGTTTATCGCCTCCGAGCGGGACACCGTCTGGATGGTGGAGGTGCCGGTGGTGCTCGAACTTCATTGATGACTGTAGCAGCACATGGGTGGGGCAGGGGGCGGGGCCAGTAGAGTTAGATCACTGCTGTGAGTGGACCTTATGTGTCGAGGTTTCCAGTTTAAGCTCAGGTTTCTTTCTGAATGACTGATCACTTACTGGCTCAGTCTGTTTATAAATGGTTCTATTTTCCTCTCTGTTTTTATTCAGTCTCTCTTCAGCGTTTATATTTCTCTATTTCTCATCCCTTTCTCTCTCATTCTGTTTTACTCCTCTCTTTAGCCACTCCCCTCCCTCCCTCCCTCTCTCTCTCTCTAGTTCAGTTCAGTAGCTTTTTTAGCACGAGTACAATTTTATCAGACCAAATAATTTGTAATTGAACATTATGTATTATTGTAACAAAGTAACAAAATTCTAATCAAAGTAATTATAATAATAATAATAAAATTGTTTTATTTTCCCAGGGAGGGGAGGACCCGTGTGAGACCCGTGAGATGGTGCAGTGTGAGTTGTGTAACACTCTCACCGTGCACTTCAACTCCCACATGAAGTGCCACCACCCTGGTTGTGGTCAGAGCGCCGGTCGCCGCGGTTACCGCAGCAACGGGGCCTATGTGGACGGATGGTTCGGTGGCGAGTGTGGCTCCGGCAGCCCGTACTACCTGCTGTGCTCCTCCTGCAGGGATGGGCACCTGCGTGCCAGCCTGGGCGAGCTGGACGCCAGGCGTGACAGGTGGGAGCGGCCGGCAGGCGAGAACACACACTTAGTGTCTCAGTTCTAACTGGTTGAGAGTAAAAACTTTGGTTTTTAAGACTGAGAAAAAAATCTATTTTTATATTATATTAAGCAATTAAAAACTACAAATCTTGTCCACTATGTGCAGTAAAATGTAGTACAATTTGTAATTGTCGTAATGCATTTGTGATGCATTTTCAGAATGAGGGCTCCAGCGTCCGATCTGATTGGTCGGTTGGACAGCACCTCTGATGGTATGTTGAGTGACTGTCTGAAGAAATTCCTGTGATAAAGGTTCTCTGTTCCTGACTGTGTGTTGGTGTAGACGCTGTTGTAGTGTGCTGAATCAGAATGCTGTGTGTGTGTGTGTGTGTGTGTGTGTTAGATGAGTGGGATTCCGGGATCCAGGAGATCTCGGACTCTGAGCGCCTGACGGGTTTGGAGGATTTCGGGGTTCTGTTGAGGCCGTTGGGCCTCAGTGAGAAGAAGCTGATCCCAGATCCCATCCTGTTCACGGAGCCCGACCCACTAGGAGCTCTTGTCACAGGGGATAAAAACCTGCACTATAAAGGTATCCGTGCCCTCTTGAGACTTCAACCTGCAGTTCAAAGGAAACAGCGCCCTCTAGAGGCTACAACCTGAAGTTCAAAGGAATAATCGCCCTCTAGAGGCTAAAAACTGCAGTTCTAGTGCCCTATTGCACCTGAGCTGTGTGTGGCAGGGCAGTAAGGCCCTGTAGGATTTCTCTGCACATTTATTCATGACTGATATTTAATGACTCTGACATTTCTTTGTGTACATGTGTGTGTGTGTGTGTGTGCGCATGCCTGTGTGTGCATGTGTATGTCTGCATCTGTGTGTGTGTATGTGTGTGTGTCCAGGCGTTGGTGTGGTCAGTACAGAGCTGAAGGCTCCGGCGTCTGTGCTCAGTCTGGGGGAGCAGGCTGCCTGTCTGCGGGACACGCAGGACAGACTGGTGGCCCTGCGCAGAGTCACCACCACCGCTCAGATCCTGCTGGCCTACTGCATAGTGCTCAGAGCACTGTCCCAGACCTCCAGGTGTGTGTGTGTGTGAGTGAGGCCATGCAGGTGTGTGCTCTGAGTTATTCCTTTTTGCTTATTGTGGTGGTTAGTGTGTTGTGTAGTTATTGTGGGTGTTAGTGTGTTGTGTAGTTATTGTGGTGGTTAGTGTGTTGTGTAGTTATTGCGGTGGTTAATGTGTTGTGTAGTTATTGCGGTGGTTAATGTGTTGTGTAGTTATTGTGGTGATTGACTGAAGTCTTTTGTTTCTTTCTCTCCTTCTCTTTGTTCTCTCTGTCTCCCTCTATGTTTCACTGGCTTTTTGTTTCTCTCCCTCCATCTCTCCCTCCATCTCTCCCTCAGTAGTTCTGTCTGTAATCACTCCAGTGGTTTGCAGGCTCTGGGTCTGGGGGACATTCGTATCTTGGTGCGGCTGATGTGTTTAGCTGCGGGAGGGCGTGTCCACATGGGTGTTGGCCAGCAACCCATTGGTCGGGGCACTGTGTGTGACCGCTCGGGCTCCGCCTTCCTGTCTTTCCTCAGCTCTGCCATTGGCAGCCTGGTGTCTCACAGTCCCACAGCATACAGAGAACTTGTTGACATCTGCACTCAGGTACTAAAGAGTCCTATATCCGTGCTAAATGCTCTGAAATGAAAAATATATATTTTTTTCTTTCTATTGGTTGGTGTGCTAGCTGACTCTCCTGCCCTCTCTCTTTCTCTCTATCCCTCCTCTCTCTCTCTCTCTCTCTCTCTCTCCGTTCTCTCTCACACCATCAGGATCTGATGGCTGCAGCTACAGGTACCAACCTGGGAGCCATCGCTGACCCACAGCAGAGCGTGCGCGGAGTTGGCCTGAAGGTGGCGCTGCGTGACACACGGGAGCTCACACCACCCACCTTCCTGGTGACACAGAGCCTGGTCGCCCTGCTGACGGAGAAAGGAGTTCGCTACCGCTACAGTGCGGAGAGGTCAGAGCCTACGGAGGTGAAAGGTCAGAGAGCTTCCTCAAGATCTCCCCATCACACTGTTTAAAAATATAACTACACGAGAGCTGATTACAGTGACTGAAGGCCTCAGAGTTGTGATTATGGACCACAGTTATGTCCTGTTCATTATTTTAACTTTGGTTTTATCCGTGCTGGCAGTAACAGGTTACTCACTTGGGAACTGGGAGATTTCATTTGGGAATTTGGATTTGAGCAGCTCTATTTTTTCCTGTTCTTTCTCAGAGCCGGTCAGTCCGTTGACGCCGGGCCCCGGCCCTCCCACCCCAGCGGCGGTGCGCGTGGGGCAACTGGAGCTGGCCAACGCTCTGGCCGCCTGCACCCTCTCCGCCCGCCTGCTCTCACACCATCGCCAGTGGGCGTCCCGACAGCTGGTGCAGGCCCTGGCGACGGCTGAGCGGGACAGTCCCGCACGCCCCCACGTCTACAGCGACATGGCTGGAGACCTGCGCAAGTGTCCCGTCAGGAAAATGGAGGCGCACCTCGCCAGGGTATGAGAGTCTAGGAAATGGAGCAGAGTGTGTGTGTGTGTGTGAGTGTGTGTGTGTGGTGACACTCACATCCTCACCTCCTTTTTCCCCTAAATAATGTTTCATTGCAACCCTTGTTACTGAATGTGATGGCATGCATGTGTGTGTGTGTGTTTGTATGCGTGTGTCTGTGTGTGTGTTGTGTTTGTGTGTGTTCGTTCATGTGTGTGTCTGTAGGTGACGAGTTGCAGCTGGAGTTCAGAACAAGGTCTGTTGGCCACTGGCTCTCAGGATGGGACAGTTCGTCTGTGGGACGTGTCTTCTAACACAGCCGACCTGCTACACACACACACCTGTGGCAGGTAGCGCACACACACACACACACACACACACACACACACACACACCTTTGTTTAATCACCCTCACTATGTTTATGTTGGCACAGATTTAGTTTGAATACATTCATTCGTTCGTTGTATTTAACTTGCATTCATTCGTTCGTTGTGTTTAACTTACATTCATTCGTTCGTTGTGTTTAACTTACATTCATTCGTTCGTTGTGTTTAACTTACATTCATTCGTTCGTTGTATTTAACTTTCATTCATTCGTTCGTTGTATTTAACTTTCATTTGTTCGTTGTGTTTAACTTACATTCATTCATTTGTTCGTTGTATTTAACTTACATTCTCAAATGACAAGTTTCACTGCCTTGTTTTGACAACTGGAAATGAAATAAATTTTACTATGTTGATTCATCACCGTCATCATTTCAAAGACCAAATTATTTGTGTGTGTGTGTGTGTGCGTGCGTGCGTATGTGTGTGCGTGTGTGTTTTGTGAACTTAGCGAGGCTCCAGGCTCAGATGTGTCGGTGGGGACTCACCTGCTCTCTCCAGTCATGTGGAGCTCGCAGGGATCTCTGCTGGCTACCTTCCAGAACAAACTCATCAACATCTGGACTGTCCGTGGTGAGAGTTCACACATACACACACACACACACACATCACATCCTCACATTTAGTGCTGACATTTTTCTTGTGCAGTATTGTCATCGTTTGTACGGCTCCCTGCAAGATCAGGCAGGTGATGGATGGAGTTTACAGACATGGTTTTGTTTGACTTTACTGCGTGAATGTAGTTAAAATTGATTTATAACAATCTGAGATTATGAACAGCACGTTAAAGACCTCTGCTCTATTAAATCTGTGACTTCAGCCTCACAGCATGCCTGACTGGGCTGGAGAGAGAGAGAGGGAGAGAGAGGGGGAGAGGGAGAGAGAGAGAGAGAGGGAGAGAGAGAGAGAGAGAGAGAGAGAGAGAGAGAGAGACAGAGAGAGAACATGAGAGATAGATAAGTCCCCTGTTCTGATCAACATCAGAGAGATATTTAAAATCTCATCTAAAACAGTTGGGATATTCGTGCTGGAGCCTCTGATTTCTGGGAGCCCTTCCACCCCCCCACCCCCCTTTATCTGCAACGGGAATTAACACTGGGATTTCAAAAAGGAGCAGATGGCTAACAAGGTTGTCACGGTTACCAAATGTGCAGTATTTCACGTCAGTTATCGCACATGCAGTGCGGGTGAGGCAGGAGAGACGTGCCTGTCAGGCTGTGTTTGGTCAGGTGACTGTGTCCTCTGAGCCTGTGAGGCTGTGTTTGGTCAGGTGACTGTGTCCTCTGAGCCTGTCAGGCTGTGTTTGGTCAGGTGACTGTGTCCTCTGAGCCTGTCAGGCTGTGTTTGGTCAGGTGACTGTGTTGTTGGTGCTTGTTGTTTTCTCTAGGCTCCCGGGTCCACACCGAGGCCCAGCCCTCCTGGGTGACAGCCATGGCGTGGACGCAGAGCCCCGCCCCTTTCCCCAACGAAGGCGCCTCAGGCCAACCCCGCCCCTCCGAGAGCCTGCTGGTGGGCAGGCTCGACGGCTCCCTCTGCTGGCTGGAGGTCTCAGGGGAAGGAGGTGGAGGACTACGGGTGGAGAGCACAGAACTGCCTCAGTGCCAGAGAAAAGAAGGTGAGACTCATTTCACAGAGGGAAAATCTCATAAACAGAGAAATTAGGCAAATAACTGTATTTATAGATACGTCTGTACAAGGGCGTAGGAGCGGGTTTGACATTGGGGGGGACACATTTGCTCAAAATCAAATCAAAGCCCACCCTATCCTCTA
>JAOYMR010000002.1:24482877-24493209 GCA_025802075.1 Tenebrosternarchus preto
TCTCTCTCTCTCTCTCTCTCTCTCTCTCTCTCTCTCTCTCTCTCTCTCTCTCTCTCTCTCTCTCTCTCTCTCTTTGATGTAAAGCTCATTTTAGGTGTGATGAAAGAGAAACCATGCACTGAGAGCTCAAACTACAGGTGCACAATGCATCTTCAGCTGATATGTTATTTGCTGATAAGGATTTTTTTAAGAATTGATAGGTTTGATATTGGAAATTCAGCCAATAATTACAGCAGTAATTTGTGGATGGTTGATTTTCTTTGCTCAAGTGCACCTGAGGTCGGTGACGCTTTCAGGCTTTCCTATACCTGTACCAGTTCAAGGTATAAATGGCACATAGAATAACGTCCAGGCACACAACATTGGACAAAATGGTTAGAAAATAACATGCAGTGAAATCATTCTTGTCCTCCTTTTAATTGCAGTTTATGTTTATAATCATTTTAACGTCTGATCTACCTGTGATATTAGCTACACATTTTTACACTTGCAACAATGCACTTCATATATAGATTACAGTTTGAATATACATTAAAAGGCAAATTATTGGTTATTAATATCAATATCAGCCTCATCAAGGTGCTAATCGGTTGTTGTATCAGCCCAAGAAATTCAATATCCGTGCATCCCGAGTTCAAACCACAGTAACTTGAACAACACCCCACAGGAATGACGCAAGGTAGTACTGAACCCTCCTTCATCTAACAATGACACCAGCGGGTCAATAAATACCATGACTGGTTTTGTTATATTATGCTACAAATAAAGAAAGCATTATGTAGAATATCTTGTATAAGAAAGTAGACACAAAATATCTATTATTATTATTATCCTTTTGGTGTGGAGTTGCATTATAAGATACGGATAAATAAATTCCATTTCGACGAGTAGCTGGGTTGCTGGTTAAAGTAATGGTTTCTAAGCAGAAAAGTGCTATATTCCTACAGTATGATAGAAAGGTCATTTCTTTTGAGTGGTCAGACTCAACGTTAAGATCATGTTAAGCCACTAATCACCTTTCACCTTTTCTCTGGGTCCTGAAGGCAGAAGGATATATGCAAGAACACAAGCAACTCAACCGGCATCTGCTTGCGTAGAAAAATTCAAGTCAAAGCTTTCAGAGAAAGTACGACACCTCCTGAACATGCATCGTATGTGACGTATCTTCCAGGCACACAACTACACTTTATGACGGTACTATGTACAAAGCGGAACTGTTTTCAGAACCTTGGAGAGCGACAAGCTCGAGTCCTGTAAGCGTCTCACCCTCCCGGCAGAAACAATAACGTTTCTCACTGTCTCTCCTCTAGTGCTGAGCTCGCACAAGCGAGATGACACTTCAAAGATTTCACGAGGTTGTTGCCAGGGTAAATCTTGCACGTGAGGAGGACGCCTCGTCACTGCGGATGGCGAGTGGCCACGGTTTGTTAAACCCGTGAGCGAAAAACAAACAAACAAATTCAATGTTTATATTTTTAGAGATTTTAAAGTAATGTACAAAACGAGCAAGGGAACAGGTCATGACTCTCCGAGTTTGTCTTGAATTAGAATCCCTGATTCAAAAAACAAAAATGGAGTTATTTAAAGCAGACACAGAGGCCTGCTTTGCTCTGCTAAATTTGAAGAGTTGGGCAGGCGCAATTCATAAAGACTCGGGTTTGTTTCATTTGTTTTTTGTTTGTTTTTTCATCATTAACTACTTTTACAAAAGGAACTGTGCGAAAAAATAAATAAAAACGATTCATAATCGGTAATGAAGCGAAACTAATTATTAAAAATGTAACTGGCCAATGATGAGAATGTCATAGACTGCTCTGAGTGCTCTGGCCCGTTCGTTTCCGATGCGGTAGAAAATAAATCTATATGCTACTTTCCTTTCGAAATGACTGGTAAGGCCACCGTGGTTGTTTTCACACAGACCTCGCAAAGTTTATGATTATCATGACATCAGCACAACGTTTTCAAAAGTGACATTATTTTATTTTTGATCACCAATATCAAAGTCCAGATGAATATGCAGGATAGATCTGGACACAACATTCCTGAGCGCCCGCAAAACCCCCAGCCTTCGTTCACCACACTAACACGATTAGTGTTGAACTGCTCGAGAACCAAGGTTCACCAGATAAAATTGCTATGTGTCAATGTTGCCTGCCTCGAGGCCGTTATACTACTAGCCTCTGGTTAGAGTGGATAAAGAATTTCAGCATTTTTATTTCTTGAAGCTTCCCTCGCACGTCTCTCGTCGTTTCGTCGCGGACTCAGTGACAGTGAAATGTTTACAGCCGTGAGCCCCGCTGTGCTGCGGATCTGTCACGTACCGTAAAATGGAAGCACCACGCTCGTGAATCCTAAGAGAAAGGCGACTTTCTCACGATGATGGCAGCTCTGCACGTGCCACAACTGGTACACTTACCAAGATGACATTCACAGCTGCTGATGACAAGGGCATTGCACTGTCACACGTCAAAACGACTGCACATTTGATGCGACTGCATGAACGTGCAAAGCCAGTGAACGCGTAAAGCGCCGCCGCTATACCGCTGAGCAATGTTGTGCGCGCATTTATGACAGAATGCAAGTGTGTGTGCGTGTGTATGCTCGCGCGCGCGCGCGCGTGTTTGTGTGTGTGTGTGTGTGTGTGTGTGTGTGTGTGTGTGTGTGTGTGTGTGTGTGTGTGTGTGTGTGTGTGTGAGTGTTGCGGACCTGAGTATGCGTGACGACATGTGTCTTGGAAGGTGACTTTTTCCGCGCTTACCTAAAATCGCTGTAGGGGTGAATGATCCAGATTCCGGCCGTTTGTACCCTCTTCTGCTCCTTCTCCACGGCTTTCTGACTACCAAACATTCGCAGGGAGAACTTATTCACCCCGGGCTGTAGCAGCGACGCAAACTGCCGCTGGATGAACCCGTATTGCCGTGAAGCTTGGTCGGACTCTACATTGTCAAAACCGACCGTAGTCTCTTCTCGGTCTCTCTTCAAGCCCACCGAGTTGCGGTGATCTTTCATGTTCTGGCTTCCCGTGTTGTTCTTCATTGCCGAGTCTCGCCTCTGAAACGAATTATTCCCATCCACTTTCTCGTCTTTGTTGCTCGAGATTGAATTGTAGTGGTCTTCCATGGTTTTTCAAAACGTACTGTCTCCGAGTGCGGAGGACAGGCTACGCGTAAAACGTACTGTCTCCGTGTGCGGAGGACAGGCTACGCGTAAAACGTACTGTCTCCGAGTGCGGAGGACAGGCTACGCGTAAAACTCGAAGGAAGCCGCTGAAAGCTCTCTTTTCTCATTTGATGTCCTTCAGCCGCTCAGCTCCGCTACCTCCTTTACGAATGCTGCAAACTGAGGCAGACTTCTAGTGAACCTGGCTGATCGGGTTTCTTGGGATACCGCCATCTACCGTCAGAATTCACTGATTGCTCGTGCTATTCCCGCTCTCGTGCCGCTTCTCCACTGCACTGCTGGGTTCACCAGAAGTAAAAGGGCCCGCTAGCTCAGGCTCGCGCATCTCATTTTCATAATGTGCCGCGTGCACGCGTTGTCTAACAACAAAAAGAGAATAAGAGTAACTAAATCATAAGTGGTAAATAGTGATATCTTCTTGTAGCTGGCGCTGATTGAGTTTGTGTTACCATGGAAACATAAACTGAAACATTTGAAATAATTTATTTTGTATATATTTTTGATTAAAAATTTCTTTTAACTGTGAAAACCTCGTTCATTTGTAGAAGTAGTCTATACATGACTTTATAGAAGTAATGCTTCAGTTATTTTATGGTTTAATTTACTGTAAGTGACGCGACACCAGTAATGGCGTAAGACTTGGATGTTTCAATATTGAATCTGCCAACATTACGAATTCTGCAGAAGGCGTCACAGTCAGTTACATTTGGTTATTATGTAACATTAAACATTGTTATATTACTCCGATGTCTTTGTAGATAGTAGATGCACGTGGTTGTATATTCAGGGTAATTTTGTGAGTGAATACATGATGTTCAGTAATTTTAATTTGAAATGTGTTCTAGTTCTAACTTGTTCTTGTTTTGATTTGTAGTATTTCAGGGTGATAAAAGAACTTGTGAATCTTAAGTACTTTACTTTAAGTACTAAGTACTTTACACTTTATTGCGAACTGTAGTTACGCCTTTAGCAATAACGTTGCCGTCTACCCCGAGGTGTGTCGTCAGTGGTGAACTTTGGATTCCAGCCTGAATTCTAGCCCGCCGTCATTCCCGGCAGTGGATTGTCATTAGCGGTACATCAGTGCAGCTCAGCATTACCTCTGAAGTGATCTTCTGGTATCAGAATGAAACTCTGTGTTATTATCAGGTCAGACTGTGCATTGTTGATGGGGAGTGCTTACGAATTTGGGCAAATATTGTTTATTTAATAATGAGAGCAAATATGGTGAATGAGATTTAAATTGACCTGATGCTTGTATTTTCATAATCAGGCCTTTTCTTTAAAGTGTGTGTAATTTGTAAAGTGCACAATTCCATTCAAGCAAAATTTGATTTCAGATAATTTTTCAGCAAAAAAAACTTTCTGTTGAAGGCCAATGCTGGGGCACAAAGGTCCAGGCTTGTTCAGAACATGTACTGTCTGTCTGTGACCCCATGGTCTCTCGAATCATCAAATCAGAACGTACTGCCTGTCTGTGACTCCATGGTCTCTCGAATCATCAAATCCCAGCAATGCTTCAGTACTTCAGTCCAACATTAGAAAAAAGTTCAGTAATCAGAGCAGATGCTGTGGTGCAGTTACCTGTAAAGAAAGAAAAGGAAAGAAATGAAATGGAAACTGATGCTCAGTGCAGCCCATTAAAAAACTGGAGGATCAAAAAGATTGAAGTTAAACTGAGGGTGTAGCTGGACAAAGTGCCAAAGAAAATAGTGCTCAAATCCACCAGACAAACCTTTCTGCTTACAGAAGTATGTGGGGAGGCAAAGGGAGTGTTACAAGGCAGCGTTTACAGAGAGGGTGGAGAAACAGAGAGGATGGAGAAACAGAGAGGGTGGAGAAACAGAGAGGATGGAGAAACCTTCTACCAGGCATGAGAGAAGCTTAAAGTCCAGACACGCTCATTCCTTCATAATACAGGTGTGTGCATTCAGGGAACAGCTCAACAGGTGTGTGCATTCAGGGAACAGCTCAACAGGTGTGTGCATTCAGGGAAAAGCTCAACAGCTGGCCAACAGAATTATGTTGAGGGAATTTGGTGTTTTTCTGCAAGCTTGTACCAATACCATGCCTTTTACATCACGGGTTTCCAATTACTGAATGACTGCAAAGAGAACAGAAAGATTTTAGTCAAACCTCTGAGCTGGGTAACATCAGTGTAGAATCGCTAATGTCACAGGAATGAATGAAACCAAAGACTATCCAAGCTTTGAAGGCTTTCCTTGCTTACACTGAATCCTCCTGAAGAAAAACAATATTAAGAGATAAAAATACCCAATGGAAAATACCTTTGCCATTTGTGTAGAGAACAGGCTGATCAGGTTCAGAGAAGTTGAGACATCATGGATGCTAAACCTGCATATTACGTCTCCAGAGGTCTGAAGGTTTCAGAGCTGATTACCTCAAACTGGATTACTGGAACAAAGTTCCTGTGGGGGAAACAAATTGTAACAAACCAACAAGAAACTTCAGAACTGAGGGTGTGGGATCCGGAGGATAATGCTACACAACTGCTAATGCTACACAACTGCTGAACATCTAAAATGAAAGACACACAAACTTGATTGAACTATTTTCACAAAAAGGACCACAGTTGTGAACATCATTGCTTAGATTCAACGTCTAGTTAAGAGGGTTAAGACAAAAGACCCACTGGGCACAGAGAAGAAATGCAGCACTTTGCCCTCATCAGTGAGGACAAAATGCACTTACCTTCCTTGTAATCATCTGCTCTGTATCAGCTCAGTCCTTCATCCATCCATCCATCCATCCATCTTCCACTGCTATCCGGGTCTGAATTGCAGGGGCAGCAGCCTAAAACAAAGAGGTCCAGGCCTCCCTCTCCTCCACCTCCTCCTCCAGCTCCTCCAGGGGGATACTGAGGCGTTCCCAGGACAGTCGAAACATGTAATCCCTCCAACATGTCTTGGGTCTTCCCCGGGATCTCCTCCCCATTGGACATGCCTGAGTCCAGGGAGCATCCAGACCACATCAGCTCCTCTCTAAACAGAGGAGCGGTGGCTCTACTCTGAGCTTTTCCTGGATTGCAGAGCTCCTCACCTTATCTCCAAGGGAAAGTCCATCCACCCTGCGGAGAAGCTCATTGTGGCCACTTGTATCCCCAATCTCAGCCTTTGGGTCCTGACCCAGAGCTCATGACCATTGGTGAGAGTCAGAGTGTAGACTGACCAGTAAACTGAGAGCTTTGCTCCCTCTTCACCATAACAGACCAGTACAGGATCCACAGCACCGCAGACGCTGCACCAGTCCACCTGTCAAGCTCTCGCTCCGTCCTTCCCGCACTCATGAACCAGACCCTGAGCTCAGTCCAAAATAATGTTGTCCAGGATGGCAAACAATTAAACAAGCATCCAATAATTCTTCCAAAAGTTGATCATGCGTTGTCTTCTGCTTGGGTATTATCATGAAAACCCATCACCAAGGCATAGATCAGACCTTATGGTCAGATCAGGGATCCAGCTTCACAAGTGCAAGAAATTATCATTAGAAAGAGCACTTGTTGCTTGTAGTGCTTTCATATACAACGACCAAATATCTAGAAACATTATTATATATTATTATATAATATATAATATTAGAAGGCAAGTTCCACATGAACATTCCCGACTTAAGTCATACAGAAGCAGGTCTGGGAGACAGTGAAGACAATGAGGAGTATACAGAGTGCTGGATGATTAGAAGATTAACCTTTAACGACATTCTTTTACAAAGCCATGTCCATGGTGAATAACTGTCCACTGACAGGTGATAGCGTCAGTGATTACACCTGTCTGGAGCCTTTATCTCTAAATCACTTGCTTACAATGATATCCTCTGTGCCACTGTTTCTGCCAGGTACGTTTGTTAAGGTAGACCGTTATGCCAAAGAGACATGGATGTATGTGGATATATGTCTGTGTGGACAGGCTAATTGTGTGTGTTAGCATGTGGTGTGCAGTGAGTTTAACTGAGAATGAAATGTAATGTTTGTTTATTTGTTTTATCTGAATTGTGCTTTTTGTGCCATTGTGAATGGACCAGTGAACATCTACATGTCTCCAATCATCTCCACTGTCCTTCCCATCAAACATCTCCTTATACTGAACTCTCTATTTCTCACTCTCTCTTTCTCTCTCCCTCTCTCAATCTCCCTCTCTCCCTCCCTTTCTCTCTCTCTCCCTCCCTTTCTCTCTCCTTCTCTCTCTCTCTCTCCCTCCCTTTCTCTCTCCTTCTCTCTCCCTCTCTCCCTCTCTCCCTCCCTTTCTCTCTCCTTCTCTCTCTCTCTCTCTCTCCCTCCCTTTCTCTCTCCTTCTCTCTCCCTCTCTCCCTCCCTTTCTCTCTCCTTCTCTCTCTCTCTCTACCTCCCTTTCTCTCTCCTTCTCTCTCTCTCTCCCTCCCTTTCTCTCTCCTTCTCTCCCTCTCTCTCCATCTCTCACTCTCACTCACATGCTCTCGTTTTTTTTCTCTTTCACTCTTTTAAATTGCAGTTATTTAATGAGCTTTAATGCCATGATAAATTCATACTTTATTGCCAAAGAATTTCTCATAAACAAAAGTAACATGAACACGAAATGCTTAGACACAGATGGTGAACAGAGCAGTAAATAGTAGTAAATACAGTATATATCCTGTACAGTGTGTACATAATCTAATGTATATCCTTTTACTGTATATATGTACAAACACACAATATTCTATATATGCTATACAAACTGTACTGCAGAGAGCAACATGAACTAATGTTAGTGGTGCATCACTGATGACTCTTCTCTCTCTGACACAGACATTCTGTTCTCTCTGAGTAAGATCTGCAATAAATGATCATCTTTCAGTATTTTAAATTCTGGGTGAAGAGTTTGGAATCTCTCATTCTCACACTTTCTCCCTCCTTCTCTCTCTATCTCTCTCTCTCCCTCTCTCTCTCTCTCTCTCTCTCTCTCTCTTTCCTTCTTCTCTCCCTCTCTCTCTCACTATCTCTCTTGCTCTGTCCCTCCTACTTACTCTCACTCTCTTTCTCTTTCTCTCCCTCCCTCTTTTCTTTCCTCACTCCCTCTGTCTTTCTCTCCTCTCTCCCTTTTTCTCCCTCTCCCTCCCTCCCTCTCACTCTTTCCCTCCCTCCCTCTCACTCTCTCCCTCCCTCCCTCTCGCTCTCTCCCTCCCTCCCTCTCGCTCTCTCCCTCCCTCCCTCTCACTCTCTCCCTCCCTCCCTCTCACTCTCTCCCTCCCTCCATGTCTGTTTTTTTACCCCTAGGTTTCTATCAGAGCCTTGAGGACTGATTTTTCCAAAGTAGCTTCTTCCTGCTGACTTGGTGTTTCTCTGACATCATCTGGTGTTAAAGGACAACATCAAGATATACACTGTAAAGTTTATCTTAAACACTGTAAAATTCATCTTAAACACTGTAAAGTTCATCTTAAACACTGTAAAATTTAGCTTAAACACTAAAGTTCATCTTAAACAGTGCAAAGGCTGTAGCTGTCTATGTCTTAAATGCACTGGTTTCTTTAAACCATTTCAAAAAGGTTCACCATACAACATTTTCTGGTAAACAGCATACATTTAATTCATTCTCATTTTTATTACAATTATGTATTTTGACTAATTAAGTGACAATTATTGCAATTATTTGTGTTTTATTTGTTAAATCAATCAAGTCTTTGTGAACATGCACACCTGAGATAATGCAAGTACATTCGATCAATGCAAGTACATTTGATCTGCACACACACTAACCTGAAGTGTATCTTTTGTTTTCGCTAAGAGAGTGACATTTTTGACAACTTCATGAAGGTTTGTATGATCATATACACCCTTTTGCTGTCCCCAACACAAAGACCATTTCCTGCTCAGCTGGGAGGGCAAAGGTCTGTCACGAAAAGCAGATGCAGGGCTCCCTGTTTTTGGGTTGGTTGATTAGGAAGGTAGACTGTAGCCCTGCCAGCGGAAACCCCTGACTGCACGGCACATGACAGTATGGTGTAGCTGTGTGCCAAGGTTGTACCCAGAAAAGCAACAGTGGTACAGATTACCTACTGATGAAATTCACACCATCCCACCTGCTCCCCATACAGGAGTGTGTGTGTGTGTGTGTGTGTGTGTGTGGGTTTGTCTGTGTGGGTTTGTCTGTGTGGGTTTGTCTGTGTGTGGGTGTGTCTGTGTGTGGGTGTGTCTGTGTGTGTGTGTGTCTCTGTGTGTCTGTGTGTCTCTGTGTCTCTGTGTCTGTGTGTCTGTGTGTCTGTGTGTGTGTGTGTGTCTGTGTGTGTCTGTGTGTGTGTGTGTGTCTGTGTGTGTGTGTGTGTGCGTATGTTTGCATATCTCTTTCGTGGAGCTCCAAGTATTCTCAAAGAACATGATCTTTAGTGGTTCTGATGTAAATTCTGCTCTTGTAAAATCAACAGTTGAGGGCTTCCATGTCACTTCCCAAAAATAGCTGGACGGATTCATTCATCAGTCTCATTCTGACAGGCCATGAACATGAAGCCACAGCTCAGCCAACTGGTAGAGTGAACACAGTCCCCGGGTCCACAGAGGTACTGGGGCAACACAGTCACCAGGTCCACAGAGGTACTGAGTAACACAGTTACTGGGTAACAGTTTCAGGTCCACACAGTTACTCAATTACTGTGTAACACAATTTCAGGTCCACACAGGTACTGGGTAACACAGGTACCTGGTAACACAGTTTCAGGTCAACACTGGTACTGGGGTAACAGTTACTGGGGTTACTACTTGAAATTTCCATGTGCATTTTTAACAAGACAAAAATAATAAAATAGCAAAACCAGAGAAACAAGTGAAGGCTCATGAAGTAAAACCAGTGTTTGATAAAGGCCTTGTTTTCCACAGCCGAGTTGCTGTCAGCATGTCCCAGTCACGGTGCTCCCAGCACACGCCAGCTTCCCCGTTAGACCCGCTGGGGAGAATGTTGTATAACTAATGAACACAGCTGCCCAGGCTGATGGTTTCCTTCTTTCTTAGCGTCACGTGTGAGGGAGACCTTCAGAAGGGCATGTCCGCACAAGACAACTGTGTTAGCTGAACACAGCTGTTCTGGTGAGTCCATACAGAGTGTGGACTGTGTTAGCTGAACACAGCTGTTCTGGTGAGTCCATACAGAGTGTGGACTGTGTTAGCTGAACACAGCTGTTCTG
>JAOYMR010000002.1:24525534-24543068 GCA_025802075.1 Tenebrosternarchus preto
AGTAGCTACTGTTTACTCAAACAGGACAGAATAAAGGAAACGCCCTCTGATTACCTGCCACTGCAACTAGTTTAACAGAGTCCAGAGGGACACACAGATGCACATCCAGCTACATTAAAACCCACACAAACAACCGGTAGGTGGAAACCCATCAAGCTCATGCCATTCTATCAGAACTTGTCTTCAGGCCTCCTCAGATGCCTGCAAAGAAGGGACTTGGAACAGTCCCTTAACTTGGCTCAAGCTAAAGCCCTTTCTTAAAAAGAAATCAAATTTTATTAAATGAGGCACACAAAAACACAGGCAAAAACAGGGTATATATTTATTCTTTTTTTTAAAAGACTCTGATAGTCACTGTATCCAACCCAGTCATATGGTATAAGGAGAAAATCAATTGATGAAAATTATACATTAAGAACATGTTTAATACAATAACATTTCAGTCTTTCACTAAAACAGGTTTCTGGCAAAGCCACAGTGCCATAAAGCAATAACACAGTCCGAGGAAGTAAGATCCCAGTTTACCATCGTGCAAATACACAGACCTTTCTGAGCCAAATGGTCCCGACACCACAGAATTAACGCCAACCAAACCATAAATCGAATTACACACAGTCAAAAACCTCAAACTGAAAGGAAGAAAATAAAGAAAAATCTATTTAGAATACACTGCCAACACAAAGTTATCCAAAGGAAAAAATAACAAACTAACCACACCAAACTGGAGATGTCACCACCAATAATGTCGAACTGAATACAGGATAGTTCTTCCTCAGAAGAATGCAGTCACTGATACAAACATCACATGGAGTGTTCTTGGCTAACTGTGCGATGCACACTAGGAATTTGTCCCCTGTTCTCTCAGCACTGACATTCAGTACAAAAATTACAGCAACATAAACTGCAACGATGTCAGAAACAGTGGTCAGAAACATTTACATTTACATTTACATTTCTGGCATTTGGCAGACGCTCTTATCCAGAAACGGGAGAAGGTCCCGAGGAGAGAAGGTTAACGCTATACAGCTGGTCAGGAAAGACCAGTGATTGGGTACTGTTCCTAAAGTCCAGTCATCTTCACAGTTCTGAGAGTATTAAGCTTTAGATTATTAAAGAGAGCTCCAGTCCACCTCTCATCTATACGTTAACTCCCCTCTACTATGGCTCGGGCTAATCATCATGTCATCTGCAAACTTCACGATTTTGACAGAGATGTTGTCAGGTCAAAAAATGCTGTGATGCACAGACAGATGATATTCCACAGATTGCTTGACGCCGTAGATTCCCATTTGGCCGATGGATCTGACCACCTACCCTGTACTAACTCATATTAATCTCCTTGTAGGGAATAATGCAGTTCTGCATTATATTGGTCTACATTATTTTCAAATGTGTCATCTTTAATTTAATGATTTAATACAATGTGTCCATTATTTTCAAATGTTTCCTCTTTAATTTAATACAATACGTCCTGCTGTTGCACTTCCTCTGCCCAGGTCATATGGGTGGACCTGTGTATGCTTTCACCTCATCTATGACCTTTGACATCAACCCCTGACCTCCCACCCACCCCATTTTCCTCCACAGTTCTGCCTCTGTTATTTTTCCTTCTCTTGACACTGATTTCTTATTACCCCTGAGTTATAACTGCATGACAACACTCTTTCATGATCTAATTCTGACAAGCTCCCCGTCATACGACCCCATTTTGGCATGTGTCTCTTCCTCTCTCCTTCCCTCCCTGGGTTTGACTGACAGACGTAGAGTCTGGTCTCTGTGGGAGGAGGTAGAGAGAGGGATGGACAGAAGGATGACATTCACCTCAGTGTCCCTTTCCACAACTAAATACCTGTCAGATGGTGTTGGACTCTCCATGTTGGGAGACAGAGATGACCTCATCTTACCTCTTCTTTCTGGCTGACCCCCGCCATCCTGCTGATGTCGTCAATCTCCATGGAGACCAGCCTCAGCCTGTCCAATAAGAGCTGGAATAGCCTTGTGTTGTCACAACCTCTTTCAGCTAAATTTTATGCACAATGCAAACCCTAAATCCTCACATAACCTTTAACAGCTCCTTTTAAATCTTCATCCGGATCAACTTGATTGTCCTATATAGCATTCAGTTAGCAGAGTCACCCTCAGCTCCAAAAACAACACTCCCTATTGGAGAAATGGCCTTTTTGAAACACTCATAATTCCTTCAATTTCTTCAAGCCAATTATCAAGTCCTTTCCCATTAAAAATGATCTTGAGGTTCGGTTTCACTGAAAGTGACTCACTGAAAATGCAGTGTCAGCTCAGTTTTGAACACTAACCTGACATGTAAATGTTGATTAGATGTAAGTCTTTATTACCTGTAAGTCTTGATTACTGTAAGCCATTGTTTTTTTCACTGTGTGTGTCATATCTTTTTATGTTCTGAGGCCCAGCCCTCCTGTGCTATGACCCCTGGAGTCAGTGTGTGGTAACTATAGAAACGGCACTCGGGACAAGACTCAGGAGGAAGATCTCAGCGTAGGGTGAAGGAACACCTCCAGCCCTCTCAGTCAGAGCCATGAAACCTCATGCGTGTTATGCCCTGTGGTTGGCTGGTTCAGTTAATAATACTGTTTCTGTTGGAGATAACAGGGACTGCAGTAACAGCTGCTTTGCACTAGGTTAGATTGGAAATGTTGGATGAAGCACTTTTCAAAAGTTACTGTATTTGTTATTAATGTTCATAATACTGTATTTAATACATAATATTTAATACAGATCAAAATCAACCCAGCCTCTAAAATTATGCATACAATGAAAAACATTTTAAATAAATAATTACATTGGTGAGCAACAAGCTGCAAAACTATTTGCAAAGTTTCATATGAAACAAATACATTTTTTTCTTTAACTGTGATTTAGTTTAGGGTTGCAAGGCTGATGCTGGATCAGTCACACAGGGCTGCTTGTCCCAGGCCTTCCCAGCATCATCTGAACGGGCTAATGAGCTGGCACTGGTTAGCAGGAGGTGGGTGTGTTTAACGAGCTGGCACTCATTAGCAGGAGGTGGGTGTGTTTAACGAGCTGGCACTCGTTAGCAGGAGGGGGACTTGTTTAGCTAACCAGGTAGGCCAAATACCTGCCGAACACGTGGCTCTCGCTTGAACTGCAAATGTGCGATCATGTAAATATTCATAGATGTTTCCATAAATGTGGGTGATTTGCATAATGATCATGTAAATATTCATCAATGTAGCCAATTTACATAAGAAAGCATGTACATGTGCGTGTGTTATTCACGAAGTGCTTATCTCATTGTCATATCTGTACTGTAATGTAGGGAATGTGATGGACAGATGATCAAAGAGCTATAGAATGAGCACACATGCATGAGGATGATGCAAGGTGGTGTAAACAGAGAAACCAATACTGCTGATTTGTACAAAACAAAGAGAAAACAATACCAAAGTTGTCCACCGATGTCTGAACAAGCTTTGTTAGAGCTGCCTGGATGCATCAGATAAAAACTGCTTTTACTTGATTAGATCCTAGATTCTCATTTTTGAAATCTTACCAGTTTTTCACCAAATATTATTTCTGTTCATCACTGTAGTTTCCAGATATTCTGGTGCTACTAAGATTTATAGTCAACAAGGAGGATTTAAAGAGTCACACATTAACAGTCTGTAAGGGATTTATACAGACTGAGAGTGGAAAAGTCTTTTTTGCAGACTGGGTCTTAAAGGTCTGATTAGAGATCATTAGAAAGGTGGCATGTAACCAGAGCTCACACCCGGTCTGATTACAGAATGCCTTCCAAAGTGATGTATAGCACATGTCTAGTGCTCTATACAGAAAAGAGGGAGCTGTTTCATTTGGACTCTTCCCTGTCCTGTGTTGTTCAACATCCTAATGTGTATTGTAGTCATTTTACTCATTGTTTCAGGTCCTGTCCTGCGCAGGAAAGGCCTCCCTGGTGCTGTGTTTTACTTGCGCTCAAGATCAAAACTCACGAAGAACATAATTGTGTTTACTGTGAAATACATTTAAATAAAGTTATTTGCTTTCAGTGCACTAGGTTTATTTATAGTTTTACGTTTCACGTGCATGTCTCACATGCACAACCCCCACTCTTGTTTCACGTGCACGTCTCACGTGCACACCCCCCACTCTTGTTTCACGTGCACATCTCACGTGTGTGTCTTATGTCTCAAGGGTCCGTGTTCTATAAATGCTCATGCTCAGAGGTAGCTACAGGCAGGAGGAGGAGTTGAAAACTCCAGCAGAATGAGCCCAGAAAGAGCCATAATATTTATGATTTCTGTAACACTTAATAATCTCCAGCGACTGGACTGAGTGTCATGACCCTCTTGAAGGATCCATGTCTGCTCGTAATGGAGAATCTGCAGTGAAAGTTGTCAGGCCAAACAATGTTGTCCTTGAGTCTGGGTGTGGAAGTCAGTCGGGTTCATGACTTGTTATGCTTTTTCATAACACAAGCAACAAAACTGAATTAACTTTCTAGAGCTGTGATAACATTTAATATGTTGGCTTAAAACAAAGTCTTTTTTTCCAAATAGACTTATTTTTCTTGCCAAACAAAAAAATTTAATAGATACACTGAATAATCGAAAAGAGTCACAAATACAAGCGCTTAGATTTACTTGTAAAATGTTGGATGGTTGGATACAAATGTATACATTTTACAAGCAGATGACAGAAACAAGTGGCAGATTAAATGAAAACTAATCATTTTACTGAGACATGTAAAAAAAGTACAAATGGAAATATTTAATTTGCTATATTAGCTTTATTACTAAGCAGATTATCCTCCAGAACCAAGGGGGCGATATGGTTCCAGCAGAAACCTTTATAAACTATTACACCATGATACCTGAGCCATCGGACTCAGACATGCGAATCGTCTCATGACAAACGTCTGCCTTCCTCATTTAGCTTCTAATTAATATGTCCAAGTCAACTAAGGTCACATCAGCAGGCCGTTAATGTGAGCTCTTATTACACAACGCTTTTGTAGTCCAGACAGAGTCAGAGTGACTCCATGTCCTGTTGATTTTAACAAGATTTTATAGTTCAGCGTTCATGTGGGCAACAACTGGGAATCCTGCAGAAAAGTGACTGGGAGGAACTGCAACGCTTGGCTGGTATATGCAGAACACGTGTGTGAAATGGGACAACTACCGTATTACAGTTCAAACTCAGGAGAGCCTGTATTACGCATTACATCAAAAGAGATGGAGGATAAGGAGATGTTTTAATAAACAGTACAAACACAAAGATAAACAGAACTAATACATGGGAGGGTTTAACAGAGGTGCATACATGATCTAACATCTAATTAAACCAGAGTATAACTAAACAACCAGGATCAGGACCAAGATAATATATGAACATAGAGAGGGAACATAAGTTACACACATAACAGCACCATACCAGAAAGCTAAATTAATGGTTCTGTTTTAGCCAATCTAAGACACTGAACACAAGATAAGCAAATTGAATATGACAAGAACATAATACACGTCTTGATAATCCGGACATGAAATGGAAAACAAGGATAGGCTGGAGAAGCAGATAGAAATTGAGGAAGGGAACTAAGAGAACAGACAAAGAACCAATAAGAAAGTAGAACAAACCAGACGGGGAACCAGGAAACCCAGCAGAAACCCAACAGTACAACCTTGAGAACACAAGAACAATAACGAGTAACTAACAACGAACCCAGAGAAGCTTAAATACAGAAACTAATAAAGAGAAATAAGAGACAAGTGAGTGAAAGGATAGAGAGGAAAAAGCCAAAATCTGGAAGGGAATCAGAGCAGGAAGGAAAACCAGGAATGGAGCAGGAACATCGAGGGTAGACATGATAGTAACAGACTGTCTGATCTGATCCTGAGTTATGAAATGCTACTGGATATCTGTGCTACCCATGTGCAATCCATAATAAACTCCATGTTCAAACATAAGGTTGTCTGTAAGTATACTTCGTAACAGATCACCTTGGGCCAAAGGTCAAGGATTGATTTTGTAGATGTGTTATCTGACCTGCCATGTTTTGGGCACTCAGATGAAGAGAGGTGCTAAACTGTCACCTGGTCACCATCTAGTGGTGAATTGGATCAGATGATGGGGAGAATGAACACACAGACCTTTAGGCCTAGATGTGTATTGAGGGTCTGCTGGGAAAGACTGGCAGATGATTGCAATTACTCTCACCTCTGAGAAATCTTCTCACATGTTTCTAGGGGAGGTGTAACATAGACTGTGGACCCTGTTGAAGACCTCCATTGTGGAAGTGATTGCACAAGGCTGTGGCCAAAATCTTGATGGTGGCTGTTATGAACCTGGTGGTGGATACCAGAGAGGAGGAAAGCAGTCGAACAGAAGAAGGAAGAATGCCAGGTGTTGCTGGCTCAGGAAATTCCAAATACAGCTGACAGATACCTGCGAGGGAAAAAAGTTGCATCTTTAGCAGTTGCAGAAGCAAAATACAGGGTGTGGAAGGTGTTTATAAAGGCCATGGATAATGACTTTAGTGTATCCCAGTGATGTTCTAGAAAATTCTGGAACAGCTCAAAAGGGAAAGGAGGAAAACCATCTGAGCTATGCTTAGGGTTGTGAAGCTATGAACTCGACAGAGAATATTGTTGGGCATTAGACGTATGGTTAATCCAAGAAATATGCCTCCTGTCCAGGAGACAGGACCAGATGCCAGTCAAAGACAGAGAATTCTGTTCACCCTGTTGCCACGCCAACCCTGAAATGGACTAAAGTAGAGAAGGTGAAGAAAGATAAGGGAACAGACCTGCAGTCGTGACACACCAGTGGTGTGATGAAAACTGCCAGGTGCACAAAAATGGAATGGATTTGTAACTTCAACCAAGGCAGGAACTGCATCGTTGTGCTGAGTGGATGATTCAGTTCTTCTAATCAGTTCTTCTGTCAGAGCAGCAAAATTGTATATTCTCAATCTATATCTTTTTATAATGGGGTTCCCCTATAACACCTAAATGTACATTTCTTATGATAATAGTTTATGGCTTGCTGAGATCCTGTTTGAGCAAAGTAACCTTCCTCTTACTGTACTTCTACCACGGCATTTGCCATCATTCTCACTTCATAAAGATCCTTTTAAATTAATGTGTCAATCAGTTAAAAGGGTTTATGTGAAGAAATGGTTTTATGACTTGCATGTGTGATCAAACATTGCAAGAATGTACCATCGTGGGTCCATCAGAGGGGTGCATTTGTACCATCGTGGGTCCATCAGATGGGTGCATTTGGTGTGGTTTTTGTTTTTTGTAAGCAGTGCTCTTTATCAATATCTTTATCAATATATGAACAAGGAAAACTATTTGCTGTTGATGTCAGGTTATATCTGCAATGTTCATGAATTTGGCCCAGTGTGTTTCAGTGAGACTGATATGTTCAAATTAACATTTAATGTGTGTCATTTTCAACATCAAAATAACAGCAGTAGTAATCACAATCTATATAATGTGACAGAGATTAGAGCCCAGAGTGATAACTATGATGATGAAGAAGTGTGATGAACCAGAAATCACAGAAATCACAGGCTTTTTTAATCACAACCTCTTTAATTTCAAGAGACCATGAGAAACTGGTCATTTTGCTGCTTGGATGTGTCCTTGCCTGCCCAGTGTTGTTGGATTACCGAAGAGAGTGATCAGCCTTCTTTTTTCTAAGTGGATTATTTGGTGACTGTTAACTTTTTGACCAGTTGTTTTACAGGCCCAGGAACAGCATACTGGTAAAGTGACATCTTTGAAGAATATAAAATCTAATAAACATGTGATTATCTAACAAACATGTGAATCGTTCATGGGCTGGAGTCTGTTCTGGAAACACACTGGATTTTTTTTATATCCTGGTTCTCTCTCTTGTGCCAATGAAATTGAACTCGACATTTAACTCACATGGTAATCCAAGACATTTACCCAGCCTTCTACCATACAAACAAATCCATCACGACAGCCTCACAGGGAGATATTCTAGACAAAGATGTTCCTACTCAGACATGCCAAATTTAGAGTGCTTTTGTCTTCACAATAGACAATTGACGGTTTTTAAACCTTTTTGCAAACTAAGTTATGCACTAAATAAAGTTTAGGAAAATTACAATATCTTCAAATAAAAATCCTTCCTAACAAAACTGGAATAAAAAAAGCTGGCACTTAAATCTCACAAGTTGGTAATATATAGAGTATATATACCTTAACATATAATATATAGAGTATATATACCTTAACATATAATCTCATGAACAACAACAGTAACAACACTGAGACAACAACAATAACATAACACTGAAACAACAACAATAACATAACACTGAAACAACAACAGTAACAACCCTGAAACAACAACAAAGAACCTACAAAGATATAACATCGATATTATTAATCACAGGTCCTACAGCACATGAAAACGCCAAAACAAAAAATAGTGACCCACGTATCCTTTATTGTATATATTTTTTAGGTTCTTCTGCTGTCATTTGTGAAACAGTGTTATTTGTACCTGTTTTCCTGCTCCACTGTCATTTTTGTAACTAATAGTAATGACAAGCTGCTCATACAAGAAAGGTGTAGATGTATTGAGAGTTATACAGTACAACATGCAGAATGTTCATACATCAATAATACACCTGAACTGGTCTGGGACTAGAGGTACAAGGCAGATGTTTCTAACAACATGGCTAGTGGGTGCATGTCATCCTAAACGATTCACCTTGACCACAGAAACACAGACCCTGAAAACTCCACAAAGCCATTCAGGAAGAAGCCTGGAGTTCAGACAGTACAAATACCCCTGAACCTGTACGAGCAGACAGGTGGACATCCATGCATTTGATTTATGCTGTTGTGTGTATGCGTAGGTGTTTGTGCAGGATGTTTGTGTAAGAATGCGTAAGTAACGTGTGTGTATGTCTGTGTGTGTGTGTGTGTGTGTGTGTGTGTGTGTGTGGGTAGGAGTTTGCACCCGTGTGAAGGCAGCTATGACACTCTGTTTGCTGCTCATGGATAAACTCTCTCATAACTCACAAGAACAGGGTCACGGAGCAGCAGAAGCTGCCGTGTTGAAGCCAGAGTCTTGGGACCTTACACCACCCAGGGAATGAGGTATACAATAACAGATCCATCCACACGGCGCTTTAATGCAGGTGAACAAGACAGGAAGGTACGTAGAAACTCTGTACTGTGTACCTTCTCTCTACATCTCTCTGAGAGCATGTCACAAACACATTCCACCTCCCTGTAAATATTAATTTAATTTGATTTAAAATGCTTTAAGTTGAAGGTAAGTGAATACATATACACTAAGAGAACAGTACATATATGGTCTACATTTGATATAAATGCAGGTCAAGCTATAGCATGGATGTTAAGGCTGTAATGTTAAAAGACTCCATGATTATTAACAGCTGCATGTCAGTTGTGGAGATTGTAGGGGGGGATGATCAGATTCCAGGGGACAGTACAGCTCTCAAGTCTCAAGCTGTTTCCTTTTAAACACTCCTTGAGTGCTAACGAGGTTTGCTAACGAGGTTTGCTAATGAGGTTTGCTGTGGGAGACATCAAGCACACGTCAGATAAATACACCCCCGTGAAGAGTGCTAGTAGGACTTTGTGATTCTTTTGTTTTTGGGTTGGTTTTTGTTTGGGGGGGGGTGGGTGCCTGTGTGGATCTGAATACATGTTAGTATTAATTCAGTTTGGCATGTTTCACATGTCCAGATTAATGCTTTAATTACAGTGTGTCATGATCTATGCTGCAGTTATGTATTCTGTGCATAAATAACAGATGATATTTGCAATGTTTTGGGTTCCTGCACAGAAACCTATTTGTGATGAAACCTATTTCTCAACCTCACATAATTAACTATGTGCACATAATTAACTGTGTGCACATAATTCAGGAAAAAGTATCTCTGCTCTAAAATGCCTAAACACACAACAAAACCAGCCCCATTCTCCTCACGATGAAATATTCACACTAGAATGCCTGACACTCTCACCTACAACAAAGCGTAGTTTTCACACTGCTCTAATTGTACAGTGTTGCACAGTGAGTGTTCTGGTATCTTTGCTGTATCCATAGAGCAGAGACAAGGCAAACAAGTCATTATTTTATGGATTTTATATGTGGCACATTCTTTATATTTTAGACTCTGTTTAAATGTATTATGCTGTGCAGAGTTAACCAAAAAAATTGAAACAAGTTGAAATCCATCTGACGCCTCGTTGCCTCCTGACGAGACTCCTATAGCAGCAATTCCATTCAATCACCAGCTCACACAGTTAACCAGCACTGGGGATCAGGACGTGCTGTAGACTGGGACACTGCAGATACAGATCTACTAACGGCAAGACAGAAAAAAAAATATTACTGTATAAAATAGTGTATGTGGTGTAAAAGTAGTTAAACAACATACTAGGGAGCCTCTGAAGAGACAGGGTTTAAAAACATTTTAGTAAATATCTAGTAAACATCACATAATATGTGGTAGCCAAACTGACAGGGAAAAAAAAAGTTCTCTCACACTGTCAAGCGATGACAGCTGCATATCTACACTGATTTATGTTAAACATCTTCCATAGATGACACAATAAAACTTTTATTTATTTATTAAAGTAATAAATATTTCTTCCTGTTTTTTTTCATGTCTAGTAAAGTGAGTATGCATTCTGGGTATGAGCTGTAGGTGCACGGTACCTCACCAGACCCACACATGCAAGCGAGGCCTTTCCCGTCGCTGACAGTGACTGCACAATGATCACTGAAAGACCAATCACTGTGCATAATCACAGGAAGCTCTCAAGTCTTCTAAGGTCTGTACACACAGTGCAGTAAGTGATTTAGGATCACGTCCTCCTGCTCATTCAGGAACTCTTTGGCTCTTCTCAGCATCTGTGCTGCTCTTTTGATTGTGACCAGCTCTCTTTACTTGTAAGATTACAACACCAGGCTCTTAACACACAACACAGCTAAAGCAGTCGGTTATGAATCTGGGCTCTTGTAAAAACATTTTGGGCCCTATTGTCAGAATGGCAGATTGCATATTGTCTTTTGAAGGCAATTTGTGAGATCCCAATCTTGGAAGAGGTTTTTTTTTTTTTTTTCAGCTAAATCTCTGTTGTCCTGTAACATATTTTCATCACATACATGCTGTGCAAAACAACAACTTTAACAAGATTTTTTTTGGTGAATCAAGTCCCAGTACATGCAGCAGCTTGGCTGGAATGATGCTGGGGTCTTCACCTCCATTAGCCCACACTCGACCAGTGTTCTGGACCCTGTCCCCACTTGTAGGTTCGTCTCAAGTCAAGTCAAAATTTCTTTATATAGTGTTTTTACAACAAACGTTGTCTCAAAGCAGCTTTACAGATGTGCGAATCCAAGCCCCCAGTGAGCAAATCAAGGGCAACAGTGGCAAGGAAAACTCTAAGAGCAAGAGGAAGAAACCTTGAGAGGAACCAAGATTCAGAAAGAGGGATGGGTATTCTGCTCTGCAACAGAAAAATGTACATCTGTGCAGAGGGCAAGCGCTTGTACCAGCATCACCACTGTGTCTGATACAGTCGTACCAGCACCTTTTCTCTGCCATGCCAGTGTCACAGCTATGATGAGAATGGTTCACCATACACATAATAGGTGGCTAAACAATTTGATAGATAAGGTATAATATACTGTATTGTGGTTTTCTTAGTATTGACCGTTGCTACTGTGATAGACTGAGACTGAGGTTACTGGGAATACCTTGTTTTGAGACTGGGGTTACTGGGAATTCCTGAGTTTGAGACTGGGGTTATTGGGAATACCTGGGTTTGAGACTGGGGTTACTGGGAATACCTTGTTTTGAAACTGGGGTTACTGGGAATTCCTGAGTTTGAGACTGGGGTTATTGGGAATTCCTGGTTTGGAGACTGGGGTTACTAGGAATACCTTGTTTTGACAATGGGGTTACTGGGAATACCTGGTTTTGGGGCTGGGGTTACTAGGGGTTTTGTGGTGGTGAAAGCCTCTAAAACAGTGTCCCCACATGAATGTGCTTACATTCATCTACACAGCAGGATTAATCTTGTAAAACACAACCTGTATTTTACAAAAATTAATTAAAACCTTATGAACTGTATAAAAATTGTATAAAGTACAGGGTCAACCCTCACAATTACATGCAGAACATTATTACTTGTCTTTATCTATTTGCACTTACTCTAATATTAAAGGTTTTCTGAATAAAAACACTAAAAAACTGTCTATAGCAATTCATTGTTTATTATTGTTTCATTGTTTATCAGGTACCTAAAATTGCACTGTACAGCATAAAAATATAAATAAATAAACCACAGTGATATTCAGAATCTGTGACAAAAATAAACAGTAACCGTGAGATTTGACTGAAAAAAACAGTGTTTACTTATCCTGCTCTTTGTATTGTGATCTGTTGTAATTAATTTCAGGACCTGAATCTGAAAGTGTTCTTAAAATGACCATTACTTTTATTCACCTGAACATGTCTCTTACCTTTAGCACAGGGTTCCTTTGGACTACACAGGCTATTTTTGATAAGAATCTATCAGTTATTTGTATTTTGCAGTGTAAACTCTGTTTAATGTCTCATCTCTTTACATAAAAGCTTTTAAAGATCATTTTCTCAACTTTCTATTCTTCACTGTTGACTCATCTGAAAGTGAGAATTGAGTATCTGAAGAAATAACTACAATCACAAATAAAAAAAATCATCTACAGACAAATTTGAAGAGATGCTACTGAAAAAGAAAGTTACTGTTTACCAACTCCAAGTTGCTTTTCAGCTGTAGTTCTCTCCTCACTTATGTCTCATTCCTGGTCTGGTCCTTAGTCCATTCCTGCCAATCCTATACATACTGGAAATGCAATCACCCCATTTCCAGATACTGGTTATTCTTAACAAAGATGATTTATTTGATACACATTGGTCATTTGCATACTCATTACCCGCCTTCCTTGAGCTTGGCTTTAAATATTTGCAGAATTAAAAATCTCCCCTGGTTGAACTGCAAACAGCCAGTTTCCTTTGACACAAAACTCTGATTGCCGTATGATCTTTGTGCTTGTGTCTACAGAACACTGTTGACAGCAGTGTCCACACATGAGACTTTGTTTACAAAGATACAAACACCCACATCTTTGCTCTTAGCAGAGGGCACAGCTGTTCCACCAGCTCTGCATGGCCCTCCACCACGACCCTCTACCTCAGCTGTGGTGTTTGACGTGACATTGCTGAGCTGAATTTCTGTGAAAATAATCACACTGCTGTCTGTCACCATTTTGGTGTAATTCAAACACACAGTTTCCAGGTTGTAATGAACAAATAACGAAGAATAGTTTTAAAAAAAATTATTATTTTCAAATTCTGATTTTAGATTTGCGAATCTAATATCTGTTGAGATACTGACAATAGCATTGTGTGCATTTCGCCATCTAAGCTGTCTTGGTGGCCATTTTATCTGCTAAACACTTAAAATGTAAATGCACCTACTTCTGCCGAAAATACCAGGTAACAGGCTTCAGGTAACAGGGTTCAGGTAACAGGTTCAGGTAACTGTTGCTAGGGAATGTATATGTAAAACACTTCTCTCTTCTGTGGTGACAAATACACAAATTCATTTGATTATTTCAATCTGGAAATGTAAACAAACATTATACAAACAGTTGGAAACATAATACTTTTCATGTAGTGATAGATGAAAGAATTAATGTTAAGTGTATAATTCACTGCAGTTTAACTGTTAAGGGAAAAAGTGAATCAAGTTTCATTAAAAGAATATGAATGCTTAATTCCTAAATCTATTACAAGGAATCATAGGCCATCTGAAATGAATTAGCCTCTCACCATCTGTTGAAAAAGCTTAAACAAAGTGTGTAATTGATTAAAATGACATGTTTTTTTATATATATATAAAAATAACAATTCAGGGATATTCTATAAGATAAGGGTAATAGCATTTACATATAAAAATTATGTGTTAGTGAGATTTCATAACTGGAATGAAAAAACTCAAAATATTCAACTCAACATATTTAATACCAGACGTTTGCAATTGCTGTTTGCAGTTGGTGTTGCTGGTAATGGTGAGACAAATGTATTCCGATAAAAATATATGCTATATACAAAACAACTGCAATAGAAGAGAATACATGTTTTGACTGTGCTGAATGGGTCTGATGTTCGCACCACTGTGCTCTTCTTGGCTGTAAATCAAACCTTAGACAAAGGAACTTGACTACTGCTAATGTTAACCAGACAGCTAAATTCGCTAGTGAACTAGCCAGATGAAAATGACATGGACAGGTTTGACAGCCATCACTAAGATGAGTTCAGCTAATGTAAGCTTAGCCAGTCAACTTCAACTACAGAAGACTCAAACAAATCTGGATTCAAACAGAGCTCCCATGTACCAGTGTAACCTGAGCAAGCCACCAATCAGAGTAACAAGCCAAATGCCAATCATCCAGGGTGCTTGAAAAAAACAGCAAAATAACAATCAAAAGAAACAAAGGCAAAACATCAGAGTCAGTGGGGGGCTCACACTAGCTGACCCTAGGAACTTATTAGGGCACTAGAGAGGGCATGTTTGGTAAGGATTAAGGTCTACTGCAGTGCCTCAAAGGCTGAAGACATGAGAGGCGTGGAAGTAACTATCCTTGACCACTACCTTGTTCAAGCCCCAATATTCAACGCAAGAGAGGAGAGGGACCTTTTACCAAGTGGCAACCAGGAGTGTGGACCTGAGGCTTGCAGCTGTAGATACAGGCTCCATAGCACTGGGATCTTCATCCCAACACTGAACAAGTGAGCAAATCAATATGGGGCTTGTGTCGTTGCAGCCAGGGGATCCCCAGTACCAGCTGGAATTAAGGTCCATGCTCCAGCAGTGAGGAGATGTCGTCAGTGTTCAGTCCTACTCACAAGGTGATAGGTGCACCAATAATGTTGTTCTACCAAACAAGAGTGGCCAAAGTGAGGTGCCCAACCTGTGATCAGGGAGACACTTACACCCGGATCCCCTCATACTCAGGGGCAGGTTTGCTCTGTACCAGCTCTATGTTCAAACATGTGCACAGACCAAAGATCTTGTCTCGGTTATTATTTTCAGAGATGCCTCTGTAGTTACTTTGGTTAATCTTGTTACTTTGGTTAAATTAAGTTTTGAAATATTGGGGAAATAAGACCTTTGTTTTCTCACTGTAAATGTTCCACCCTGTAGCATTAAGGTTAAAATGAACAAGACTCATTTGGGATATATATGTTTTATATTGCATCGTTATGTCAGTTAGACATGCTTTTCCCATTTTTCATGGTTTTAGTTTTTCCCTTATTCTTGAATATTAATAGAATATAGGCCAGATGATGCTGATTATCTGTAGCCATTCTAATTTGGAAAGTTTTCTGAATGTATGGTATTCTGGAATTTTATAAAGATCTAAAAATATGTTTGTTGTCTTTTCTAATTGGGATTAGTTTTGATATAAGTGGCTGTATTGGGATTAATTTTGATATAAGTGGCTGTATTGGGATTAGTTTTGATATAAGTGGCTGTATTGGGATTAGTTTTGATATAAGTGGCTGTACTGGGATTAGTTTTGATAAGTGATTATATTGCTTTTTCCCCAAAGCCCCAAAAGTGATTTTTTTTTCTCCAATTTTATTTAATATATTCCATGTACTGATTTTTTGTGCCAGTTCATTTTTCATATGGTTGTACTGCTTGGAGAGATTCTCATTAGCTTAGTTGGACATTTGGGTTTCGATGTTTTTTTGTTGGACAGTTTTTGAAATATTTTCTTGGATATTAAACATTCATAATCAAAGCATGTTTGACTGTAATGTTTGGTTATTTCTGTATTCCGTTTCAGTCCCTCGCTCTCTCTCTGTCATACTGAGTCATTTTGCATTCTCAGTAATCATGAACATCTGGTCACCTCCATCTGGCCCTGAGCAGGGTGCATGAGACTCAGATTATAGGTTTTCTTTTTTTAAAATCATATTAATGGTGATGTAGGTTTGCTGGTAGATGGAAATGTCATAGAAGGTTACAAATACATGCACAGTTTTACACTCACACACACAGTTCCACACACACACAAATTTATACACAGTTCAACATACACACACAGTTCCACCCACACACAAATTCATACACAGTTCTACACACACACAAATACATGCACAATTCCACACACACATACACACACAGTTCCACCCACACACAAATACATGCACAGTTTCATACACACACACACACAGATCCACCCACACAATTGCATGCATAGTTACACACACACAGTTACACACACTTATACATACATATACATGCAGTCACACATACAAAAACATATACACTTACACAGACAACTTCACATATAAACACACACATGTGCACTTACATGCACACACACACAGTGCTTTTCTGTGATATACTGCACATATTAGAATTTATTACTCATACAGACACCAATATAAACAATCACGTGAAAACCACAAATACCATGGTGATCATAGAGCTCTCTAACTTACTCAGGAAAACACAACAGCCAAAGGAACAGCTCATTTGTGGCCAGTGGTGAGTCTCTCCCTGCTCCGTGAGGTATGGTCACTAAGGGTTATGGAAAAGGATGGTGTTGAGGTGGAGGTGGGGGACGGGGTAATGGGAACACAGGTGCAGTGGTACAGTTTTCTCAGTTACTCTGTTACCAAGGAGGTCACCTGAGACGCAGGTGACACAGGAAAAGAATAACATAAACCGTCCTAGTAAAATGTTGGTCCCTACCAGCAACTCTGAAGAGCTTCAGTTTGATTTGGCACAGATTCTCACTGCATGTGGACTCGTTCCAAAAGACCCAGTTGCTGTTTGATGATGGCAGTGAGAGGAGCTGTGTAACATGTCAGGCCCAGATCATACGAGGACTAAAGATCCTAGATCCTACGTTTTAGATGATTGTCACACTCACTGAACTATTCACTGATTACTGGACAGAGATCACACCAATCAGACTGACAGAGACTGCACCAATCAGACTGACAGAGACCACACCAATCAGACTAGAAATGTCTCATCACAGGAGAAAGAGAAAAAGAGAGAGAGATCTTAATTTGAATAAACCTGTAAAACCAAACAGAACTATCCCAGGTCCTTCAGTGAGATAAAAAGTCCTGTTTCCCCTCAAGCATCTACCAGCTATCAAACAAAGAGAGAGGAGGAGAGAAGGAGGGAGAGTGATTCATAATTCATGAAATTACACAAATGGAAATGGAAAACTGTTCTTTCTCTGGTGTTGATGATTTGTACACCATCTCATGCAGACACATTGTCTTTCTGCCCAGCACTTTACCTCCACACCTGTGAAGACTCACGTGACCAAGATAAACACCCTGAATACACTGTCTCCGCGCCCGGGGCCGGGGGGGGGGGGGGGGGGGGGGGGGGGGGGGGGGGGGGGGGGGGGGGGGGGGGGGGGGGGGGGGGGGG
>JAOYMR010000002.1:24573646-24584431 GCA_025802075.1 Tenebrosternarchus preto
CTCTCTCTCTCTCTCTCTCTCTCTCTCTCTCTCTCTCTCTCTCTCTCTCTCTCTCTCTCTCTCTCTCTCTCTGTGAGCGGCACTTTATTGCACCTGCTTTGTACATGGAGCAAGTTACCATTACCACACAAACGACTACAGGTGTGAGAACCCACTCAGAGCCATTTGTCAGAAGCTCCCGTGAAGCCTGCGGTCGTAAACACCATGGAGGAGTTTGTTCTGCAGGTCCCCATCTGTCCCCTTGACCCCTCAGCCTGCGTCTCTCGCACTTGCATGTAGGACACTTGCTTGTGAGGTCTGAGGTGGTGGACCTGTCACCACCGCCTGCTCTACAGTATATCACTGAAGTTCTTCAGGAACGCAGCGTTCTTCTCACCAGCCTGACAGTTCTGCAGTGACACTCTCGTGATGGGAAACGCTACTTGCCGTGTTCGGTCTGTGCTGTGATCCAGAAATGGCATGTCTGAGAGAAGCGCTTGTGCTGTGTCCACGGTCGGGGTCCCACTGGGGCCTCACCCCACTGCCTTATTACACAACTTCCAGTAAGAGCAGCAGGCAGGCAGTTCAGCTGCAGATCCACAACTAAACAGCCATCCTCTGAACACTGGAGGTGGAGATCAGCTCAAACCCTGAGGCAGAGATCAGCTCAAACTTGGAGGTGGAGATCAGCTCAGACTTGGAGGTGGACGAGCTCAGCTCAGACTTGGAGGTGGACGAGCTCAGCTCAGACTTGGAGGTGGAGGAGATTGCTCTGTGATCCTGGCACACCGGGCCCAAGGCTGGACAGCATCCCCTTCACTCACTGTGGGTCGCCTCACTCAGCCGGGTGTTTGTGCATTTTTAATCTTCATGACTCTGTTCGTGACTCTGCTCATCTGCTTGGGATTTGCGTGTGTGTGTGTGTCTGTGTGCGTGTGTGTGTCTGTGTCTGTGTGCACGTGCATGTGTGTGTCTGTGTGTGTGTGTGCACGTGTGTCTGTGTGTGCGTGCATGCATGCATGTGCATCTGTGTGTGTGTGTGTGTGTGTGTCTGTGCGTGTGTGTCTGTGTGTTCCCCCCTCCACCTGGCTCACAGTGCTGGAGGTGTGTTATTTATAAGGCCCTGTTTTGGCTGCCTCTATTAGTGTATGTGCTGTGAACAGTCTTATGTGAAAATGGTGTTTTGAGTAGGGAAATATGTGTTCTGAATCAAAACCTAAACACTAGTAGTGGTTTATTAGCCTGGCTCTCAAATGAGGCATGGAACATAACATTGGCAGATATTGTTCTCATTAAACTGCAGTCCATGTGGTGAGGAGGTTACCGTTATCAAAGGCTCAGTGTCAGTGAGACAGATCTCAGCTTGGCGTTTGGCTTTGTCCTGCTGCGCCAGTCCATCCCTAGAGCTGGAAAGGTCACGTTGCTGATGTCTGTTATGTGTAGTAGTTCTGATGGTCTTGGGCAGAGCTTGTATGTCTCCCCTTTACCCAATAGACTGAACTGCAGCAGAGAGGCAGAACACCCAGTAAGACCAGAGGCGAAGTCATCAACAGCACTGTGGATTTTTGACATTTCTGCCCTTGACCCCGTGGGAGGACAGAACAGCCCTGAACCTGCGTGTGCAGTTCATCTGAACTCTTATCTCCTGCAAACGAAATTTCGTTATCTGCTCAAAGTCTAAACAAAGAACAGGAAGCACGTCTGGCTGGTTCTCTCCTTCGAGCAGAATCTCTGCCATCCTGACGACAGAATCTCTGGAGGCTTTCGCCCACTGAAAGGTCATATGCTTTATTTACACATTTCTAAGCGTAGTCACGTACAAACGCCCGTCATCCAGGACACGTTACCATCTCTCAGGAAAAGCTTGAAGAGCAAAGCCATGTGTGCACACGGTTGCCTGGCAACTGCTCAATCTCTTCCAGGTTGATTTCAGATTTATCTTTGCACGTAAGGAGCTGCTGTTGTAGAAACATGTGAATGTTCATGTCATGTGTTGTAACATCACCCTCGCTCCACTGCCGCTGATGTTTTCTCATCTAATTTCTCTCCGAAATTCTCCAACTGGCTCCAAATGTCTCCAGCTATGTCTCAACTAGAAGTGGAGCACTGCCTGCATCCGTCTCAGTGTCTGAGCCGCAGAAGAGCTGAGGGCCCAGAAAGAAACCGGACTTTTCTGAGTCAGACCTCGGTTTTTGACGGCAGTCTGTAGATACTTTACATTTGTACCAGATTTACTGTTTGATCTCTTGGCTGTATGTGAGGACATTTGAGTCTCTGTTTTGCTGTTATGTAACAAAAACATGAAAATAAGAAGAGAGTGATGAAGTGGAAAAAAACAGCAAAACTTCAACTCTGATTCTGTTCTACTCAGGCAAAGATTAGTTTCATGTTTCACACTTTTTTCTTCTTCTTTTTTTCATGGGTTCATCCCCTTTCCTTTATGCTCAAACTAACAACCCTTTGGTTCTAACAAAGAGGCTTTTAAATCACCTGCAGGATTTCTGTTTTCATACTCGATTCGTTAAAATTCAGCTAGACTTCAAATGTAGAGTTTCTGAGTGCATGTAAAGAGAACTTCTTGATTCTGAATGACAGTTTCTCACTGAACCACACTGACAAGTAAATCCCTGAGGAAAAAATGAAATCAATTTCATTTGAAGCAAAACATTCCTCTGAAATGGGGGGAAAATGCAAGATATCTTTGCCACCTAATCGCTAAAACATTTCAACTTTCCATTCAGTCAAGCTGCTTTATTCAGTGAAGGGTTTAATGTTCCCCTGAACACAATCAAGAGTCACACTGGAAGTGAGGACTGCAAATCAGCCAACTAAGGAGTGATGATTTCAGTCTCACCGAAGGCTTCGGGGAACCCTGTGCATTTCTCTGTTAAGGCTGGTCAGAAAGATTAAGCAATGTAAGAACGATTAACATTCTCCCCCTCACTCCTTCCAGATGTCTTTTATTAGTCAGAACGTTTATCATTAGGCAACTGCCTGGAAGATTTCACTGAAAAACACTGTCATCCACACCATTTGGCCCAAGAGTTGTCCAGAACCGAGCAACTCAGCCCTGGTGTTGTGGTCTGTGTGACTGTATCAGTACACATCAGGATGCTGTTTGTGGTGTCACAGGAAATCCTTTAACTCTGTCCCTATTGGTCCCTAAAGACCTGTGATTGGTAGTGATGGAGGATTAACCAGCTATCCACACGACTCTGCTGCACAGTTATTATTATTTGCACCAGTTTGTTTGTTCTTGTTTACACAAATTCTTTTTGTTTGGCATCATTTGTAGCATTCCAGAGACCGGGTGTAATTATGCTAACCATGAGTGTGTGGTGTGATGCTGAGTGTTGCTAAAACCAGGCTTTCTTCAGAAGTATGTGAGACATCACCGTATCAGAGACGGCGTCCTGCCAATGACCTCTCCGGGAGAGCACTTCCCTGTGACACGCGGTTGTTTAGCGTGTCACTGTGTCTCTCTTCTACTCCCTTCTGTTACCCCCTCCACCATCACCACCACCACCACCCCAGAAATGGGAAACCGGCCCTGGTGTTCCAACTCAGGCGTGTTAACCAGAGGTTGAGGAGACAGCTAGAGTGACAGGGAGAGAAAGAGAGGGAGGTGGAAACAGAGAGAGGGAGACACATGCGGAGGTGAGAGAGAACGATGGAGCACTGAGCATGTGAGTGCATGAGGAGGAAGTAATCAAAGCTATGTGTGGATCTGGCAGACAGTCAGAAGCACTGAATGAGCCCAGAAGACATTTACGCTCCAACAGCCCGTGGAGCTGAAATGGTGTGTACCAAAAAGATGATGGATTTCGCTGATAAGTTGTGATGAAGACCATGCCAGTGATAAGACACACCTTACCTTTCAACACGTTCCTCTAAAGACCGTCTGGGTCAGAGCTAAGACTCTAAAAAGGCCTCTTTTTTTTTTTTTTACAAAAGACTTCACCTCATTTTACAAACCACTTTAAATCTCAGTTGAGCTTTACAAAATATTACTTTCATATGTGAAACTATATGGCATATTGCACAGTGAAATGAATGTTGTTCTGCTGGGGATTTTAAAAGCACCTCATCCCCGATACACTGCGTGTCTGTAGGAGACACCAGTGACTAGTGCATCACCTGGTTCCTGCACCACGCTGACAGTAATCGGCTGCACAAATATAGGAACATGTGCTCATGAGGAATGCGCTGCCCCTACTGACTGCTCTTGGTATGAGCAGGCTAACGATGTCCACACTTCTGGACTTCTCGTGTTCACCAGAAGTTGAATTCTTATAGCTATTAATTATTGTGCCTGTTGCTGGTGTAATGAAAAGAAACGGTAGTCTGTTCTTTCTCAGTGATTGTCCAGGGAGAGGAAGGGAAGGAGGGGGAAGCAAATTAGACCAGATCTGTAATGGTTTGTCTGTGCAGTTCAGGGGTCAGAGATCAACCTGGCTCTGCTCTGTTTTCAAAACACAGTGTAACTGTTTAGCTGTGGTTTTATGGATCTACAGAATCTCTTTGCTCCAGATTTGCTGTTATGTTCAACACATTACATGCCTCGGTGTTTACTGTCAGATTGTTGTCCGTGTCAAGGGTGTCTCCGTTTCTCTGGGACTCTTCCCTAAGATACTTTATGGAAGGTCAACCATTATGGGTTAATTCTTCCTTATCATGATTAGTGCTGTTGATAACCAGCCAGTCCTCCTCCTCCCCTTCATTTTTGCGTCTTTCTGTCGCCAGGACAACCCATCAAACCTCTTCAAGCTTCGCTTGAGTGGTCAAGACATTAACGAATCACTGCCAGTAATTGATTTTCATCAAGAAAGGGTTCAAGCAGAATATCAGCTTCCTTTGAATTCTCTTTGCATCTCGGGGGATGTCTGCCCCCCCCGAAGCACAGTAGTGTGCTGCTGAAAGCGGATGAATTCCTGCTTTCTGGGTGGAGTCTCTGAGCAGCAGGGACTCTGATTGGCCACTTGGCAAACAGGAGGAGGTTCTGCATCTCGTTTTGGAGTCTTCCTCCCAGATGAAGCATCACTGTTCCATTCCCTTCAAATCTGCACCCCTGGAGCTTGAATTGTCTCTGTGCCATTTTACATCCCTGTGTAACACACACACACACACACACACAAAACCTCTCTTTGCTCAGTGCATAATGGCACTGAGCCACCTGGATAGGGTTCAGTGAGAATCACGCCTCCTGAAGAAGTTAATTCCCATATTAGCTATTTGTGAAGTTTTTTGGTTCAGTAGTAAATGTTTATGTTGGGAGGCACTAGATGTCTCTCACATCAGCAGTAGTACAAGGGTCCCACCACCACCCTCACTCCTAATACCCTCATACACCACCACCCTCACTCCCAATACCCTCATACACCACCACCCTCACTCCTAATACCCTCATACACCACCACCCTCACTCCTAATACCCTCATACACCACCACCCTCACTCCTAATACCCTCATACACCACCACCCTCACTCCTAATACCCTCATACTCCACCACCTTCACTCCTAATACCCTCATACTCCAACACCCTCACCCACCAACATCTTCACTCACACCATCCTGGAGGCAGGCAGCCCATGCTTGCTCCACCACATGGAAGGAGCGAACACCAACCTTCTCTGAGAAGAAGCCACAAGCCAAAACAAATATGTGCAGACCTCGCGAGACTGAAATGTAATGAGCTCTGTGTGAGTATGAAAAGGGCATCCAGACGGCACATTCTGTCATCAGCGTAGCTTTTCGTCATGGTTACCCAACTTAATTACAGTGTATTTGGTTTTTGGTGTTATGCAACTTTGCTGTTGATAACATCGTTGTTTAATCACATTTGATCAGAACCAGGAAACCAGTATTTTTTCTGTTCTGTAGGTCATTTTTTCTTTTTCTTGAATTTAAAAAGTTTTTATAGGAGTAATAAATCATTCAGAATTCCTGTTATTTAGTTGGATTTGTTGTGTTCAGTATTAACTCTCTTTCTTCTGTAAGGCTTGTCTCTCTTTTATTTCATATCACAGTTTCTTATCCTCAAAAGTATTTGTCTGCTCTTCCTGTTGGTCTGTGACATTGTGAGTCAGGAGAAAGCGACGATCTCAGAAGTGTTTATTCTGCAGAACAGGATGCTCTTGAGAAAGCAGGCAGCAGCGTTAGCAGGGTTAACAAAACTGAGCCGTGGTGGTGGCTCAGTGGTTAAGTGCTGCTGGTTCAAGCTCAACCTCTGCCACTGTTGGGCCCCTGAACAAGGCTCTTAACCCTCAAGTGCTCTGCATGTGTTCAGTCGTAATTGTAAGTCGCTTTGGTTAAAAGTGTCAGCTAAATGACGAGCTGATGATTCAATACATGGCTGATTGTTTCCTGTGGAATGAGTGCTGTGATTGGTTCTGAGGAAGTAAATGAGAGCTGTGATTGGTTCTGAGGAAGTAAATGAGTGTTGTGATTGGTGGGTGATGGATGGATACCAGCTGGGGGTTTGACAAGGTCCCAGTTTTGTTACATTAGAGGTGTGTGGCTGTTGGTCTTAGTGTTGTTACAACTCATTCCAGTGTTGTTACATTTCATCCCAGTGTTGTTACATCTCATCTCGGTGTTGTTACATCTCACCCCAGTGCTGTTACATCTCACCCCAGTGTTGTTACATTTCATCCCAGTGTTGTTACATCTCATCTCGGTGTTGTTATATCTCACCCCAGTGTTGTTACATCTCGTCCCAGTGTTGTTACACCTCGTCCCAGTGTTGTTACATCTCATCCCAGTATTGTTACATCTCGTCCCAGTGTTGTTACATCTCATCCCAGTACACAGTAGTCTTTACAGTAATGTTGCTCTGAGGCCTTTAAGAGACATACTGGACTTAATCTACTGGACAGACATTAGATTAAACTTTGAAACAGAAGTGCTGCCAAATGTGAGGGATTGTTCAGTAGGGTCAAACACATGAGGGACGAATGAGTGCTGGCAGTGAAGCTCTAATTACTTTTACATTAATAAATGTCACTACTTGAGATTTATAACAGTGTGAATATGAATTTTCAGTCCATGCTGCAGACTTCCCACTACTTCACACTGAATGTAATGAAAACCCCTCGTATAGCCACGACCCAGCAGGAAAAGTCTCGCTGAGACGCAGCTTTTGGCAAACCGGGGTAATAAATGTCACCCGTGTCTGATTAGTCACATGTAGCACGTCGGGAGTGAGCTCAGATTCCTCCTCACTCTCCAGAGCTGTCGGAAAGACAAGATGTGGCATGTTCTTCATTTTATTCCTGGGTTTAATTCTGTACCATCTTAGCCCAGTCAAGCAATAAACCATTCAATGTGACATCAGTTAGAATCATGTTCTAAGTTCTTTACCTAAGGCGTTTATTATGGTCTGGTTTAAAAATACTGCTTCTCATAACTGTGTTTTTTATAGAACATATATATTTTTGTAACTCTAAGGTTACTGGTATTTATGAGTATATGAACCTGTGGTGCTTAGTGAATTCCTATAGACTTCACACCACAGTTCACGTGGTTGTTATGGGAAAGACACATTACAGTCGTTCTGATCATTTTAGTGTTGTATTGTGCAATAATTTAACAGGCAGTAGCGCTGGAACATACGGCAACTGTTGCCAGGATTAACGCTTCTGGCTACGATGTCCTGCATCAGAGTGTCAGATAGTTGGCACTTATGCAGTCCATATAACCTTGCTCAGTTCAGCTGCGGGGCACGGGGCTCCTACACAGTCCTGTCGTGCTGTGTCCTGTCGTGCTGTGTCCTGTCATAACGTGCCCTGTCGTGCTGTGTCCTGTCGTACCATGTCCTGTCGTGCTGTGTCCTGTCATAACGTGCCCTGTCGTGCTGTGTCCTGTCGTACCATGTCCTGTCATACTGTGTCCTGTCGTACTGTGTCCTGTCATACTGCGTCCTGTCGTACCGTGTCCTGTCATACTGTGTCCTGTCATGCTGTGTCCTTTCATACCATGTCCTGTCGTGCTGTGTCCTGTCACACCGTGTCCTGTCGTGCTGTGTGCTTGGAGCTGAAGACGATGCCATTGTCCATCATCAGTGAGCAAAACATCATTATGTTGAAATCACTTTATGGCAGTGGAGATCTTTTTTTTTCAGTATGAGCATTCGTTTAAATTTAATCCTGTCATAACGGAGAAGATAAGACTGGAACATACACAAGCCTGGAAGACCAGGTCACATAAAGTACCAACAACACTAATACCCCGGGTTCATCCCCAGAGAACACAGATACTGTCATATCAACAAATGCAGCTAAGCCACATTGGGGTGTGTGTGTGCTGTTCTCTAACCACTAGATCTACAGTGCAGCTCTGCTGGGATTATCTCATCAGCACTGATAAAATGGTGTTTACAACTGCAGCTCTCGTTTAGGGTCTGTGCACTCAAAAAAAAAAAAAAAACATCTACAGTGAAGAGTGAGAAAAAAACTGATCTGGAAGCTCGACAAAGGATCATGTGTGGATAATTGGTCATCTCTGGCCAGCAAACATTGTTTTTAATACATTTAACTGGGTAATTGCGTTTGTGAACAATCTGTTGCTAATAAACACAGCACTAAAGTGCTAGAGACAATGCAGCAAAATAAACAGCCAATAAAAGGAGTTCCTTTCTTAGTGTTTTGTTTCTGTTTCATTCCTGACATGGCGCTGGCCGTCTAAACCTGCTGGTTGAGCTCTGAACCTGACCTTTAACCCCAGGCTCCCAGATAGACCAGGTGGGACGTGACCGAGCAACTCGGTGGCTGTAAGACCCTCGAGAGCTGGAGGCTGAGACCGGTGTAGTCCACGTCTCTCTGTTTCACGGCTGCAGTTATATCTTTGAGATCCAGTGTTAAGGCTAAATAATGGACCACTTCTGTCTCCCTAAGCACCGAGCTCCTGCGCCTTCACCGAGCAGAAGAGGCTCCTCCTGGCTGTTCTCGCCGCCCGCGTGCAGTTGTGAAACAGCACTTGAGGAATGGCATGTTTTGCTAAACTCGCTGGACGCTACACATCGCAGGAGGGATTTGTTTGTCGAGCTGGCTGTCTTTACTGAGAAAGGAGGACTGGTACATCGTTTCCTGTTGTTAGCAAACCTCTCATGGCGTGTTTAAATAAGTGTCACTGTATATACACTCCAGAGTAACTAAATGAAGGCTGAACTAGGCCTGAGTGACTCTGGGCTTTGGCTGAGGGTCTGTTCTTTTCATGTGTAATTGACTGTTTACCTGAAAATCATATTGTCCAAGAAAAACAGAAGTCTGATCTAATATACTACAAAGAACAATTGCAATATGTTCTTAAGTTGATCTTTCCAAAGTAAAGATGAAGTATACCCAGCAGCCTGTAACTGTCGTGAAGCTCTTTGACATTTCCTACGGTGGTGACCAAAGCTGCGCACTTTTCCTTCAGTGACACACTGCGCTGCTGTGATTCGTACTCCTGTTTTTATCCTGTCTTTTCGTGCAAATTTAATTCACTCCTGCAGTGGGTTTCTGCTGGGTTCTGGAATCTGGGTCTCTGAATGCAGCAAAGCTGAAGAGAAGCAGATGTTCCCTTGGCCAGAGCGGCAGGGTGTAAGGTCCAGATGCAGGTTCCTGTCAGTTTCAAGCGTAACCGTGTCCCGCATCCATGTGTCTATGGTAACGGTGTCGCTATAGCAGTGCAGCTGATAAACGCGGAATGTGTGGGGAAGACTGAAAGGACTTTTCCATGCCTGACGCTGCAGTGCTGCATTAGGAATTCTGAGGAAAACTGCCGAGCAGATGCCATGAATGCACTGACACGTTGCCATCGGTTACGTCCACACCAATCAAGGAGAAGCTAAGACTCAGGAAGTGCCTCTGGTGGCCTGCTTTCACTGTCCCTCTCAGGAGTGTATTAAATGAAAGGGCTCACCAGCAGGATCCAGCACCTCTGGTTATTCATTTCACACTGGTCAGCAGAGGCATGCTGGGATTTATGCAAAAAGTGATTATTTTGACATTCCCTTTCCCTCTTGTTCCATTTGTTGCTGGGTACATGATTTGGAGCTCATGAGATGATAATGTCATATTTAATCAGATGTTAAATGCATGTGCTGGGATTCTTGGCGCCCCCTGTGGTGCAGGTGGGTAATGCGTGATGTTTATTTTGTACTGGTTAACTCTTCCATAGCTGTGCCTCATCAGGCCACTGCTTTTGTGCCTTTATTTCCAAACTTCATGGTTATTTTAGTTCTTAATTTATTCTTCCATTAGGAAAGTTCGCAGAATTTTATTATCCCTGCAGGACCCCCGCAAATCCAAAGGAATTGTTGTGCCTGGACGTTAGGCTCTGCTGTGTCAGGGGTTTCTACTGCGAGCAGTCGGCAGTTTGTGATTAGTAAATCTTTTGTCTCAGCTTTGGTCTCAGTGCCGTCTGGCTTGGCTGAGGCAAAGCCACCACTTTAATCATGTAGGTTTGTTTTCTGAGTTTTTCAATATTTTTGTCTCTTTGGCATAGTAGCACCTCGTGGAGGAGAAATTTTTGTGCCAGGTTGGAGGAGGGGTTTTGGGGCGCTTTGAAGGCTGGAGGCGGGGTTTTGAGTCAGGCTAGATGATGGATTTTGAGTCTGGCTGGAGGCGGGGTTTTGAGTCAGGCTGGATGCTGGGTTTTGAGTCTGGCTGGAGGCGGGGTTTTGAGTCAGGCTGGATGCTGGGTTTTGAGTCAGGCTGGAGGCGGGGTTTTGAGTCTGGCTGGAGGCGGGGTTTTGAGTCAGGCTGGAGGCGGGGTTTTGAGTCTGGCTGGAGGCGGGGTTTTGAGTCAGGCTGGAGGCGGGGTT
>JAOYMR010000002.1:24602391-24617241 GCA_025802075.1 Tenebrosternarchus preto
TCTCTCTCTCTCTCTCTCTCTCTCTCTCTCTCTCTCTCTCTCTCTCTCTCTCTCTCTCTCTATCTATCTATCTATCTTCCACTCTGTTTCTCTCTCTCTCTCATCCTGTCTCTCTGTCTCTCACAGTTTTTTCCTATTTTTTCTGTCGATCTTCTCTCTCTCACTTTCTCTCTTTTCTATCAATCTTCTCTATCTTTTTCTCTCACTCTTCTCCATCTCTTTCTTTCTCTTTCGTTCTCTACCAATTTCTCTCTATATTTCTCTCTATAATTCTCTCTATATTTCATGTACCTCTGGTTAAATATGAATTTTGATAAGTACTCCATAACATGGAGGAGGGATCCACTGTTGAGGTTTGTCTAGAAGCACCTGATAATCTCATGCACTGATAATCGCCTGCACTGCCAGTCAACACGAACCTCCTACCCCTGGTCAATCTCCCTACTATCTCCTGTTCCATGCACACACTCCTCCAGTGGAGCAGAGAGCACTGGGGCTGCAGACTAAATGGAGCTGCTAGACTGGTGGGTGAGCGACAGCTTCCTGTCTACAGCTCATCATCTGCAGTTCTCCCCCTCCTCACTCCCTGGAGGGTGAGGGAGGGTGTGTGAACTGAAGGTGCACACACAGTTCAGAAGCTTTGATCACAGGCACAGAGAAACAGAGGCTCTGATCACAGGTGTGGAGAAAAACTAACTACTGCTTCAGATGAGAGGAATGCACTCTGAGTTTTGTCATGTTCACACACCCTCCTTTGTCATTTTCACACACACTTATTGGGAAAACACCAAGAGCTCCTTAATGGCTTTGTGAGGAGATGAAGTGTATGGATGAAAAGTAGACAGAGAGAAGCCAGTGTACCCTGTGTGTGTGTGTGTGTGTGTGTGTGTGTGTGTGTGTGTGTGTGTGTGTGTGTTTTCATGCACACTATTATGCCTTTCTGAATGCCCAGCTTAATTAAAGCTTAAAGCCCCTCCAGAGTGAACTACCACCCTAATTTTAAAAGCCCACCCTATCATGAACCCCCACTGTAAGACTGCACCCACCCTAACATGAACACCACCCTAACCCAACCCCCCACCGTAAGACTACACCCACCCTAACATGAACACCCACCGTAAGACTTCACCCACCCTAACATGAACACCACCCTAACCCGAACCCCCACCGTAAGACTACACCCACCCTAACATGAACTCCCACCGTAACGTGAACACCCACCCTAACATGAACACCACCCTAACATGAACTCCCACCATAATGTGAACACCCACCCTAACATGAACACCCACCCTAACATGAACTCCCACCGTAATGTGAACACCCACCCTAACATGAACTCCCACCGTAATGTGAACACCCACCCTAACATGAACACCACCCTAACATGAACACCCACCCTAACATGAACTCCCACCCTAACATGAACTCCCACCGTAACGTGAACACCCACCCTAACATGAACTCCCACCCTAACATGAACTCCCACCCGCCTCGTTAATGGAGACACTCTTGTGATTTACACCATCCTCTTGTGATTTACCATCCTCTTGTGATTCGCTGTGCTTGGCCATTAATCTCCAACCACAGCACTAAACAAACTCCACCCTACATCTTTTCCAGTGTGACCTGTTTGTAAGACACTGGTTCCTGCTTGTTCTTTGGGAAGCCCGCTGACCCGAGACAGCAGAGGCCGAGCTAATGCCCCAGTCTAGCGTTAACATGCACCAGCGCCTCTGTGCTCCCCCAGGACAGGCTAGCAGAGGTCACCAGGGGTCAGTAGAGGTTGCTAGAGGTCAGTTGAAGTCACTAGAGGTCTCCTCCATGTGGTCTCCTCTTTTCTGGGTCAGTAGTGTGATCATGTCTGAGCTGACAGACAAGGAGAACACCCAGAATGGAGTGAGAGAGAAGTCCAGGCTGCTGAGTTTATCCAATGTGAGTTTTGTGTGTGTGTGTGTGTGTGTGTGTGTGTGTGTGTGTGTGTGTGTTAGAGGTGAGTTATTGGAACAGTCATGTTTTCTGAATGGAACGGTTGAGTGGAAATGGAAAGAGTGTATTCTGGCAGTTATGTAGTTTTTAAACACGTTAATAAGCAGAGTGTTATAAGCTCTCATCATGTGTTGCTTATGATTTGTTTGTGCTCTGGTGATTTTGATTCGTTTGTGCTCTGGTGATTCATTTGTGCTCTGGTGATTCATTTGTGCTTTGGACATTTTGATTCATTTGTGCTCTGGTGATTCATTTGTGCTCAGGTGATTCATTTGTGCTCTGGTGATTCATTTGTGCTCAGGTGATTCGTTTGTGCTCAGGTGATTTTGCTGAATTCTTTAAGTCAGCAGAAAAACTATTTATTATCACAACTTTATTGTATATTGAAAGGGTTCCATGTTTTTCTCTGCTTTAGGAATGTTTTTTTTTGTTGTTGGTTTCAGCTCCTCTCTTTGAAAAGTCTGAGAACGTGATGAAAGCAGGTTCATGTTCAGCAACATGTGAGGACTTCCACCACATCAAAATGACTGTGGTCCAACTCAAACAGAAGGTACCTCAATCACACACTGATCTGGAGATGAACTCAGTTTATACCTGCTCCCTACACAACTCTTTATATTCAACATCAATCGCTTGTTAACTCCTGTGCGTTCACATGAACACGTCGTTTTATTTTACATGGTATGCACGTTCATGTTTAGAGTTGAGAAACCATGATAATATAGATTGTATTTCATGAACAAGCCTGATTCACACAGCAGACTGATTTGCACAGTGGACTGATTCACACAGTGGACTGATTCACACAGTAGTCTGATCTCGAGATGAACTGAGTTTATATGTTAATACAAAGTGAGTGAAATGACCCCAGATGGTGATGCGGGATGGGGGGTGACCTCCAACTGTCCCTGGCGGGTCTCGCGGGTGGTGCATTGTGGGGTCTGGAGGCTGCTGGGAGTCCTGGTGAAAGCCCACAACTGTCAGCATGATGGCCTGCTCAGCCCCCAATCCCAGTGCAGCATGATGTATGGATTACAGATGTATTCGCTTAAGAGAAGGAGGGAGGGAGAGAGAGAGAGAGAGAGAGAGAGAAAGAGAGAGAGAGAGAGAGAGAGAGAGAGAGAGAGGAGTGAAGCAGAGAAAGAAAGCTGCAGAAAGAGAACGAATGAAAGTACAGGACCGAGAGAGTGAGGGAGCGATGGAGGGTAAGATGGAGAGGTGGAGAGAAACAGTAGAGGAGGAGAGATTGAGCTTCTGCCATGGCTGGGTTGTTTTTGTTGCCTCTGCACTTTCGTTCGATGAAAATAGCAGAACTGATGGACGTGGTGTTCTGTCCTCGTGTTCACCTTGTTGAGTGTCCTGTCCTCGTGTTCACCTTGTTGAGTGTTCTGGTTATAACTGCTGCATAGTTCAGAGTAATTACAGTGTTCAGCAGACATGCTGCCCGACTGACACAAGCACCGTGGGAAATGTAGGAAACCAAGTATGAGCACGAATCCGCAAAAGGGTGAATCAAAGCCAAATGGCTTTTAAATTGCTTACAATTGTCCGAATGCATACTCTCTTATGTATTTGTGCCTGATGCCTGGGGCTGTGAGTGCAGTGTGTTGGGCAGCCTCTGAGGTCAGGTGTGTGTGTGTGTGTCTGTGTGTGTGTGTGACTGTGCATGGTAATGGATTCCAGGGCACAGTGAGCTGTTCTTTGAAGTGATTCATTCTGTGGCGTCCTGTGTGTGAGGAAGCGTGTGCGCTGATCTTAGATACGCACCTGCATTAGTCAGCGCTCTCCTGGTTCTCAGTCAGAATCTGAACTCACATACGTTACATGGCTGGGATCAGATTACATGTTAAAGGTCACCCATGGTAAAGGTCACCCACGGTAAAGGTCACCCACAGTAAAGGTCACCCATGGTAAAGGTCACCCCAGCTTGTCTTGCTTGTCTGTTCAGTGCTCTCTCAGGCTGTTCCAGTATCAGCTATCAGTAAGAGTACCTGCATCCATTGTTCTGTTTCTCCCACCATCTTGAACACTTCAGGCAGTGCTGCTCTTGTTCTGGTACTTAGTTTTTACTGTTATTTGAACCACTGTTCATCTCTAATTAAACTACAGGTGAGTCAACATGTAATGAACAATAATGTCTCTCTCTCTCTCTCTCTCTCTCTCTCTCTCTCTCTCTCTCTCTCTCTCTGTCCTTTTTTCTGTCTTGTGTTTGTCCACAGATAGCCATGTTGCCCAGCAATGCTGACATCAATAAACAGATGACCAATGAGAAGATGCTGACAGCACATTCCTTCGTGCCTGGACCTCCAGGTCCACCTGGAGCTCCTGGTGAGATTTTGGCCTGCCTGAATCCTTACACTGTGAGCAGGAAGGTTAAGCTCTCAGGCGTTTGTTATCTGGAGCCAGTGCTCAGCCTTTACCAGGTCCAGTTCCACAACGCTATGTGTGTTTGACAGTGTGGGTTAATTCCCCAGATCAGAATGAAGTTCTGAGTTCTGAGAGTTCTGAGATTTCTCATTGAAGCACTTCTTCCATACTTGAAGATTTTCCAAAAGTGATTTTGAATTTAAAAAAAAGAATGTTTGTGTTTTGGTAGTCATAACAGACGTCCCTGGATCAGTGTTCCCGTTTCCATCACAGGACTGCAAATGCTATCAGTTGTTATGGTTTCTGTGGTTATGAAGGATGAGCTGAGATGATTGGCATGGTGGTGCATCCATTATAAAACACCTCCACTACTCCCCTGAATCTCAGAAACACACACCACTGTAATGCAAGATTAATAGCCGGGTTCATTCCCAATCCAGATGTCAACATGTTCCCAGCAAAGAAAATGAAAAGAAGGCGATGTAACGTGTGTTTGAACAAAGGTGCATCCACTCCTGGCGTCCAGTACAAGTGTTTACTCTGGTGCTGCGTTCAGTACATGAGTGTTTACTCTGGTGCTGCGTTCAGTACATGAGTGGTTACTCTGGTGCTGCGTTCAGTACATGAGTGGTTACTCTGGTGCTGCGTTCAGTACATGAGTGTTTACTCTGGTGCTGCGTTCAGTACATGAGTGGTTACTCTGGTGCTGCGTTCAGTACATGAGTGGTTACTCTGGTGCTTTGGTCTGCAGAGTTTCTTCTGGGCTTCTCTACCTGCTGCTTCTAGCGGGCTGCACAGTCAGGCTATATTTTACTACTTTTAACTAGGCCTGTTTCCTCTTATATGAATGCATAACAAATCTGACTATATTCTGTTCACAGGCCTCGGTCTGGTTATATTATTTCATAGAGCAAAGACTCTTCTGGTTTGGGATCTGCAGTTACTGTTAGAATAAAGTAATTTGAGACCCCAGACTGTAATTATTTCAGTGAATTCTACATAATTTTACTGGAAGTGGTTTTTGTTCCATTATAATGTTAATTCTGTATTTCTTTCTCTGCTTCTTTGTCTCTCATTCGGTTGCTCTCCCTCTCTCCATCAGTTCATTCTTATATAATACACATGGGATTTTCAAAGCAATTTGCGTGAAATAAACTCTTAAGAGCATCCAATTAGTATTTCAGTTAGTATTTCATACTTGTCTTCATCTTCTCTCTCTCTCTCTCTCTCTCTCTCTCTCTCTCTCTCTCTCTCTCTCTGTTTCAGGGAAACCAGGTCCTAAGGGTTCCCCAGGTCCTCCAGGGCAGTCAGGGCCTCCTGGTCTGCCGGGCCCCCGAGGTCAGATGGGGCCTATGGGACCCTCTCCGGATCTTTCTCACATCAAACAGGGCAGACGTGGACCAATGGTACGTCTCTATAGAACGTAGTATACATTGTGCTGAGCCAATAGTGCGTCTCTATAGACAGTGGCATACATTGTGCTTAGCGAATGGTCTCACTGCATGTTGCAATGCGATCTAATTACAAGTTTCTTTCACAACTTACAACATATGCTATACTTTAAAACACCTGACCAACATAGACTAATAACCCCTTGTGACATACTCCACAAGAAAAAACAGTAATAACATCAACAAAACATACAGTCTTCAGTCTGTGACAGTAACAGCTGATATGAGCCAATCACAACAACTTTCTAAGAACATAAACATCATGTCAGATTCTCACGTTCATAACAGATGTTCTGATTGGCTGGAATCTCTAACACTGTTGTAGGGTGAATGAAGAAAGCCAGTGAGAGCCAGCTATCAGACTTACTCACACTTATCAAATTAACAGAGAAAATGACATGAATAATATGTTTCATCATAAAAAAGAACTGTGCTGTCTAACTCATAGACCTGCCGCATAACAGGTCAGGAGGTTGTGTTCAGTTATCTTGAGGGACAGGACAGGAGGTCAGGGACAGGTTAGCCAGGGATAGCTGTCACTTCTGGAGCACTGTCATTTCTGTCATCTAAAGAAAGCTGCTTCACACAGGCAGGGAGGGACTGAATTGGGGTTTCTGTTGGATTAGGATTAGGATTAGGATTATTGTTACGATTAGGATTAGGATTATGGTTACGGTTAGGAGGGTTAGGATTTTGGTTAAATTTAGGATTAGGATTTGTATTAGGGTTAGGATTAGGGTTAGGGTTATCTGACTTTACCCAGCTGTAACTGAGCCTTAGTCATGTTTAAAAACATCAGACACACACCTTCATAAACTCTCACCTTCATAAACTCTCACCTTCCAAAACTCTCACCTTCATAAACTCTCACCTTCATAAACTCTCACCTTCATAAACTCTCACCTTCCAAAACTCTCACCTTCCCAAACTCTCACCTTTCCAGGCTTCTCCACAGCCAGTTGAATGTCTCAGTTTGCATGTCTCAGACTGACTGCATTTGTGAGACCGACTCTATGCCTGTTTGTAGGTTTGCACTCCTTTCTCTTGGTTCATCTGAGACCCAGGATAGTTTTAGTGTGCACAGCACAGTAAAACATGCACTGCACAACACTGCAGCTCACAACCGGCTCCTAGCTTCAGTATCAGCTACAAAAAGTGTTTTTAAAACAAAGCTACTCCGTTTATTTGAACAGACCTGGATGTTTGGAATGAAATACTAACAGCCTGTTCTGGATAGGCAGGACATTCTGGAACATGACCACAAATTCCAAAAAAAACAGACAGCTTTTAATGTGTGGAGATTGATTTCACTTAGAGACCGTGTAAAGCGTGAAGGATGATTTTCTGTTTCTGTTTGCTGGTTTTCCTTGAACCGATTTAATTTGGTCTCACTTTGGTGTTTGCCCTGCCAAACACCAAGATCTGAGCTGAGTTGGAGAAGCAGCAGGTGTCCAGTTCCTGCACAGGGTCAGGCTGCAGCAGGTCCTGCCCAGCTGCGTCACCTCTGTCTGGGTTCGAGCAGTGATCAGCTGGCCCTGGCTCTGATCTCCCCAGCTGGAGCCCTGGAGGGCCACCTCTACAGCTGTGGCTGAAATTAGAGCACAATGCATGACTCTCTCTCTCTCTCTCTCTCTCTCTCTGTCTATCTCTCTCTCTCTCTCTCTTTCACTCTTTTGCTCTCTCTCTCTCTGATTAGCCAGCCCCTTTTTCTGTTCTGTTCTTTGCTGTCATGAAAAAAAGTCAGTATAGCCGTCTTTTATAAACTGAACATCTGTACATTTTATCTACAGACTCTACATCTCCGTGTGTGTCTCTCTCCTTCTTGTGTGTGTGTCTCTCCTTCTTCTCTGTGTGTCTCTCTCCTGATATATTTCTCTCTCCTTCTTTTGTCTCTGCATTTGTTTGCTCTTTTTCATCGTTGTTTGATTAATATCCTGTTGAACAGCTGGTGGTTGGCCAAGCCGCATCAACGTAGTGTGTGTGTGTGTGTGTGTGTGTGTATGCGTGCACTTGCATATGTGTGTCAAAGCACAACCTCGAACCTTCGCTCTCAGCTGATAAATTGTAATGACAATAACAGGAGAAGTGTCTGAACATGTTACCATACACCATTTGTTTTGCTTGGCTGCTCTAGACCAGAGGTCTGTCAACCAACGTGTCTGATAGGGTTGACCTTTCACTCTTAGTAAACGAGGCCCTGTCACACGACTGTTGTGTGTCACTGAAGAAAAATGCCGATCTGTCAAAGACGTAAAGCCATTTACGAATTCTGGACACAGAAACATTAGACACTCAATACCCCCGAGCGAGTCTTGATAATATTAGAGAACCTGGAGTGTGTTGGAAATGTGGTGTTTCTATATTTATTTCCCTCTGTTTTGAGAGTCTCTTAAACTACAGATGAAATGAAAACAGTGTGTGAAGATTTTGGCTGTGTGTGTCTGAGCGTTGATGCGTCAGGCTGGATCTTCAGTTGGGTTGGACTGTACTGGAACTGTATTTGATGTTAAAACTTGATCATCTGATCATGTTCCTGTTTTGTATCCACAAGCTCAGACACAGAACAGTGAGTGTCTCTAAGTGTTGCTCCCTACGTAAAAGTACAAAGTTGTACAGGCAACAGTTGTTTTGTGGGAAAACATCTAGTTAAAGTTTAAATATTTAGTTAACTTAATAAAAGTTAACAAAGTCTAAAGCAATCAGTTTGACTTGATTTCAAATGACTAATTGACTCTTTTGTGTGAGTGTGTGCATGTGTGCGTGTGCATCTGTGCATAACTGCAAAGCTTCTACACCAGCACTGCATGGATCAGTGTGTTCTGGCTGACATGGATTCAGTGTGAATCCCAGTTAGTGTGCATTCAGTGTGATTGCTGGTCAAAATAAATTCAGTATGAAGGCATTTAGTTGCACTGATACATCTTACTCACTTATTGTGTATTTTCTTAAAACCAGTGGCCATAGAGACATGACAAACAGTGGCAGTTTAAATGTAACGTGATTTTCTATATGTATGAATTCAGAAAATATGCAAACATTCAAAATGGTGGAGGTTACATACTTTAAGCCTAAAAAAACATACATTTTAAGAGAAAGAAAAATATCCTAGTTCTGGCAAAAAAAAATTCAAACAGACAAAGGTTCTATAAAGGTTAAACTTTAAATTGAAAGTTTAATTCTGAGATTAAGTATCTGTAAAAATAAGTTGAAATTGAAGAAGTATGAGAAATCATTATGTAATGTTTAAACTGGTGGTAGTGATGGATAAAGCCAATTCTGATTTTTTAGCAACTCTCATCAAATTCAAGAGCCTTGAAAAGTCTGAATTCTACAATCCACCAGAGGGCAGTGTGACGCCTGAACAGTTTTGGGAGTTCTAATCTGGTTCAGATTATGAACGATTACTACGACAGGCTGACTTCATGGATTATCGTTTTTCCATACCACTACTGTTTTCTACATGGATACCAGTTATAGCGATCTGTACCATCGAACACAGTGTTCTAGTGATCTGTACCATCGAACACAGTGTTCTAGCGATCTGTACCATCGAACACAGTGTTCTAACATTCTGTACTATCGAAGCGTCCAAAACGCAGAACAGATGAAGCAGGAAGCCTGGCAGGCTCACCGAGCTTCAGTACAGATGAAGCAGGAAGCCTGGCAGGCTCACCGAGCTTCAGAACAGATGAAGCAGGAAGCCTGGCAGGCTCACCGAGCTTCAGAACAGATGAAGCAGGAAGACTGGCAGGCTCACCGAGCTTCAGGAAACAGAATGGACACTAAGTTTTAGAACACCCAAAAGCAAACACCAACACAATGCTGAGTTTGTAACATATACCCAAAGAAATGAATATTAGATATGTAATATATCTGTACATAAATCTATAATCATATATCTAAATGTGCATTTAAAAAGAACTAAATAAAGTTCCTGAGGTGTTAAAATATCTGTAGACAACGCCTCAACAATGTTTAATGTGGATGAATAAACATGACTTACTGAAGTAGCAGATAGACTACATCACATGTAGCTGGACTGGGGGGGTCAGCATGCTTTTCTTTTTTATATCAGTGCTTTATGACTTGTGTAAACTCAGGTTTGTGCTCCAGGTGCATCTGTCAAATCATCTTTGAGATATTTTTCGAATAATGACGTTTGATTTTAATTTTCTAATTATTAGAATACCAAAGTTTCCTGTAATTCTCATCCATAGTTATTAGATGGTAATTGTTACTACCTGAAGTGCTTTATTTCAGTTTTATTATTTGTTCAAAATATAATTTTTAATGATTTCAGTTTCCTGTAAAACTTTTGTCAGATAACTTGAGGAAAATGGGTCTTTCCCTGTTTTATCAAAATCATATTAAACTGCTCTGACAACAAAACCATTGTACAATCAACGCTTTGTGTGGGTGTGTGTGTGTGTGTGTGTGTGCTTGTTTGTGCTATGTTATGAATAAATGTATGAGATGTGAATTATTTATGTGAATTCTAATGTTCCATGTAAGTGTGCATTGTGTGTGTTTTCCTACAGGGTCCTCCTGGTGCTCCAGGCAGAGATGGCATGAAGGTATAGTGTGTTTCCAGAACCTTCTGACCCCATCCAGTCCCCTAGTTGTGTTCCACACTTGGAATGCAAACAGTAACCAAAAAAAAAAAAACATCCCGACCAGTCAGCAATGAAATAAACCATGTGGACTCACAGGACCAGTGGAGGGAGGGTGTTGAGTCAGATCGCTGCTTTGCGGGTGGATGAAGGTAAATGAAAGGCCCCTTTGGAAGTATCTCTGAACACGTTTCTGCGGTGGTGAAGGCCGTGGCATCGTTAATTATACTACAGAACTTGCAAACATGCTTGTATTTTATTGATCATACTGATTTGAAAAGCTCTGAGCAAAACCCAAACAGATGCTGGCTCTCACTAATTTAGAGCAGTTGCTTTGCTAAAGATCTAAATTACAACCCACTTTCTTCAAATAACCCTCAATAAATCTATAGACAATGTGCACCAAATTAGCGTTTTAGAAGTTCCAGTATTAGCAAATATTAGATATAATTCAGCTGGTAGTATATGTAGATCTGAGAATACTTATTAGATATAATCCTCAGAGAGTATCTTAGATGTACCTCCTGAGGTCATGTTTGTCTACAGTTTGTGTGCAGCAGTTCAAGATCAGCATAGAGCTGTGTGTGTGTGTGTGTGTGTGTCTGGGCATGTGTGTGTGTGTGTGTGTGTCTGGGCACATGTGTGTGTGTGTGTGTGTGTCTGGGCACGTGTGTGTGTGTGTGTGTGTGTGTGTGTGTGTCTGGGCACATGTGTGTGTGTGTGTGTGTCTGGGCATGTGTGTCTGTCTGGGCACGTGTGTGTCTGTCTGGGCACGTGTGTGTGTCTGGGCATGTGTGTGTGTGTGTCTGGGCATGTGTGTGTCTGTCTGGGCTTGTGTGTGTCTGGGCACGTGTGTGTCTGTCTGGGCACGTGTGTGTCTGTCTGGGCATGTGCAAACTCACACGTGTGTGCCTGTCTGGGCAAACTCACACTTGCATCTGTAGACTTGTATGTAGGTAGAGCTTTACTGTTTTGTTTTTCAGCTCCTCAGACACAAATCAAGAACATCTGGCATTGGCTACTACCCATTCCTAACCCCTTGACCTTAGCCTAATCCTCACACCGGGGGGTCAGTCCCCTCCATCTGCCTGTGTGGTACTTACCTTCATAGCTCAGTCCAAATGAGCTGGAGACCAGCTCCAAATGGACCGCAAAAACCAGCACTAACATAACATTTACACAAACTCCACCGTCAGTCCAATTCGTTTCCACATTTTGGGTTTTTGTACTGCAGCAGATTTGCTGTTCAGAGGTTGACTGATCTCAGGCCACGTGAAACCTTGAGCGAGGCTGAGCAGTCGAGGGCCATTTTGGACGGTTCGATCCCTATCTTGTTTTTTCATGTGGGATCGCATTACTGGGAGATAACAGAGTAATAACTGTCCTAGAAGGCATCTCATGGCTTCTGAACCATAAACCCAATAATACAAATATTTGTTTGCATTCTCTAGGGAGAAAGAGGGCCTCCTGGGGCTTCTGGACCTCCAGTAAGTAAATCTAAGAATCTTCTCATGGTGTTAGCTGTGTCTCTAGTCCTGAAGAAAACTCCTGTAGTCCTGAAAGAAAACTTTCACAATGTTTAACTCTCCTGTCTTTTTTCTTAACTGTTTCACCTCTAGACCTGTCTGTCTGCCAGTTCTGACTGTGTGTGTGTGTCTTCTCCTCACGTCTCATGGTTTCAGATTTTGTTTTCTCATGCCTTTGCCTGTGGCAGCACTTCGCCCCCTGCTATTGAGGCCAAGCAGAGGAGACTTATGGGAGTTTGTTCTGGTGCTAAGAAAGAACAGGTTACGGCTCTTTTTAAGGCAGTGTGCATTCAAGTCCTTCATGGAGAACGAGCTCCTGCTGGGAGCTGTCAAGAGGAAACCCAGGACCTGTCAGCGAGTCGTATCCCGTGATCCTGAGCAGCTATTGGTTAGAGCCTGGGCTGCAACTTACTCATTGGACAAGGCTCTACTCCTCCCACAGCAGACCTCCATCCTGGGCTCCTCCCTCAGAGGACATCTGTCCTTCCCTAGCCTGACCTGTTAGGGGTAGCCAGGAGTGATATGTTCATCAGAGACTTGTCTTTGGCACATCTGCAGAGGGAGGCAGGGTCTTTCACCATTCATGTTTTTGCTGATACACCCTACAGGATGTTTTGTTTTGGTTTTTTTCAGGGGTGGGGGGGGGTGTTATGTGTAGTGGCTGATGCAAAAGTGGGGAAGGGAGAGCGCTGGTTTGGCACAGTGTGTGCTCAGGGGTCAAAGGTCAACAGACACCACCCTGACTACAGCACACAGCAGACACAGAAAGGTGGAGATGGTATGGGGGATGCGCAGTGTAACAGAGCACATAAGATGGTTCAGTAAGAGCTCAGAAAGGATGGCCTTTACTAACCATGCAATGTATTGAGATGTGGTGTGATGTCATGTGATGTCACGTCATGTTATGATGTGCGATTTGATGCAATGTCGTGATGTTCAGGGCCCTCCAGGATCCTTTGATTTCCTGTTGCTGCTGATGGCCGACATCCGTAATGACATCGCTGAGCTGCAGAGCAAAGTGTTTGGCAGACAGATGCATACTCCTGGAGGAGACTTCCCCGGCACCCCTGACTACTGGAAGGACAGTCAGGACAACCTGGACTTTGGCTCTGGAGAAGACTACAAATCCCAGAATCCTCCCAGGAGCAAGCGAAAGAGGAAATCATCCAGCACTTTAATAGATCCTGCCTGGAAGATCTAAGACTGGCATGAGTGAGCACCTGACTATGGAAAAGAAAGAAATGACTTTAATAAGAGAGAACAGTGTAGATATCGCAACAAACATGTTTATTTAACTTTATACTCTTTACAGAAGACATGAATGTATCTCTTTGTATGAAATTCTATTTTTTTAATATAAACATAAAAGATGTATATATTTATAGTATTTCTGTCTTTCAGTCATACATATAACAGTATATATTCGCTGTGATTCCTAACTGGGGTCATTCCTACCTCGTTCTGGATGGTGCATTAATTTACACACGAGTCTATAATCAACATGCACGAGACTGTTGAGGTTAGCTGAGGCCCTGAATTGAGATGCCGAACTTTCCAGAACTCTGCGACGATGAGAAGCTTTGATGTTCGCGTGTGACGCGCGAGCGTGCTCCCCTGGGTGCAGCCACGCCAGGGCTGTTCCTCATTCCCTTTGAAGCAAGGGGTTTCTGTACTGTTTACTGGCCTTCAACTTTTTCCCTTTCTCAAAACTAAAAGTTCTCTGACTTAACATGGAAATCGTTGATTTGTTACTCGTAAAGTCAAGGCTTCGAAAGTATCAAAACAACGCAATTTATTATTTCGAATTTCATTCAAATTCAGGCTACATCACCGTACTGACGCCAAGTATCGCGTTACCTTGTCCGATGGTTATTGGTTCACAATATTTTATCTCTGTAATCAGTCTTAACTTTGACATCCAGTTTGTTGTGTCACATCATTTCCATCTAAATCGGATATTGTGTGCGGATCTGGCAGTCATTAGTAATCCCAGGGTCTCATTTTTCTGCTTGTAATTAAAAGTTACTTCAACGTGCTTGTCTAGTATTCTCACCCAGACGAATACGGATTAAACAAAGCTTAATCTTTCTAACATGTGCACGGTACAAGGGTTAACCACACCATTAAGGCTTATGAAAGCGCTCGCCGAAGCGAACCTTCCATCCTCGCGGTTTTTCCGCCTCGCACGTTTCACGGTTAGATTGTACCTGTGCCCGCGAGAGCAGCTCCGTAATGGCCCGTGACGCCGAGCTGTCGAAAGAAAGCCGCCAACGATGACGCGCTGTTAACCGCTGTAGACATGTTAAACACGGACTTCATCAAAACGGTATTTCCCACCGACACAAGAACAACATTTCTACTGATTTCTACTTGAAGAAAAAAACATGTTCATTAGCCGCTAATATAAACAACTCTGATTGTAATGAAATAGGCTAATACATTCATCTTAATAGCTTCAATTTCACGGCCGATATCGCGTGCGTGATCAGGTGCAAAGTTAAAGGTTCGATGCAACATAAAATACGTAAAATAGTTATCAGCTTTGCATTTACGATACAGGCGGGTTTATATTCACAACGTTGTACCGTAAATTGTTGTTACATTTGAATTGCTGTTTCTTAAAGTTTCTAAAATACATAAATAAATAAAATAAAAACAATCATCGCTGTATTGCATAAGAATATAAACTACTGTAAGAAATACATTTCGTGTTAGGGCACCATGGCCCGGGACTGCAGGCTGTATATGTACACTGGGGATCAAAATTAGAGAACAATGTATGAACACTTGACCTTTTCAGAAATAATGTAATCTACATTTATCAACACTGGAAGGGTTTTTTGTAAGGGGTACACCATGCCACTAGAACAGTGTTTTACAAAATAACCAAAGTATATCAACATGAAA
>JAOYMR010000002.1:24622227-24635122 GCA_025802075.1 Tenebrosternarchus preto
TGAACAACATTATTTACATGTTGTTCATTTAAGCACACAAAGGCGGCGTTGTCATGGGCTACGGTCCACTTGGGAGGTTTTGTATGCACCGTAATTAACATGAGCCAAGATGGCCTTCGTCTAGGCGAAAAGAACGAAGGATGCCCCCTTCATACAATTAAAAAGGAGAGAAAGAGATGAGAGGAGGTTGTGGGGAGGGGTGGAGCTGTGGAGGAGGGGGAGGTTGGAGGTGAAGGGGGGCCTGGAAATTGGCCAAAAAAAAATCGGCAAAATCCCACCTGGAAGTAATTAATGGACAAGTGATTAGTGTACAAGGGTCAGTCTTAAAAGATCTCAAATATTTGCTGAAGTGCCCCTAATTATATCTCACTGGCTGTGACCCTCGTTATTTAGAACCGCCCACTATGACCAGAGGGGGGAGGGGCCTGATGGGAGAAAACACAGTCGCCCTTCCCTCTGCCCACACAGCATCAGAACTAACACATAACGGCACAGGCACAATGAGTGGTGGAGTATAAGCATTAACGAGCTCGTCGTATTAGCAGGGCTTGTCCTGCCTGGGAGTCCCACCACGAACACTCTGATCAAGGACATTAGGGCTTCGCTCTCTGGTAATTATTAATGATGCTAAGAGAACAAGTGCAAACAGCAAATTAACTGCCCCAAAAAACTGTCAATGAAAGGAGAAAAAAAACACTCCCCTGCTGTGTAATTACAGGACGGGGCAGATTTAATCTGAATGAGGTGAAAGACCTTCCTTTATATTTTTGGTGAGAGAGAGAGAGTCTGTGTGTGTGTGTGTGTGTGTGTGTGAGTGTGTGTGTCTGTGTGTGTGTGTGTGTGTGTGTGAGTGTGTGTGTCTGTGTGTGTGTGTGTGTGTGTGTGTGTGTACTCCTGTTTAGGTTTAGGTTTAAGGAAGCATTTGGGATACAGTGGCTGATTGTGAACAGGTAAGGACTCTTCTGCTGTGGATGCAGGTAAAGGCCTGGCACTCACTCACTCACTCACTCCCTTACGCCCTCACTCATCCATTTACTTACTCTCTCACTCATTCATTCACTCCCTCCCTCATTCACTCTCTCTCTCACTCATTCACTCACACACAGACTCCTGGGAGTCCTCACTCCCCTACACAACAGAACTGGGCTGAGAGAGAGAAAGAGAGAGAAAGAGAGAGAGGAGGGGAAGAACAGGCTGAGTTTGAGAGGTTGAGGAAAGAGAGAGTGAAGTGAAAACAGATGGCATGAAAGAGAGAGAGAAGGGAGTGAGGAGGGTGTCAGACCTGTAGAAGTACTACACACTGGGCATTCATAAATGACCTTGTGTTTCTGAAGAGCTTACGCTAGGCAGCCCAACCTCTGCCTTTCAGCTCAGTTATCTTTACCCGCGTTTTGTCTCCTCTAATTGGAGCTGATGAGTGACTAATTGGTAGCTTTTCTCTTCAGCGCGATGCTGAAGCAGCAGCAGCTCGAGCGAGACAGCATGAGTGAAGTTAATGAGAGCCTCTGGCAACAGAAAGACCCTCATCCAGCAGGAAGGGGGCAGAGGAAAGACCCTCATCCAGCAGGAAGGGGGCAGAGGAAAGTTGAGGATACCCTTTTGTTTCTGTCATCTTTCCCTGTTTTTTTGCGTGCAGGTATCTGAAAAGCAAGTTGGGAACACAGAGGCATAGTGGAGGGTGGGGGGGACTTGAATACTTGTGGAGATAAAGGAATCCATTCTGTATTGTTTGGAGCCCCTCATTTCAGTGTGTCCATGAATAAGTGAAGAGAGAGAGAGAGAGAAAATCTCTGAATACACTTTAGTTCAACTGAATGGTGAGAAAGGGCTTCACACACAGCCACACAGGTCTGTGTTGAGACACTTTAAGGTAATGTTTGAATACATGCACTTTCTCTCTCTCTGTCTCTCTCTCACACACACAGGAATACAGCTAAGTGTGTATAAAGAAAACACAAGCATGCACATCACATCCATTTATTTACATTTGCTTCAGTAAAAATGAAATGTAAGTATTACCATGTCTGGATCATATATTTATTATGAAAAACTTTCAAAGACGTCACTTTCTGTGTTCTGCTACATAATGTGATGTTGAAATTGACATATCACTCCTTTTCCATATTGTTGTGTTAAGCCATCTAATCCAATCTGTCACTGTCTCAATTCACAACTTAACCCTCCACTTCATTATTATTAATAAGTCTCATATCTGGTGCCAACACATAACTCATCCAGACCACAGTAATTACATTTATCTCTGTGTTAACACAGGTAAATAGGCAGGTGTGATTGGTGCCTGTCTGTAGTTGTCGTTGGCTCTCGTTTTGTTGTGTAAATACTTGTTGGTTTGTATTTGTGTGAGTGGGACAGGACATACACAGAAAGCTGAATCTAAGACGTCCTGCTGTGGGGTCAAAAACTGTGCCGTGTTTGCACCTCTAACTAATCCCATAAAACATCCCATCCATGTGTGGAAAAACCTCCATGAAGAGCCGTTCAGGACTAATTCATACTGCAATGCAACACTCTGCATACAGTCACGCTGTTTTTTCTGTTGAAGAAAGCCCATTCACCTTCACCGATGACGTCCAGTAGTTTCTCCGACATCCTGTAATTGGCTGGCCAAATATTTGGCCTAACTAATTTGTAGTGGTGTTCTCATACTAAGTAAATCCATTAGCTCTCAACAGACCTCATTGTGTCTGACCCAAAGGCACCATTTGCATCTCAATTGTCATTTAAATCACACGTTTCCTTCTGAACAGGGAGACTTAACTTCTTAATGAATACCTGATGGACCAGCAGACAGGAGAGGAACCGTCCTTGACTAAGCTGAGGAAGAGCCCAGTGGAATATGAAGAAGAGCCCAGTGGAATATGAAGAAGAGCCCAGTGGAATATGAAGAAGAGCCCAGTGGAATATAAACGAGGGCACAGCCTAACAAGGACAGCTGGAGAAGCACACAAACCCAGTGTTCACTGCCTGTGCTTTATCCCCCTGTTAAAATCCTAAAGAATTCTTCAATATATTAAATGCTACATAATTATTAGGTCTTTATTTACTTTATTACATAATTATTATTAGGTCTTTTGTTGATTGGTTGGTTTTATGGTACAGGAAATAAAGTCCCAATCTTTTATATTTATTGAGCTAGTATCTGAGAATTATATAGGAACAAAAGTATTTAAAAAAATTTCTTCTTTCTGATAATGACAATAATAATAAAAATAATAATAATTATTATTCTTTTTGCTGCTGTTGTTATTATTTTTTTGTTTGGGTTTTTTAAATTCTATTTAAAATAAAGACATTAGAGAAGAGAAGTGACATGAACGGAATATAAACTGACATGAACGGAATATAAACTGACATGAACGGAATATAAACTGACATGAACGGAATATAAACTGACATGAATAGAATATAAACTGACATGAACGGAATATAAACTGACATGAACGGAATATAAACTGACATGAACGGAATATAAACAGACATGAACGGAATATAAACTGACATGAATGGAATATAAACTGACATGAATGGAATATAAACTGACATGAATGGAATATAAACTGACATGCTCATTGAAGATGTTCTGGTAGCACCATTATAAGAGTTCTCCACATTTCACCTTTTCAGTATGTTTACAGCTCAGCTCACAGCAACTTAACCATCTTAGTTCTTATGAAACACTGCAAGTCTCCAAAATTCAGCAGCATCGCAGGTCAGGCTTGACCTGGGAGCAAAGCTTGGGTTCCCCTCCCTTGTTTCTCTTTAGTCCTGAACCACGGGGATAGAAGAGGTGGGGCAGGGGAAAGTGAGGGTTAGTCCCCCACCACCTGCAGAGCCTTTTGGGTCATGCGCATGAGCAAACCACCTAAGCACCAGTGTAAGATGAACCCCCTCATTTAAGAAACGGAGTCACTCTGGTCCAGCCGCTCCCACTGCAGGGGTCGTGGCTGAGACCGGCCACGCTGTTTGTGTTATCATAGTGAAAGCAGGGATTCGGGTAGGAGTTGGGAGGAGGGGGGGTTGTTCTTGGCGCCATAGTGAGTCGACCCTGTTCTCAGGAGCCTCTGCTCATTGTGTGTAATTGCAGGCTCACATGCTGGAGGTGCCGTTCTCTGATTGCACTCTGTGTGGTCAGATGTTTGAGCTTCTAAGAACAGGGACCTGAAGAAGTTTAAGAGCAGGTCGCTCTGTGACTCAAAGACTGTTCTAGAACACCTGACACATGACTCAAAGACTGAACGTTCTGGAACACCTGACACATGTAACCGTTCATATCACTTGCTTGTTTGTTTGTTTTTTTGTTTGACATGTACGATGTAATGACAGTGGCACTGCCTGTCATTACATATATCTCTACTATCCTACCATGGTACACGGCATTTTATATTTGGATTATATGACACCAAAAACTCCAAAATCAAAAACTAAATCGTTTTGCCTCTTAAAGGCTTTCATACGAATATCTCTTCTTGAGATGAGATGAGTAGATATGAGATATCTACTGTTAGTCTGATATGAGATATCTTCTGTTAGTCTAATATGAGATATCTTCTGCTAGTCTAATCTGAGATATTTCCTATTAGTCTGATATGAGATATCTCCTGTTAGACTGATCTGAGATATCTCCTGTAAGTCTGATATGAGATATCTTGTTGTAGTCTGGTATGAGATATCTCCTGTTAGTCTGGATCTCCTGTTAGTCTGATATGAGATATCTTCTTGTAGTCTGGTATGAGATATCTCCTATTAGTCTGATATGAGATATCTTCTGCTAGTCTGGTATGAGATATCTCCTGTTAGTCTGATCAGGCAGGTTAGGGGACCACTCAACCAAGGACTTGAGATCTCTCCTCCACATCTCACAGGGGACATAATCTCCACATCTCTTTCGAGATAAACAGACACATTAGGTTTAAATGAGAATTTGGTTTGATTTTCTCTGGGTTTAAGTGAAATGAGCGGGTCATTACAACAGTTTGATTCTCTGGCCATTTTTATATTCTGGCGCATATCTGGAATGCTTTTGACAATCTACTAGTGACTCAGTTTGCCTCTTTGGACAGTTAAATTTGGTTGTAAATTGTCATTAAACCTAACAACTTGAGTCCATGATGCCATATATATTTGGAAGCAAAACAGCAAAGCCACATCAAATAAGTCATATTTAAATAAGTAATATGTAAATACATAATATTTAACAGTGGAGATTTGATCCTAGCCAGCACGGCTGCCAGTCTTACTAATGGCTCTCTTTAGCGTCATCTGTCTAACATTGTCAACATCCGTCTTTTTTAATATGTGTGCTCAGAGAATTCGTGAACAGATTAAAGAAGGAGGTTGGCCTAGGTTGTATCACATATTACACATCTCACTGGCATCGACATTTTAAGAGTTCCTAAATTTTCTAATTATTTAAACGTAAAGCTAGGTTATTCAACGTAAAGCTAAGATTGTATTCTTGAGAATTTCTATAATAATAATAATAATAATAATAATAATAATAATAATAATAATAATAATAATAGTTATTATTGGGGCTGGGTTACGGTTATAAATCAGTTCGTTTCATAATATTTGGATACGCTAAACAGCGGATATTTGGATACGTTAAATTGACCAACCAGACCATTTAGAGACGCCTTCTTAATGAATATGCATAAGATATTTTTGCATAAACGTTCATTTTCCAGCCGCGTACTCTTCTAAAAAAGAAATCTAGCCAATGAGAGAACGCCCTGTCGGCCCTTCAGGCTTTCCCGTCATGCCCTCCACGCAGCGCTACGTCAGCAGTGAAACTGAAAGATGGCGGTGTCCATAGCGAAGTTCCTAGCTGCTGATTCCTGTTTATTGATATTAACTGTATTATTTTATGCTGTTTGTGCGGGAAGCGCCACTGGAACAGCTGCTGTAGGGGATGCGCCGCATCGACGCTTTGAATACAAGTATAGTTTTAAAGGACCACACCTGACTCAGAGCGATGGGACGGTACCCTTCTGGGTGCACACTGGAAGTAAGTTTTTTAATGGCCAGAACTGTCTGTCCTTCCAGCACGCCTGGCTGACGCTAAGTTGGCTCTTTTAATTAACCTGATTAAGATGTGAGGCTTGCGTGTTCGACAACAAAGTTCCTCTGTTGTTTGAGCTGTGGTCTTCAAACAGCCCTCTCACATAGCAAGCGAGGAAAGAAACCAAATTAACAGGTGTGATCACGATTGTGAATCTTGTTACCTAATACGTGTGGTCTACGAGACACAGTACCTTAATTCGCCCTTTTTTGGTCCGTGATTGAGACCTTAGCGCTTTTACGACGCATTAAATAACTCATCCGAACCGAGGAACTCGGTATAAACTGTTTTTCGCCCACCCTAACCCTTCAATACATCAAAGAATCATTGTTTCTTTGGTTCTTGATGTAGCTGTCTTTTAGAAAACAACATTGCTTCATGGTGTAATTTTAACCAAATGCCAAGTGATAGGAACATGATTTCACTAACAGGATACTGTAATCGCAGCATTGCTGTAAGGAATGTACCTGAATGAGCTCACTAGAAGTGACTGGAGGGGAGGTTCAAGTTTGTACACTAATATAAAGGCTTTATCGGGGACCTCGTTTACCAAGGCCTTCAGCAAAATAAATTCATCTCCACACTGCATGCCAGAGCCCAGTGACTGGAGCATTTTTAGAGCGCCGTTCTGCTCACGCCAGGTGCTTTTGTTGGACAGATTGCGCAATCTAGGGCCAATCTGGGCCAATTGCCAGTTCTGTAGACAAAAGGAAAAAGTCTAGGTGTCTTTGACATGACCTGCGACTGAAAAGTTAAGGAAACCCAGAACCAGCATGTTGGTGCTGTAAAGGTTAGTGCAGCAATACAATGCAGTTGAACTGCATCTCCAAATGTTCTTACTTCCAGTATGAAGTTAGACAAGAAATTTAAGTTTTAACTTTGCTTTTGTGAAAGGCAGCCTACCTATAGCCATTGTGGAAATCAGCTCGGACATCTGGAACTCATCCAACTCTGGGCATACAGCTGATTAGTGTGTGTGTGTGTGTGTGGGGGGGGTCTTTCTTACTGACATAAACCTTCTGTTAATATCTGAAGCTTGTAGATTTTTTTCTTTTTTCTCTCAGAAAACGGCAAGCAAGGTAACAACTTTTTGTCTGGTTGCTTCGTTGTGACAGTAGGGCTCCACAGTCCGTGAGAGCAGGGACCCTGTACAGTTCAGTGTGTCCCTGGCTCCAGTATTCAGGAAAAGCTTGGAAATTTTCCTGCTGAGTGAAGTCAGGTGTGTGAGAGATGATGACAGAAAACTATGCAGTTTATTGTTCTCCCTTTTTGTGCTGATGTCCCTGGATGTTCCATTTCAGCTTTTTTTAAGGCTTCTGACGATATAAGAACCGTTCTGATTGGTGCATGGCTCCTTCATCTGCATGTGCTTCCTCGCAGATGCGATTCCCAGCATGGATCAGATCAGGATCACGCCCTCGCTGCGGAGCCAGAAGGGTTCGGTGTGGACCAAGTCTCCCGTGGACTTCGACCAATGGGAGGCGGAGGTCGCATTCCGTGTGTCTGGACGAGGAAGGACGGGAGCAGACGGACTGGTAAGGGAAACGCACTGGGCGCCAGTGCCCATGTCTTTAAGAGAAGACGTGCTGGGCGCCAGTGCCCATGTCTTTAAGAGAATACACGCTGGCAGAAAATTGTAGAGATGTCTTGTAGGATAAACTAATTAATTTTCTTGGCCTTCAATCAAAAGTAAACCAAGACAATGTTGAAAGGTGGAGCACAGCACAACTGCCCTACCCTCCCACTCCTCGTGAAATCACATCATGATGTCTCTGTCAGAGGCCTTGTTCTGTAGTTCTGCATGTTTCCTGTCTGTGCTTTGTTTGGTGATACCCCAACACTCCAACCACAAGCCCCGCTTCCCATATTACCAGTATCCAGTGAAGATGTGTGTGTGTGTTCGTTCGTTCATAGGCGATATGGTTCACCACCAGTCAGGGTTTGGAAGGGCCGGTCTACGGAGCCGCTGATCAGTGGAACGGAGTGGGAATTTTCTTCGACTCCTTTGACAATGACGGGAAGGTTGGTCCTTTTTGCCATAGAGTAACAGAGTAACAGTAGCTGTTATTTATGCGCAGTTAAGGTGAATCGCTGGCACCAAAGTTCACTTTTTGCTTGGTGGTAAAAATACTTATTAGGTAATACTAATTTAGATCTGGACATGACAATAAATCTTTCTTGAGGAATAGACATTAAATGATCTCTCTGAATTTGCTTTGGTCGTCGTCCTCTGGAAACTCACGGACATCATTGTTGTGTCTGTGTGACCATGTCATTGTAGAAAAATAACCCGGCCATCATCGTGGTGGGTAATAATGGGAAACTTGTGTATGACCATCAGAAGTAAGTGAACACATTGTCTTCTTCATGACCTCAGTACATTAGTGAATGGTAACTATGATTGAGAGAATGTGTGTATAGAGGGGGGGGGTTATTTTCTGGGGTTGTGCTGGATTTGAAATGTTTACACAGTTGTCTGTGATGGTTTAGTAACTCGAGGTTTCCTCCTGTACAGTGATGGGTCGACCCAAGCTCTCGGCACATGTCTTAGAGACTTCAGGAACAAACCTTACCCTGTCCGTGCCAAAATCATCTACTACCAAAAAACACTCACGGTACGAAGGAGGCGATGCTGTGTGGCAAAACCACAGATGTTTGGTTGTTAAGTTTGGTGGTGACGGACAATTTTGCCTGCAGGTCTGGATAAATAATGGCTTCACTCCTGAGAAAGAAGATTATGAGTTCTGCACCAAAGTGGAGAACATGATCATTCCACACTCTGGATACTTCGGAATCTCGGCTGCCACGGGTGGATTAGCAGGTCTGGGCCAATCAAAATCTTTGTGTTGTGTTTTTCTTTTGTTTCTCTTGTGCATTTGTACACCTTACATTTGAAACTGGAGTGGTCAGAGAACATTAGCAAAGTCTACTAGTAATTAAAGTAACTGAAATGTAACTTTCTCAAATATGTTAACTTGAGCTGGATGATTCAGTGGCATCTCTCTAGTCAGACGTTAACAGCATATAAACATTTTGATGTTGATTTCAGACGACCATGATGTCTTATCCTTCCTGCTATTCAGATTAACTGAACCTGGACAAAATCCGGTATATATTTTTCCACAACACACACGTGCGCGCGCGCACACACACACACGCACGCACACTAACTTAAGTAAAGTTACAAAGAATCCTCCATGCTTATTTCATAAGTGTCCACCAATTACGTGACTCTTTTGTTGGTGGTAATTGCAGTAGGAGCAGTGTGTGTGTGGAGCAGCAGGCCCACCCTGAGCTCTCAATGCCTGTTTTGTTTCTTTCTCCGAAGCCTCCACCTGAACAAGAGATTCCCAGAGAAGAGCAGGACAAGTACCAGAAAGAATTTGAGAATTTCCAAGAAGAGTTCAAGACAAAGAAAGAGGAGTTTCAGAAGGAGCACCCTGATGTTCAGGAGGAACCCTGTGAGCCTCCACCCCCTCCACCCCCCCCTCTCCACCCCCTCCACCCACACAGCTTGTATTTTGCCCATTAGTACAACAGAGGCCTCTCACCATACAGTGGGCATGCAGAGGGAGTTACTGTTGTGTGTGGACTGGGGGAGGTAGGAGTGCTGATTGTGAAGCTTGTTCAAGATGAATAGTAACACTTTATAAAGTTTTAAGTTTGCTGGCCCAGCACACATCACACACTTTTACCTTGTTCTTAAGTTCATACCAGCCGCTCCCTTTGAAGGCTGAGCGTTCATGTTGTAAGGAGGCGGGGCTTGTGGGGGGGGTGGTTTTGCTCATGGTGGTGTTCTTTTGGCCAGTCGATGTGTACGAGAGTGTGAGTGAGCGGGAGCTCCAGCAGGTGTTTGAGGGCCAGAACCGCATCCACCTGGAGATCAAGCAGCTGAACCGGCAGCTTGCCATGATCCTGGATGAACAGCGGCGTTATGTGGGCGTGGTCACGGAGGAGATCAGCAAACGCGCGGCCGGGCAGGTACAGCTGCATGCACGCACACACGCACGCACGCGCACACACACACACACACACATACACACACACACACACACACACACACACCACTGCAGCATTTCACACAGTTAGCAGTCGAATTTCACTCTGGGTGCTTTTACACTTCATACAGATTAATTGGCTTATTCAGTCACTGAGAATTGAGTTTATTAACTTAAATATTACCTAAAAAAAGTTTTAAGATGTGTGCTGATAAGTAACTGCTCTAGTCCTGCTCCCCTTGAAAGGTCACATTTGAGTTACTGGTTGAGTATTTGAGTTACTGTTACTGACTAAAGGGTTTGCTATTTTGTTACATCGTACTGAATGGTTTGCCGTTCCATTGCCCTGAACAGGGTGCTGAGCCGTTCCATTGCCCTGAACAGGGTGCTGATCTGTTTTTTTTAGGGCCCGGGTCAGGAAATGGAGGCAGTGGTCTCAACCCAGCAGGAGATCCTGCACAGTCTGAGCGAGCTGAGGTGAGTGAGTGTGTCCTCATCACCCACCGCTGGTCCTCTCACCTCCTAAAGTGAAATCCTGGGTCGTGTGGTAACGCCTGGCAACTTGTGTTTCTATTGGTGTAATGTTCTTACCCCTAGAAATAATAATAATGATGAAATGACTTAAAGACCTGTGTTGGGATGGAGCAAGTGTCCCCTTGTCTGGCTTCTTGGTGTGAGAACATAGGGGTAGTTTAGCAGCTGTTGATTGGCTGGCCAGCCGAGCCGGCCCACCCTGCAGGGATACACGGGGGGGCTTTGGGGTTTTGTTTGTTTGTTTTGAGACACAGACTGGTCTGGATCGTGAGGTGATTGTACAGAATTCTTTTTTTGGTTTGACTTTTTTAATTTAACTCACTTTTCTAAATATTCCCTGTTAAGATGATTGTCATGATTCTTGTCAAAGAACAAAGTGCTTTATTACCGCTGTCTTGTTTCTTTATTACCGCTGTCTTGTTTCTGTCTTATATCAGCGTTGTTCTCTGGACTTTAGACTCCCTGAAAGTGACGTGTATCTGGTTCAGTTTACAAATCCAGTTTCCTGGGACAAAAATTGATAATCCAGATGTTTAGGTTGTGGGTGTGACTGTCAAGTCATGCTCTATGATGACCTAGTGTCTTGTTTAATCTAGATGGTCGTGATTGTACTCTTAAGACTGCAGTGGAGGGGATCAGAAGCTGTGTTTATTATAACATTTGATGGTTAAATGCTGTGTTTATTATAACATTTGATGGTTAAATGCTGTGTTTATTATAACATTTGATGGTTAAATGCTATTGTTGCTTGTGTTTACCTTTTCTGTGGTGTAACTTTAGGTTAGAAAGCAAAAATAAAATATCAAGCAGTTCATCTTTTGTAGATTATATATTTTTTGGAGATTATATTCATATCTACAGCAAATAAATACAGAGGATTAGAGACAAAAGACTTTCAACTGAGACTCATGTTACAGAAGACTTGGATTTCACTTTCTATTCACAAGTGGTAAATCTCTTGGCTACAAATATATAAAAACTTAAATCTAAAACTGAAAATTATAAAATTGCCTAATGTTTAATGATGTTTTCAAATTTCAGGCCTCCTCTTGTTTTTGTTTGGATGTGTTTTAAATGGAGAGAATGGCTGTGGAATGATTCATTTAGCAGTTGTTGCTGTCTTGGTTTCAAGGTCATTTTATTTCATGACAAAAATGAAGATTGCGGCCTTTTGGAGTGGTACAGAGGCAGGGATTAAGGGATTAGATTAGTTTGGGACAATTCACTCGAGGTGGATTGGGATTTTTGTGCTAGTTGTTGGCTGCCATCATTTGATTGTGTAATCAGGGATGCAAAGGTTTGCCTGCATCACCACACTCTGGCCAGTAGGGACAAAAAGTTGTTTCACCTGGAGAAGATTCTCCAGTCCTCAATGTTAACAGAGAAGAAGACTTGTTTTGTTGTATTTGGATTGCTTCCTCCTGCTTGATTTATTTTTCTGTCAGTCATCTGCACCAGATTGGGTTATTTATTTGGGGTTTTGCGGTGTTGCCTTTACAGAAACACATTTTCAGCCTCAATAAAGCAACTTGTAGCAGAACAACAAGGAAATGCTGGAGGTCTGAGCTCTTATGAGACCATCCAACACTTCAATGACATCAAGGAGCATCTGCACATGGTGAAGAGGAACGTGGATCATATGGTTCAGAAGAGTGCGGTGAGGGCATCATCGTGTCTTGGAACTCAATAGGAACCTAATCCGTTTATTTTGAGTTATTTAACTACCAGTGTTGTTTTTTAAGCATTATTTTATTTTGCTTAAAAATTGTTATTTAAGCATTATTATTTATATTTACAGGAATTAATGAGTAAGAAAACAAGAGTTTGAGATGTAGCTGAAACTTTGTGTGTAATATGTTGTGGTTGTGGGTGGTCATGGAATTCACTGTGGTTAATTGTTGCGTTCCTCTCCCCTGCAGGGTCCAGCTGAGAAGATGAAATGTCCTGAGATGCCTCCTCTCCCTGCCTGCCTTTCCTCAACACACTTTGTGGTTGTCGTGGTGCTTCAGACGCTCCTGTTTTTTGGATACGTCATGTATAAGTGAGTAGTGCCATCAGCTGAAACAAAGAGACAAAGCTGAAAGAAACTGAAAGAAATTTTGAGAGAAATTAATATTATTGTCTGCCTCACATTTTCATCAGTTCATTTACATTGTTTTTTTTCTTTTTCTTTCCTCTCTCTCTCTCTCTCTCTCTCTCTCTCTCTCTCTCTCTCTCTCTCTCTCTCTCTCTATCTCTCACTCAAAAAAAAAAAAAAAAAAAAAGAAAATAAAAAAATAAA
>JAOYMR010000002.1:24656971-24667307 GCA_025802075.1 Tenebrosternarchus preto
TCTCCACTCCACTCGGAGCATTCGGAGTGCTCCTTCTCCACTCCACTCGGAGCATTCGGAGTGCTCCTTCTCCACTCCACTCGGAGCATTCGGAGTGCTCCTTCTCCACTCCACTCGGAGCATTCGGAGTGCTCCTTCTCCACTCCACTCGGAGCATTCGGAGTGCTCCTTCTCCACTCTACTCGGAGCATTCGGAGTGCTCCTTCTCCACTCCACTCGGAGCATTCGGAGTGCTCCTTCTCCACTCCTCTCGGAGTGTTTGGAGTGCTCCTTCTCCACTCCACTCGGAGCGTTCGGAGTGCTCCTCCTCCACCACTGCTGATTTCACTCTCCCTGCTTTCTCTGTCTTTACCAAAACTTGCCCTGAGGCAGAAAGATGCTGAAGACCCCTGGAGATTACAGATTACGGAAAGATGTTGAAGACCCCTGGAGATTACAGATTACGGAAAGATGTTGAAGACCCCTGGATATTACAGATTACGGACAGAAACAGAGCGACACTGGACGTGAAAATGAAACACTCAAACACTTCTCTTTTTCTTGCTTCCTGTGTTTCGACCACATTTCTGTCCTTCAGGCCTTCTGTCTAGGATGCTCCAAAAGTCCATTTTGTTTCTTCTTTTGGAAGCACATAGAGCTTTATAGAACGATTAAAATTAAATCTATAAATTAATGCAAAATCTCAAGTTAAAATGAATCGACAAAATTAACCAATAATTTATGCCCAAGTCTCTCTTAAATTCCAATCTAACATTTAACTAACCAACAGAAAACAGCAAAAATCTACAACACAACTTGGTTCTGGAACCCCTTTCACCAATGATTGAACTCCAAAATATCCTTGTCTTCTCCTCACTAGTGTTGTGAAGTGATAATGTCTTCTGCCACAATAAACAAAGCAGTGCCATCCTGTTCAAGCCTAACTCAGTCTGAACCCCTCTCTCCAAACATGACCCACAAGTCACAAATGAAAGTTGGTAGGGAGACGTTTTTGTTTACACCAAAGTTACAGCATCGTCACTGAGATGCAGGCTTGATCCAGACTCCTGAGTGATTAAGGACCAGTGTCGCGCTACTTTACCCAATTCAAGGTATCGAATAAATATTCAAATGATCAAAGGATGAATGTCCCAGGATAACAGCTTCTCTCTGACTGCTATAGCATGCTGTTGTTTCTTGGCATTGTCAGAAATACAGTTGGTTCTTCTGACCAGACGGGGCGGAGTGTGAATCAGCCTCCTGATGTTCCCAACCTTATCCTGCATTACATCTCGCATGCATGCCCCACCCCTCCTCTGTGCTAAAAAAAGCCCTGCAGCAATAGGATTGCTGGAAACACTGAGAAAAATTATAATGTGTCACACCTTCTGCCTTCAGTTTCCAGTAAACTACATCCCCCAGAATCCTCTTGTTTGTTCCCAATACCCTGTTCATTATTGTCACCCGTGACAAATACTAGTTAAACATTTTTCACTGCCTATAAATATCCTCCTGTTCCTGAGTTTCTTTTCAAAGCCTTGCTGCCTGTTTTGTTACTGATTCTCACCTGGGTATTCAGCGATTTGTGCACGGCCTTTTTGACATCTATATTAAACCAGTTTTGTTTTCCTGTGAGTGACTGTCTCTCCCTAACAAAACGAGACAGATTTTTTTTTTTATATGGATTTTTAAATGTATTTTTTATTAGGCAAATGTTTGCATCAGGGCATTTTCATCACTTCACACTGCAACCATCTGACAGTTCCAGAGTTTTCTCCAACTCTTATAACTACAAACCTTTTCTATTAGCTTCAATATAGTAGATCTAATTCAGAGTAGTTAATGAACGATATGATTAAAGATAATTAAACAACAAACCGGAAGTTTATTGGGTTAATAACAAAGGCGACGTTTTACTTTAAAACACTGTAATACTCAAGTGTGGCGTTTACTCTAAGACATGTCGAAATAAAATGCAAGATCACCTGTTTCATACTGAATAATCCATTCATCGATGTAAGAATCGAGATAAACAGAAACAAGAAAATATCTCAACGCCAGTACCGCCTAGAAATAGAACGCATTTCAGAAAGATTCTAAAATTTAAAGACATCAAACTCCGCTCTACGCACAAGAATCACAGTTGCTGATCAATTTCTATTAGGAGAACAATTAGGAATACGTTTTCTCACCTACTGCCCAGTGGTTTCCTCGTGAATACATTAAATTTGCATTTTGCATTTCATTATCTTCTTGAGCATAGCAAACTATGAACAGTAGAACCGCATATGATGTTACTGCAAGTCTGTATCTCCACAGGACGTACATGGCTTGGATGTGATCGGAGACACGCGTCTCAACTTTGAGCGGGTTATATTCCACCGGCAGTCCTCGCCCTGCAATCTATGAACTGTGTGCGTTATTAATCAGATCATTTATACTACAGGGTGACGGAACCTGTTGAGAAACTGAAAACCCAATGACGTGAGAAATTCGCTTCATGCCGGAATCTTTGCGGTGGGCGATACTGCTGTAAGGTTCAAGTCCCCTCCTACATGGTGTAGGCCTGCGTAAGGGGCAGGATGCCTCTCCGGTGTATGAATGAAAATAGAAATTGCAATGACTTGTTGAGCTAACGTATCATTTATCGCTCGCGATGTAAGCTTTTGTGTGCATAGAGAGCGAGTCAACACGATATCAACAAAATGTCATTAACTTTAATGACATTAATATTCATCGTTTCCCCCCAACTGACCGGTCATTGTTGTATTAATTGACTGGCACACATAAAGCAGGAAGAGTCATTGCAATAGTTTATTCTTGTTAAGTGTTAGATGTTGCTGTGACCTGGAGAACGCGCTGTTGTTAAAAACCATGAAGCACGTGCAGATGCTGTATTCTAAACTATTACTCCAAACTGTTGCTAGACATGCCACAATTTTATTTTAATTACTTTAAAATGACTCTTTCATGTTGTTGCATTATATAATTAGCCATTCACTAGTACTTTCTGAGAAAAGTACATTTAAGAAGGCGGTATATAAAAGGCTCTCCTTGAATATCTCGTGAACATCGTTAACCTAAAGTTGCGATAACCATTCATCAATAATATTGGTGGGTTTTTTCCATTGCCTGGGGTTTTGTTGACTCGACTGGAATCACTAATATCAATTCCAGTCACCTTTGTTCGTGTTGCTAGGATTCTTACATCCTTGTCCCACCAATCAACTGTGTTCCAGGGTTCCGGAACAGCCGTAGAAACATTAGTGGATGACAGACGACGAAATGAATCGAGTCAGGAAGGACAAAGAGTTTTGTTTATGCTTCATTGCCAGTGAAAGAACATCACACACGGGCAACTGCCGACATTGTTCCTTTGAGGAAAGTGGCAGAGACCGGATGCGTTGGAAATGCCGTGATGATTAGATTCCGTGGAAAAACCAACCAACCAGTGAAGCAGCGTGAATTAGGTGATAATTTACTCACTCTCACACACACACACACACACACACACACACACACACACACATACTCATACATGTGTTGGTGCTGAGTGGAGGAGAGTTTGGCTTTAGGGTAAGGTGTGTGTTTGGGATGCTCAAGAAGGTGAACATTGTCGTGATAAAGCAGGGAAGTGAAGGCGCATAATTACTCTCTAAGGAGTTCAGGAGAGGGCAGTTATGAAACATATTATCTCCGAAATTAATGATGAATTACGTGTATTTCTTAACAACCCTGCAGGGACCAATTATCATCAATCACTTTGAATGTCCAACCCAGTCTTCTCCTTCTTTTTTAACCAATATGTTTTTGACAGGTCTCAAATGAATCAGACATTTTTGCAATTATTATTTTTTTATTCTTAAGGCTACTTAGACGTTGGGTCTAAGTGCTTTACCTAGTGATGCAGTTGTCATCTTCCCCCACTAGATGGCAGGATTTATTTTAAATTTGATCTTGTTGGAACGCCTGCGTATTGAATGCGGATTAGGCTGTGTACGTTCTTTTACCACTGTGTACGTTCTTTTACCACCATTATTCGTACTAATTACTGTATTGATGAAAGTATCCAAAAACAATAATTATCACCTTTGTTTATTTTAATGCAATTACTTATAGGGATAAATTAATTAACAGTAATTAGACAATTGGGCTCATTTAATTTCTAATATTTTCATAATGGCATTTCAGTGTAAAGTACAAAACACGCAACAAATGTCATTAATGAAAACCAGAACAGACGGATGGAAAGACAAACAGAAAAATCACATCACAGCTCAGCTGAGGTTCTTGAATTAGACCCAAAGGAACATCTTGGAACATCTTACCGCGCGCTTGAGCTCATTACTGGCTGTCATAGGTTCACATTGTGTGCTAATTAAGGGATGAGTTGAATATTACATTTACATTTATGGAATTTGGCTACGCTCTTATCCAGAGCGACTTACAAAAGTGCTTAGGGATACTTGGAATATCTAGTGTAGCTCAGGTAGACCCGAATTCATGTACTGTAAGCTGGAATACTACCAGAAAATAGTCTTATGATTCACAAGCCTTTCCTATAACCATAATATACAGCTAACTCCTGTAGTCTGAATATACAACTAAGTTACATAACAACTGAGGAAGAAGACAACAAAACAGTAGCTAAACTGAAGAATATGTTCTATGTCAAGTGCTTGCAAAAGAGGTGAGTCTTCAGTTGGCGTTTGAAGACACCAGGTGACTCTGCTGTTCGGACACACAAGGGAAGTTCATTCCACCATATCTAATGAAGGTTTGGGTTTTATTTTAATAAAGGAATGAGTTGAATATCTATTTAAGGTTTGGGGTCTTATTTTCATCCTGAAGGCCTCACAACGACACAAGTAAGAACAGAAATTCAAATGATGAATTTAATTGGATTAAGCGAAAAAAATTAACAGGCTGTTCGGTTGTATTGTCTGTTTCGGCGTAATTCCTTCTTGAAACTAAATCCACTTTAACGTAACAATCTCTGCAGACGATAATGTGTCATAGCGAGCAAACGAAAACAAACGAAACAAAACAAAACAAACAAACGACAACAAAAAAATCACAAGGATGTGAACGTTTGAGCACTGTGAACTTCATCCTTGCTGTCTAAATTAGATCAGAGTGGTCTAAGAGCCAGAAAGTAAAATGTTCAACTAAATAGCATTCCGGTAGGCCTTTGGTTTGCAGGCAGGAAATTATTGATGTCTGCAGCAAATACTTGTGGGGAAATAGTTTTTTTCCAAACCCGTAAGAAAGCGGAATAAAATGGTCAACACGCGAACGCGTTATGTTGAGAATAAACCCTCGTTCGTACATCACTGCATGGCAAAAACGGATAACAAAACTATCCCGTGGTAGTTCAAGTCTGCAATACAGACCACGGTTATAAAACAGGGCTGGTGTTAAACTACGCCTTGGAAGGTGACTATCATTTGGGTGTTTAACCGTGGTTGATTCATGGGTAAGTGAGACAAGAGTTTATTATTCTGTCTGACTGCGTCGCTGCATGTCTGATTTATTTGAGGCAGTTTACATGGTCAACGTGTTTGAAACGTACGAGCGTTTAGCGCTACGGTGGTGTTCGTCGGATGTGATGCACCAGCAAGATGCCATATTATAGACCACATAACCAGCGCTCGCCTCGCAGTGGGTTGTGGGATTGAGTTGTTATTGTTTTTGTTTTGGGCTTTGTTGTTGTTGTGCGGACAACGTTATACCATTTTCACATTACGGTTTCATATTGTGATAAATAGGATAAAGCCATGGAAATATGCAGAACATATAGTTATATCTAATAATGTATGTTTTAGATAGACATACGGCGCGAAAAGAATTATGGGTATCCATAAGGATAGGCTGTCAGATGGAAGAAAATCTTTCTCTCTGAATCAGACCGTCAGAAATTAAATAATCGAATAAGCTTGTGTTTAGAGGTGGAAAGCCGCTACTTTCCGTGACCTTACCACCATTTTTTGTACCGAGACACTCGGCGAGCATTTTTAGGCGAAGAGACAAAATCAATACGACACAGAAAGTCACGTGACCACCAGAACCTCTTTGGGGGGTGGGCAGCCGCTCTCGCGGATTCCCATGTCTTGGCGCTCTGGTCGGCAGCCCGAGGAAGGGAGCGCACATGCACCCGTCCTAAGAGCTGTGTCGGCACGAGGGCACTGCAGACATGATCAGCACCTCGTAAAGCTTTTTGACTGCAATGAAATGCACTAATTTTCACGCCCCTCTTTCACACGCGCTGATGTGTCTCACAGCCAGGTCCTGTTCTGATCATTGTCTTAGCCTAGCCTGCTGCAGCAGGAGCTATGACTGGCCTTCAGGACTCAGATATGTGTCTCTGTCTCCCTGCTAAGGAAAAGGTTCCTCACGTCCAAGCCTGTCACTGAGAGAAAAGCACTGGGGTTCAGCAGCACACAGGTAGGTCACTGTCTGCTGTTTCCTTTCTGAACTTTTGAACATTTTTTGTATCGTGACTGTGGTTTCACAAGGCCTGGGAGTGTATAATAGCACTGGAAACACACACACATACACACACACGAATCGTTTCCTCCTAAGTCATCCTGGATTTCTGGTTTTAAATGGGCTTTGCCTGGTGAAAGGCCGTCTGTGAACTGAATGTATTTATTTATTCATTGAGTATATAGAGTACATGGGTTTTTGAATGAGGTTTATATTTCGGTTGTTCACATCTGCATCAGATTACTTACGTGTCACAAAAGCTGTCATGGTCGTTTGTTGTAGATAAAAACCTGAAAATGACATTTAGAATCTGGTCTACACCCTTATTTCAGCTGCAGTTCCTGCCATATCTGTTGTGGTGATACAGAGTGCTGGAAGGTTATTCAGTGCAGAACAGAACCTGGTTCTGCATGTGTAATGTGAACAGTGAACCACTGCAAGCTGCTCAGTTTATGCAGTTCTTACATTCTTCGTGCTGCTTGGGTCTGCCCTGTCATTTTAAGGGAAAGGCCTTCAGCTTCATTTGATTGGTCAACGCTCAAGAGACTTTGTCAGGCCAAAGCCAACGATCACTGTGTACGTCCATCCGAGCCAACTGCAGATCAGCAGACATGACAGAATGTTTTTGATTTCAGCCTCCTCTCCACCCCCCCTTTCCTGAGTGACGCCCTCTTGCCTAACAGACGTGGTGTGGACACAGTCTGGTTCCATTGTCCTGGTCCTCTGAGCAGATGCTGGGTGTCTCTCAATGGCAGAGGTTATCCATATGTTAGAGGTCAAAGTGTATAAGGCCATCTCAGCTTGGGCTGATGCTATTTCCTGTTTATTGTTGATGTTTATTTTTTGCTGTTGTTTATTCTTTGTTATTATTTACTCATCACTCAGGTCTCAATCAGATTTCTTTCTCTTGTGTATTTTTAAATTCTCTCATTCATAATCCATGGGTTTCTTTGTGGTTTGTGTGTAATTTTTTTTAATCAGTCATCATTACTACACATATATTTACACTAATCACACTGTGCATCTCATTCCCTGCATCTTACCAAACACACACACACACACACACACACACACATACTCCGCCCTCATTTTCCATCAACCTCCAGCCCTCAGTCACCATGATGGGCCTTTGTTCTTCCCGTTTGTCTGGCGGTAAATGTAATGACTACAGAGGTGCAGCCTCCCCCCTACACACACACACACACACACCTCCAGACTCTACACGTCTCTTAGTTCCCTCTTCTACACAGCTCTGTCTATTCCTCTCTTGCTCTTTACTGCAGCTGGTTGCATTTCCGAGCCAGTACTGTCCCCTCAGACACACACACACACACACACACACACACACACACACACCCACCCACCCGCCCACACACATACACACACACACACACACACAGCACACGTAGACAAAAGGCCAGAACTGCCTGTCGAACACTGCCCCCTTTTTCCATGAGATGTCTTGCATCTGTGAAAAGAAGGTGACCCACAGGACAGGAGCATGGCTTGAAAGGGAGGGAGAGAGCAGGAGAGGCACCCAAAAAAAGAGTGAGAAGCCCAGGATGGGGCCTGGCTGGACGGGCTGTTCACATGGAAGACTTCTAAGAGTAAGGAGAGATCAGGGAGCAAGGGTAGGCACCAGTATGTTTTATACACGTGTGTGTGTGTGTGTGTGTGTGTGTGTGTGTGTGTGTTATGGCCTTTTGTTATATTTCTCATTTTGCACAGACAGGACTCTCAGGTTTTAGAGACAACAGCTGATTTTAATTGCCAAACCTCACTCACTCACTCTCTCTCTCTCTGTCTCCGTGAGGAAAGAAGTCAAAAGGAAGCAGGGACACTGTATATAGGAGAGGAGTAGGGACCAGAGAGCGAGGGAGAGGGAGAGAGAGAGGGAGAGAGGGGGAGAGGGAGAGCTGGAAAAGAAAAACAGACCAGTGCTGCAGAATGGGGCAGAATGCAGAAGCAAAAGGAGGCCAGGTACTGAACCAGGTACTGAACCAGGTACTGAACCTGTTTACTGCTACTTCATGTCTCTGCTGTAGTTGTTCAGAAGAGGCTGTTCACATGTGCTGGTCCTTCTTCTCGGAAAGGAAACCTTTTGTTTGTTTGTCTTTCATTGCCATCCTGTTTTCATTCAGCCATACGAACGGGTGTGGATTTGCATGCATGTTTGCTGTGTGTTTTTCCCCCACACTGGGCTTATGTCTGTTTTTCAGGCCTGGTGTTTACTTCAGTGGAACAGCACAGATTTCACTGTGTTTTTCAGCACCAGCCTCTCTGAGCTGAGGTCCGTCGCTGTGGTCGGTGGTCTTACCGGCGGTCTGTGGCTGTATTTTGATGGAAACGTTTGAGTTTTGACGTGGAGCAGGCAGCTAAACGGGCAGCTCCTCTATGAGGCTGCACTGCAGCAGAGACATTATGTGGGGTGACCGGAACCGGCTAAAACCGGTTTGAGGCAGACGAGGAGACTCGGGAACAATGCAGTCACTGTGCTCCAGGCAGATAGCTGGCTGCTTCATGGCACAGGAGTCGCTGAAGTAGACACAGTCTCGACAGGGCCATGGAGCAGTTTAGCTCTCCTCTCCCTTAAGCTTGCTGTGTGTCTGTGTGTGTGTGTGTGTGGCAGGGCCAGGGAGTTGAGCTGGCAGGGAGGCAGCCATGATCCAGAGCTAGAGTGGAGGGGGGAGCAGGGAGAGTCACGTAGCCCAGTCAGGGTGCAGCCTCTCTGGGCATCTACAGCACGGTCGCTCCCTGGACTGACACTGGGAAGCCGTCACCATTCAGTGGCCGTAAGGTGACCCTCGTCTCTTCCTGCGGGCCCTGGCTGCTGTGGGAAGTGGAATTTTTTTCCCACTAACTGGAGAATGACGACGAGACGGAGGGGAGGGGGAGGAGGTGTTCGGTTGAGCCTGTGGAGTCGGGAGACGCGGGGCAGGGAGGCAGGAAATGAAGGAAGGAGGAAGAAGGTTGTTTTGCGGTAAAATGTTCGGAGGAGAGGGTGAGGAGTGTCCGACCTGCACGTCTGCATGTGTGTGTTCGTGTGCATGTCCATACGGGTGTGTGTTTGTGGGGACGTCTGTTGCAGTAATAGTGGTTGTGTTGGTCTGAATGATCTGAAGCAGACAGGGTTTGTATTTCATTACTCAGCTCAGTTCTTTCCAAGGCCTTATGCTGAAATCTTCCTAATTCTTCTCTATTACAGCATTTTAAACACATTTAAACACTTACATTTCCTCTAAACCTTTTTTTGTATTCATATGTCTCCCTCCTTTATTCTCTGCATTACCCACCATGTTAGTGTGTGTGTGTGTGTGTGTGTGTGTGTGTGTGTGTGTGTGTGTGTGTGTGTGTGTGTGTGTGTGTGGAGGAGGGGGAGAGGTCCATTTTGGCCCTGCCTGTGTCGAGCGTGCAGATGTTAATAGCAGTAATGGAGGAAGCACTGCAGAAAGCTCTCCCATTCGACTGAAGGCTGGAGCAGGAAGAGCTCTGATTGGCTAAACCTGCTCAGCCTCCTCCTCCTTCAGCTGCTCTCTGTCGTTCTCATTTTCTATCTTTGTTTTTTGTTTGTTTTTTGTTTTTCACCACCTCGCCATATGAAAAGAAATTTAACTTCACAACACTGCCCTTATCTGAAAAAAAAAACCTACTGTAAACATGGTTTTCGCTGAGTTCATTCTTTCCTGTCATGCTTCTGTGAAGTGCGTTTGGCCTACTCGGCATCGGTGTGACGGTGTGACGTGGCGTTCCCTCAGTGAGCAGCGTTTGGCCTACTCGGCATCGGTGTGACGGTGTGACGTGGCGTTCCCTCAGTGAGCAGCGTTTGGCCTACTCGGCATCGGTGTGACGGTGTGACGTGGCGTTCCCTCAG
>JAOYMR010000002.1:24667407-24680403 GCA_025802075.1 Tenebrosternarchus preto
TCGGCATCGGTGTGACGGTGTGACGTGGCGTTCCCTCAGTGAGCAGCGTTTGGCCTACTCGGCATCGGTGTGACGGTTTGACGTGGCGTTCCCTCAGTGAGCAGCATAAATGTGTTACAGCACTGAGATCATCATACTGCATCATATTAAGGCTTGTGCCAAGCTCAGTCATTATCAGTGGACTTGTGTTTAATCAACAGAAGCCATTTTGTCATGCCGTTCATGCTCCATGGGTTTGGATTATTGGCTAAAATTACATATTTTCAGGCCTCATTAATTCTGCGTTATATAACATTTGTGTTCTCATGTATCATATATTTTTATGTGTCCATAACGACATCCCTTATCTAATGATCTCAGATTTAGTGTGTTATAAAATGAGTTGTGCTATATAATGCTATATAAGAAAATAAAATTATCAGTGGACTAAAAAGTTTCACAATCTTTTCTGTTTTATTAGAGGGAAATCTAAAAAGACAGTACAGTAATTTGGGTGGAAACATTTTTCTGAACACATAAATACCCTTTCTGTATTTTAAGATGTCTGTTATTCCTGTTAGGCTACAGGGCTGATAAGAGCTGAGTTCAGGAAGTCACAGTGTAAACAGAATTCTATGAAGGACTGTATACAAATGTGTTAAATATAATTAAATGTGATGTTGCACATTCTTTCTGAACATGGAAGATTCTGGAAGGTCATGAATTAATAATTAACTACTATGGAGCCACAGAGTTCTTGTGATATTTCTACACTCCCTCCTTCTGGTCACTAGGATAAAAGCTTTGAGCAGCAGTTGTTTCTTTCAAATTAAAAAATTTATAGGTTTGGACATCAAAATGAATGTCAACAATGTTTTAAATTGTAATTATTTGATGTATTTTATGTCAGTATAATGTTACCGAACTGAATTCATGTTGGTATAATTTTACTACACTTAAAAACCATTGTCTGTTAACATATTTTTTTTCTTCCCAAAGGTGTTTAGCTCATTTGTTTAAGACCATGGGTGACATGAAAACCCCAGACTTTGATGACCTGCTTGCGGCCTTTGACATTCCTGACATGGTCGATCCCAAGGCCGCCATCGAATCTGGCCATGACGACCACGAGGGGCAGCTTAAACACAACGTTCACCACGATGAGGAGTCCCATATCCCTTCAGCCCCAGATGTTGGAGTCAGTGTTATTGTCAAGAACGTCAGAAATATTGACACTAACGACTACCCAGTCTCAGAGAAGGATTCCCATCCTGCAGTGGGAGGTGGAGAACACAATGGTTTCATGACTGTGTCCCCTAACAGCAGGTTTCCGAAAAATCATGCAGTCGAACTGGCCGGGTCCACATTCAGCCAGTTTAGTCCTATTTCCAGTGCTGATGAGTTTGATGACGATGACAAGATTGAAGTGGATGACCCTTTAGACAGGCAAAACAGTTTACCTTGTTTTCGACCAAATCCTCTCACAGGAATTAATGCTAAACGAGAAGAACTTTCCACACAGTCTTCCAAGTGTGTTTTGGGTGATGGCTCGTCCAAACCAGGAACTAATGGCAACTACAGTATTTCGAAAAATGAAAACCACAACACTAATGGTACTCTGGGAAATTCAAATGATCCTCCAAAACCCAAAAAAACTGAGGAGCAGACCAAGGAGGTCCTCAAAGCCCAAGATGGAAAAGAATCCGTTGTTGGGTTGAGTATAACCAACCTATCTCAGGCCAAGACCAAGTCATCAGTCAAACTCTCCTCCTGCATCGCTGCAATTGCTGCTCTTAGTGCAAAAAAGACCAACACGGACTCGTCGGTTCCTGAGCCCCTAACTGCCAAACAAGGCTCGCCCAAAGAGGCCAAGGAAACCCCAAAGGTGACGGAGAAACCTCCACAGCAAGAATCAGCCCTGGAAATTGCTAAGAAAATGCTCTCCAAACAGCCAGAAAGCCCTTGTAGTGTTACCAGCGACCACAGTAGCAAAGGGTCTCCCTCATCCCCTGCAGGGTCCACCCCCGTCATCCCCAAAGTCCGTATAAAAACCATTAAAACATCATCTGGCCAAATAAAGAGGACTGTCACCAGAGTACTACCAGAGTTCGACCATGAAGGTCTCAAAAAGGGCATTGATACCGCATCCATTGTCGTATCTTCCCTTTTGTCCTCACCAACCTCAAATGCTGTTTTCTCATCTCCTGCCCGAGCAGCACTACCTACCACAGTGGTTGCAACTTCTGCAGGTTCAGCTATTGAAGTGACAAAGCAAATGACCATCAAGCCTGTTGCCACTGCTTTCTTACCTGTGTCTGCGGTCAAGACGGCTGGTTCTCAGGTAATTAACTTGAAACTGGCCAATAACACAACAGTAAAAGCTACCGTGATACCTGCCGCATCGGTTCAAAGTGCCAGCAGTGCCATCCTCAAAGCTGCCAATGCTATTCAGCAGCAAACTGTTGTGGTGCCCGCCTCCAGCCTAACCAACAGCAAACTTGTGCCAAAGACTGTCCACCTCACCAACTTGAACCTCCTTCCCCAGACCGCATCAGCCTCAGAGTTCCATCAGGTCCTGTCAAAACCCCAGCAGGTCCTGTCAAAACCCCAGCAGCCCAACAAACAAGCCATGATGGCCTGCCAGCCTCCTAAGAAAGTGTCCCGTGTTCAGGTGTTGGCCAGCTCTCAGAGCTCAGTCGTTGAGGCCTTCAACAAGGTCCTTAGCAGCATCAACCCAGTGCCAGTGTACGTGCCCAATCTTTCCCCCCCGTCCTCTGCCTGTATCTCCCTACCATCGCGTGGATACAAATGTCTCGAGTGTGGTGACTCGTTTGCTTTGGAGAAAAGCCTAAGTCAGCATTATGACCGAAGAAGCGTTCGCATCGAAGTCACTTGCAACCATTGCGCCAAGAACTTGGTCTTCTACAACAAGTGCAGCCTCCTGTCACACGCCAGAGGACACAAAGACAAAGGGGTAGTCATGCAGTGTTCTCATCTCATCCTGAAGCCCATCCCGGCTGATCAGATGATCTTGGCCCCATCGGTTACCTCCAGTGCCCCCATTTCTACGTCAGCCCACGGTTCTTCTCCAGGAGGCAGTCAAGGAAAGAGTGAGTTGACCACAGTGATCTCAGCCCCATCTTCTGCCCCCATAGTGGCCGCCATGCCGCTGGATGAAGACTCCTCCAAACTGTGCCGCTCAAATCTGAAGTGCTTGGAGTGTAATGATGTGTTTCAGGAGGGATCTTCCCTGGCCGTACACTATCAGCAAGCAGCTGAGTCGAGTGGACAGGTACTCCACAAATTGTGCATAACATTTTAGGACAAAAAACAGCACTTTCATTTGATTTCTGAGATTTTTTTTTTTTAATACTTGAAAGAAAATCTCATTCCTTGCACTATATCACATTTATAACACAACTGCTATTTTACACAGTTATCCATTTATGGTGGATATTTTTGTAACCTTTATTTTTTATTTTCCTCCAAATGTAACAGAAAACCTGCACCATCTGCCAAATGCTCCTTCCCAACCAGTGCAGCTTTGCCTCGCACCAGCGGATCCACCAGCACAAGTCCCCGTACATCTGCCCTGAGTGTGGGGCCATCTGTCGCTCTGTCCACTTCCAGTCCCACGTCACTAAGAACTGCCTGCACTACACGCGCAGAGTAGGCTACCGGTGAGTGCTGTCCCCCCTCCGTAGAGTAGGCTACTGGTCAGTGCTTTCTCCCTCCGTAGTACTTCCTCTGCATCACTTCCTGTCGTCCAATCATAGAATAGAATGCTGTTTTCCTACAGCTTGGTTAACTCGCGTGTGTGGGCAAAATAAATGCTTTAGCAGAGCGAGTGGAGTGTTTACTTGGTGAATGGTTAGCAGGTTTGCAGATGTCTGTTCGTTGATGAGCTTTCAAAATGCAATTTACAGAAATAGAAATAATCACTGTTATTACCATGTCACTGGTCTCACACTTAAAGCTGACTAATGTTTAATAAAGGAACAAAGCTTTGAGTGTATATGGTTTTTTACATTAGTAAAATAATGGCACATATTCTATTCCTCTGTAGCATCATGTTTGAGTGTAAATGGTGTTTCTGTTTTAGGTCAATAACGTCCCGTTCTGATCCTCTGTAGGTGTGTTCACTGTAGCGTCATCTTCGCTGATGTTGCGGGACTCAAGTCTCACATCCAGGGGTCCCACTGTGAGATCTTCTACAAATGCCCCATCTGCCCTATGGCTTTTAAATCTGCCCCAGGCACTCACTCTCATGCCTACACACAGCACCCAGGTGTGAAGATTGGCGAGGCCAAGTGAGTCTTCCCTTTATAACAGCCTTGTTTATTACAACCACGTTTTTCTGTAACCTTTGTTTGGTTTGATGATTAGTGTGGTATCAAGTCTGAACGACTGAAGGAGAAGGTACATACCATGTGTCTGTTATTACACTTTATTTTTTGTCTCACTAACTAAAATACTTTATAGTACTGAAAGGTACCCTCATGCTGAAATGAAATGTGCTTTTAGAATTACGTTTTTGTGAAAGAGCTATTAAAATGTAAAATATGTATATTTTACTTATTCATAAATTGACTTTAAAAACGTACTATGGGTGATGGGGTTAATCTGATATTTCAATTCAGTGTGAAAAATGTTTGGGTTTTTTGTTGTTTTTTGCATGTGACTGTTAACCGGTTCATAAATTGTATAGATTCTTCTAGTGTTTTCCACAACAGGAAGATGCATGTTTAACAGATTTTGTGGTAATTCAGTAAAGCAGATCAAATCGGTCCCTCGACCAGTTTTACCCATGACGTTTTCAAACTGTTACGGTGTAGAAAGGGATTAATAAACAGCAGCTTTAGCAGCAGGACCTTCGGCATTAAGACCCCATTCTGTCCCTCATCTTCATCAACGTTCAAAGAAGAAGCAGGTGCTCCCTTTGTGCCTCCTCTCACACCTGAGAAGTGAAGAGTACTGAACTGATCAACACTGGTATATGTGGGGCCTTTTCCACAAAGTTCTACATATGCAGGATAAAGGTGTGCAGAATGTGGTGGTGGTGATAGTAGGGTTGTTCAGTATTTTAGTTTCATTTCTGTTTTATCATTGGTTTATTTTTACAGCATTTAAGTCCCATTATTATGATCTCACTGGACGTCTGATACCTTAGAGGCCGCTGTAGGTGTGGTGAACTAGGATTTGAATATCTAACACTGTATCACTTCTTTCTATTCCTGTTTTTGACACACACAAAAAAGTTTGACTTGCCTCAAATGGAACTGATGTTTTCCCGTTTGTTTGTTTGTTTGTTTTTACCCATTTTGTTGCCATCATTGCCTATTTGTACGTTGTTTCCACAGGTTAATCTACAAGTGCTCCATGTGTGATACAGTTTTTACCCAGCAGCCCTTGCTCTACACCCACTTTGACCAGCATATTTCCAATCAGAAGGTGTCTGTCTTCAAATGTCCAGATTGCTCCATGCACTATGCCCAAAAGCAACTCATGATGGACCACATCAAGGTACAGTAACCATACGGTAATACAAATGTTTTATTAAGTGTTGGAGCCGTGTTCTGTACTCGAAAAATAAACATTTTTCATGCAAAGATATGAAAGATTTGAGTTTTTTCCCCAGATTCGCTTGTGTGAGTATACCATTGGTGATGTCATTATCCCATTAACTATTATGGCATTCATCTCCTTGATGTGTCTGTTCTCCTAGTCCACACACGGCACCCTGAAGACTGTGGAGGGTCCTCCTAACTTGGGCATCAACCTGCCTCTGAGCAGTAAGCCTATTAACTCCATGACCCCAAGCCTCAACAGCAAAGACGGGGGTGCCCTCAACGGCCTGGAGAAGGAACACAAGAAACCACCTAGCCCCATTAAGAAGGCTGGTAATGGGACTGAGCTCCTCAAAAAGCCCCCTTCGGCAGCGGTGGTGTCACCCGTGTGCCCAGGGTGGACCTGTAAGGAGTGCGACCGGCTCTTCACCCAGAGGGAGGTGTTCATCGCCCACATGAAGAGAGAGCATGGCAAGGTAAGATGGAGAATGGAAATATTCCACTCAAACGTGCTCAAACAGAACTCAAATGGAAACAACTAAAAAAGAAACTCTTGAGGTTAATGATTTATGTATAGAAGTAAAAAAAAACCTTCTTCTGTCCTCCCTATCGTTTTTTTTTTTTGTATGTTAGATTAGCATTAGCATTATATTAGCATTTTAGTTTTCAGTTCAGGGTCCTGTGATCGTCTAATCAAAAATAATCCCAAAGCTGTTCAGGCGTTAAGTGTTTGTACTTCTACAGTATTTTCCAGTTAAGTTAAATCTATCAGATGGTGAATTGAGACAGTAATGAAGTTCTGTAATAATGTACAAAGGTTCAAAGGACTTGTTGATAAATGATCAGAATTACACTGCACTGTTAGTTTTTGTTATATTAAGTTATATTACACTCTGGTACCTTTAGTGCACAATAGTTGGAGCGAAACCAGAAACACAACAATGTGTTGTTTAGCTAGCAGAGGTAAAACCAGATTAGCCAAATAAATAACGGTTATCTGGGCTAGCTAGCGGGGCTAAAACCAGTTAGTAGGGCAAAATTAACATTTCTATGTTTCCGAATTTAAATGTGCTAAGCATAACCAGCCCATCCTTACATTAGTTATTCATGATCATGTACTGTAGCGATGCTACTAATTCAGCAGAAGCGGATTAATTAGATATGGCTTCAGGAAAAGGCCGCACTTCACAACTTGACGTGTTACGCGACTCGCTAAAAGAAAGTGATCTCACCCCTGGACAAATCCCCCTGCCATGCCTGGAGTCTAAAGTATAAACGTTACGATTTAAGAAAAACAATTGTGCAATTATGCTTCACTGTGCAATCCATGCAGTGGAAGCGAAATAGTCGATACAGCAGGCAGGAGGCCGACCAGCGTAAAGAGCCCCAGTCACGGTAATGGGAGGGTGGATCTTAATCACTACAGCAATCACCTGGAAATCAAGGCGAGGAGAGAGCGGCACTTCAGGCAGGCGCTGAGCTGCAGTCTTTACTAAAGGTCTTAATGCAAAAATAATGCGTCCTAATTGAACAGCTTCTTCCACAGTACTGAGGGGATTTTAATACAAACTAACACACGGCCAGTGGCACAGACAGGCCATGATTCACCATGTGACAGAGATACGAGTCACTCGTACCGTCACGTTTTTCTGAAGGGTTAATGTGACAACAAGCATGCAGCACCTGGTTTGGTCTTGTGTGATAAAAGTTATAAATAAAAGAGTTTCGTGTTTGCGCTAGGTGTGGAGGCTTGAATAAGGGCATATTCATATAGCGCTTTAAAACAAGTCAACTTTCTGTATTTGATCTGCAGCACCTCAAGAAACATCCTTGTCGTCAGTGTGACAAGTCGTTTAGCTCCTCCCACAGTCTATGCAGACATAACCGAATAAAACATAAAGGTATTGGAAAGGTGCACTCCTGCCCGTGAGTACTGCTAATTCTTCTTCTTTTTTCTGAAGTGGGGAACACTTTTCGAAGTGTTTTTCTTCTGAAGGGAGGGAGGTTAATCTAAAGTCATAAGTGCTGCTCGAGCTCATCAGTCACATTTACTCAGTTCATATATACAATATATACTTCAGTGCAACTAATTCAATTATTTTATATAATATACATAACTGTTTTTTGCAGGTATTATAGTTTGCTACCATTTTCTTTAGTGTTTTAAGCATTTTTAGTATTTAACTGATATAAAAATACTTTTCTATGAGTATGCTTTTGTTAAACTCCTCCCACTGTTTCCTCAGACACTGTCCAGACTCCAAACACACCTTCACCAAGAGGCTCCTGCTGGAGAAGCACCTGCAATTAGTGCACGGCATCAGTGAAACAGAGGGCAAGCCATCAACGGAGTCCACCAGCACGGACGACCCTGCCAGCAAAGAGCAGGTTGGTGGTCCAGCACCCCTCAGAGGTCATGACCCTGACCCTAACCTTAATCTAATGCCTTAATATAAGGCCCTAATGTAACACCATAATCTAATGCCCTAATCTAACACCATAATCTAATGCCCTAATCTAACACCATAATCTAATGCCCTAATTTAACACCATAATCTAAGGCCCTAATCAAATGCCTTAATCTAATGCCCTAAATGTAATAGTTTTGTGCAAGTCAAGAACTGTGTGTGTGTTTAGGTACGTAGTCCCAAACGCAAGCTCACCTCTGATGGCGAGGATGCCGAAGAGGACGACGAGGAAGATGAAGACGCAGGGAAGGGGCTTCCTGGCCCACCTCGCAGGGGCTCGTCCTCACAGCCTCTGAAGAAGCTGAAGGTGAACGTCTTCAAGACTCACAAGTGCGCTGTGTGCAACTTCACCACCGAGGACCTCGTGCATTTCCACGAACACATCCCCCAGCACAAGACGGACGGCTCGTCCCACCAGTGCCGTGAGTGCGGACTGTGTTACACCTCACACCATTCGCTGGCGCGCCACCTCTTCATCGTACACAAGCTGAAGGAACCACCGGGCTCTGGGCGTCATGGCGACCAGCAGGAGAACACCCCAGCGCTCGAGGAGAACCACGGCATCCCGGACACCCAGTGTAAAGTGTGCAGCAAGGCCTTTGAGACGGAGGCCGCACTCAACACACACATGCGGACGCACGGCATGGCCTTCATCAAGTCCAAGAGACTGAGCGCGGCAGAGAAGTAGCGCCCCCCTGTGGATGGATGTTTGATCTTTTTTTTTTGGAAATGAGAAAACAGATTTGAGGTGGATATCAAGATGTGTATCATTCCTCTTTTTTATATGTGTGTGTGTATATATATATATATATATATATACATACACACACACACACACACATATATACATATATATGAGAAATGTACAAATATTGCACATGCACAAATAATTGTGTGTTTAAAGATATGTAATATATTGAAACTGGATTTACGTGTATTTAAATATCTATGAGAACACATTTTGTACACTTTATGATAGATGTTTGTATGTGTTGAATAGATCTTTTTTACAGCAAAAGTTTGATTTTTCTTTATACTGATCTCATGGTTGTGTGGAACAGGTTAAAGGCTAAAACTCATCTGTCTTGGGGACGATCAACAGTCCAGAGATGTGGACCGATCTTTAGTCCTTTAGCTTCTGTCTCACTCTACAGAATGTTGTCTGTCTTTCCTTCTCTTAGACAGCCTTTGTTTTGCTTTTAAAGGACAATCAGTCCTTTTTGTTGGAAGTCCGTGCGAGTGTTGAGGACAATCTCTGCTCAAGTGTTTCAGGAGTTTAGGCAGAAGTGTGTTTACTTTGATTTGTTGGGTACATTCCTGTTTCATGAATTAGGCATACATTTAAACTCATATTTACAGTAGACCTTAACCACTAAAAATAAACAATAGCTGTCTATCAGTTCCAGGACTGTAGTCACTGCCAGTAAACCATATGAAATCCACATGGGTTTTGTAATGTTGGGTGTTTTCAGGGCTCAGAATCCTCTGTTTATCGTTTTGTCTTACAGTTCTCACCATTCCCACCAGCTTATAACAGACTTACAACTGCTGTGCTAAGGGAGATACAGCTCGATGTTTGACATCTTCCCGTCAACATTCACGCCAGGAGCACTTTGACGTTCTTATTATAACCATCTTCACGCTTTTTTACGTCCCTTTAGGAGGTGAGCGTGTAACTGTGTTGAGAGCAGTGTGGGGAAACATTGTGTATGTTGGTGTGTGTTTGAGTACGTGTGGTTTCTCCACTACCTTCCGTGTGCGTGTCCTTCAGAGCATGATAGCAGTGTGTCCTCTCGCTTCCCCTGGTTGAGCAACGTATCTCTCAGCCAATCAGTGGCCGGTATTCAGCAGGTCAGACCAACACTCCCTGTCGTACACACACACACACACACACACACACACCCCTCACTGGGCCTTCTGCACAAATGACTTACAGCACTTTTACTTTTAAAGTTCCAGTACTTTGTTGCGTTTACCCAGCGGAAATGTTTGCAGTTATAGTCTGAGACTCTTGCAGTTATACTCTGAGACTCTTGCAGTTATACTCTGAGACTCTTGCAGTTATAGTCTGAGACTCTTGCAGTTATACTCTGAGACTCTTGTAGTTATACTCTGAGACTCTTGTAGTTATACTCTGAGACTCTTGCAGTTATAGTCTGAGACTCTTGCAGTTATACTCTGAGACGTGTCAGATGTAGAAGTTCTTATTTAAAGTGTTCAGGTGGAGTTTCACCTTCTCAATAACAGAATGTTTTGGAATGGAAAACCGTATCCGTTGTAGGAGTTACAGTTTGCAGCCGTTAACCGTTTTCTCGATGTTAAATCGTTTGCTCTGACAGATGTGCTATATTGTATAAGGAAATACTAAGGATTAAAAAACAATAATAACTTTATTACGGTACTTTCTTGATGTTCTAATTTGTTCTGGATTTCTACCGAAGACACAACTGGGTTTTTAATTTTTGTTTGTTTTGAATAAACGAACGTCTTGAGCTGCACCTGGGCGTGAGAAAAGCCCGTTTTCTGGTTGTTTCTAGAATGTCTTGCTGCTGTTTAGTAAACTTGTCTAATGTTTGTGTAAAAAAGAAAAAGAAAGAAACAGGTCACTGTCAATAAACAATACAGAATACAAACACGTGAATTCTGCCTACACTTAGGTGTGTAATGAAGTTTTTTCCCTGCTGACGTAGTGCTTCATCTCGAGTTTCACTATAGTGTAATTTCTGGTTACTATAGCTACAGTGTGTATGAACAGGAACATCCCCCCCCCCCCCCCCCAAAGGTCAGGTATTGAGATTCTGGATCACATTTGGCTTGTGATATGGGACAGCAGTGATGTTGCTAGGTAACTGGGTGTGACTAATATACAGGCTGTCCCACGTGTGGTTGGAGAAGAGAGCCGGCCAATCCCCTGCCCCCGTTCTCCTTCCCTGATTTCTGTGTCCATACATGCTGTTCTGAGCTGATACACCAGATCAAGTAACTGATTTTTAAAAACTGACCAGAATATCCATTACAGTACTGTGATTTATTTATTTAAGGGTTCAGTTTTCAAATATTTCTATAAACCCTGTATCACAACATCATTATAACCATCAGGTCCTGTTGCTCCACCACAGCCTTTATTCAAAATTCACCTGTCCAAATAATGCACATCGTCAAGCCCTGTATGTTCCAAGCACTATTCTAAACCAACGGCTGTGTGGTAGAGCCGACAGGTGTGTGGTAACCAGGTCCAGACACCTGTGTGTGAAACACTCGATTTGCATGCTTCCATCCTGAGGGTGGAGGAGCGTGACGGCTGCATCATCTCCTGGCTGCTCCCGTATCCATCCCTGCTATTTAAGTGCTGAGCCAGTCCAGGTGGGACCGTACACCACCAGCATGCTGCCCGCGTGCCCGGCTGCCTGGCTGCTCGTCCTGCCCGTCCTCGTCCTCCGTCCCGCGGCGCGGGCCCTCAACGTCACGGAGAAATGCCTGCGGGACACCACCGCATTCCTCGCGGAGCTGGATGAAGACTCTCCGGAGGAGTACGCAGTGATGAGTAGGTCCTCGAACCTGTCCAACTTCACGCCAGTCACTGGTTAGCACTGCAGGACTGAGCTCTGGGTCAGGGGTGGTCTCCAGTGATGGAGGTGTAAGCTCCCTCTCCAACACCCTGATTTAGTTCGTGACCTGATAGACAGTTCGTGACCAGCGTGTCAGTGGGCGTGTCTGAGGGCGTGCCAGTGGGCGTGTCTGAGTAGGGGCTCTTCTGGACCCTGCTCCATGTTGTATGATAAAAAAATTTATACTGTTTAAAATTAAATGTTTAAATTTAAATATAAAATAATATATGCCCTTAGCTTCATATTTTATTGATATTCTGTCCCCACTGCACCTGAGAATAAGGCTGTTGTCCCCAGGAATGGTGTACATAACGACATGACAGCATGACAGCGGTGCCTTTCTACACACCTCATCTCTGTGACACTGAATAACGGAGAGTGCAGAATTTCAGCTCTGTGGCTTCTAGCATGCATGTACATACAGGTGAATGAAGGAACAAAATGTCCTGTGTGTGTGAGCAGTGTTTGATGCCTTCGGGAAGCTGAGCAGTGATGTTACAGGAGGCAACGTGAACCGAGTGGGCTCTCTGCAGGAGTGTGTGTCTGTTCGAGGGCCTGGTTTTACAGGACAGTATTGCCAAGTCTTCCTGAAGCAGGTCCACACACACACACACACACATCCCTCGTGCTTCTAGGTGCTGCTCGTTGTTCTGTTGTCATGTGTGTCCCTCTGCTTTGTCTTTACTCATCATGGTGCTGCTGTTGCACCACAGGGGGCAGTAGAGTACTTTGTGGGGATTTGTGTGCCAGACTCCTGTGCTGCCGAGGAAGTGAGGACACTTGTCGCCTACGGTGAGCTTACTGGATTCAGTTCAGATTCAGCTTACTGGATTCAGTTCAGATCCAGCTTACTGGATTCAGTTCAGATTCAGCTTACTGGATTCAGTTTCTGTAGCAGATTTCTGATTACTGTAGTAAATTTGGCCAGCATAAATGAGATGTGACTTAATAATGCTGTTTTGTGTGTGTGTGTGTGGGTAGATCAATTTGAACAGGGTCGTATCCCTCTCCTGTCTCCTGTACCTGCTCTGTTGATATCTGACCCCACACTGGGCATTTTAATGACTCAGTGTGTCAGTAACAACATTTCAGTGGACCTATCAGCTATAGTCTGTCTGTGAGTAACACACCCACACACACACACACACACACACACACACGCATGCATGCACAAACTGTGAATGGTCTGTGTTGGTCTTTCAGGTGTGTGTGTGTATGGTCTGTGTTGGTCTCTCAGGTGTGTGTTTATGGTCTGTGTTAGTATCTCAGGTGTATATAGTCTGTGTTGGTCTCTCGGGTGTGTGTGTATGGTCTGTGTTGGTCTCTCAGGTGTGTGTGTATGGTCTGTGTTGGTCTCTCAGGTGTGTGTGTATG
>JAOYMR010000002.1:24691425-24701504 GCA_025802075.1 Tenebrosternarchus preto
ACCTCAGAAAACACAATGGACCAACACCAGCAGATGACATGGCACCCCAAACCATCAATGACTGTGGAAACTTTACACTGGATCACAAGCAACGTGGATTCTGTGCCTCTCCTCTCTTCCTTCAGAATCTGGACCTTGAGGAAATGCAAAATCTACTTTCATCAGAGAACAAGAGTGGCTTGACACAAGGAATGTGAGAGCTGAAACCCATGTCTTGCATACATCTGTGCGTGGTGGTTCTTGAAACACTGACTCCAGCTGCAGTACTTGGGTGATTTGTGAATGTGGCAGCAGGTGTCTTCAATATTGAACCTTTTCACAATTTTTTGAGATACTGAATTTGGGATTTTCATTAGTTGTACACCATTGGAAACAGGTGATGGAAGCAGGTGGAGATGGTTGGAGGCAGGTAGAGGCACCTTTTATTCACAACACACAAGTGCAGAATGTTTTTTTGCTTTGTGTGTTTGTATCTTGGATGTAGTGGATGCTGTCTGTACAACGTCCTCTGGCCCTCACCTCGATACCAGCAGCATCATCATGGTCAGGTGGTCTTCACGTCTCTCTTCACATCTCTCTTCACATCTCTCTTCACGGCTCTCTTCATGTCTCTCTTCACAGTAGAATAACCAGCTGCTCCTATTACTTGTTCTGGGTGAAAGAAAACAAGTCTCTGAGACATTCCCTCCTAGAAGTTTGCCAATCACGATGAGTAGAAGCCGAACAAATATAGCCAAGAGGGTCCAGCGTCTGAGAAGGGCACATAGCCATGCTATCAGCTAACTCATTTTCTACTTGGGGGGGGGGGGGGTGTGGAGGTTAAAAATAGCTCCTCAACCCCAAGAAGCCCCAGCTTTAGGTGACCACGCTGTGCTCCTGATCTTCACCACTCAGAAGAATCAACCATTCGGATGTACAAAAGGTATGTAGGGGCTTTGTGAAGCTTATGGTCTGTGAAGGGCACGACTGAGGGAATCTCTCAGTGCTGTGAGAACGCGGGTGAGGGGATGTAACAGGGCTCTTGAACAGGTCCATCGTCTGGCTGGGACACCACTGTCTGGACCTGTGAGAGTTAATGGCTTTCACATGGAATTTGGTGTCTCATAAGTCACCAGGCGTTCAGCTATTTATGGGACATCTGTCATGTAGGCAGTTTTCCTGCAAGAAGGTTTTGAATTTTATCAGATAGATATGGCATTTATAGCATGTAATTGGATCTGTGTTTAATTACTAACAAAACGGATGGAACTATGACACATTTAGTGTAGTGTAGACCAATTTTTGGATGGACGGATGAACAGGTAGATGGATATATAGACAGATAGAGTGCATACAAAGATATAGACAGATAATTATTTAATTATTTAAGTCATCTCTTACACACTTCAGCTGTGGGTTCGGACCATAGAGGAGTGTCACTGCAGGTGTATTCTTGACCTGGTCCACTGTGTTTGTTTACTGCTGCAGCTCACACACAGATCACACGCAGATCACATGCAGATCACACACAGATCACACACAGATCACACGCAGATCAGCTGTTCTCTTTTAACTTTCTTCCACACTTGGCATTTGGTTGTGTGAGGACTATTAAACAAAACACATCTGAAAAGAATATTAATATATCAAATGATCTATAGTAGCCCCCAGCTGTTACTACTCACATACTGGGATGTGTGAAGACCCACAGCCTATCATTGTGACAGATAATCTATGAGCAGTAATTGTGCCTGATTACAGATCCCAGGTCACTTATAACATCTGACTCTAGATCAGTCGTACGGTGTGTCGGGTGACTGCTCCCATCTGGTAGAACATAACTGATCTTCCAGTGTCTGACACTAGAGGGAGATAGTGGGCTTAAGGCCACATTACTGTGTGGGAAGGATGTGTGTGTTTGTGCAAGTCACATGTTTGTGGTAATTGTGGTAATTATGAAAGTGCCAGGCTTGTTTTGTGTGTGTTTTGATTCACTGTGGAATGTTTTGATTTTCTGGATATAGAGAAAAGAAACTTACCATCTCTTTTATTTGTGTCGGTATTGGTGGGTTTTACGAGTGTTTACATGGGTAACCTATCACTAAAGAAGATTAGTAAACACATACCTGGACAATAACCAGCCGTGGTACTAAATCTAATCTCTAAAGCCCAAAATGTCCAGAATCCAAAGCTAGACATATGTCACCACCCACATGGCAAACACTGATGTAACAGCACTCACACATCAGTAAAGTCTTAAAACTCTTCCCTAACAATGTTCACACTCATTACTTCTACATATGTGGTGTTTATTTATGGTGTTTTTGACTCCTCCTACTTCCTGTCCAGTGAGGGCCGTGCTATGGATACTGCTGAGGGGATGACAGCCAATCAGGTCAGCACAGGCATGGCAGACGACCTGCTCACATCGGACTCGTGTACCATTGAAATACCCCCTGATGGGGCCCCTTCTGTGGGCCCAGAGCCCCACACTCCTGAGCCCCACAGCTCCCAGTCCTACCCCCCGGAGCCCCACACCTCACCCACTTGGCTCTGCCCAGATAAGACTCCAGGGAGCCAGGATCCCACTGACACATTAGCCTCAACTCCACTTCCAAGCCTGGATGAGACCACAGACATTCTGACCACTGATGTGCAGAATGAGAGAATGACTGTGCACGAGGAGAGAGAGACTGTGCTAGATGAGAGAGAGACTGTATATGAGGAGTCAGAAACTGTGCACTTGGAGACAGAGTCGGGAAACGTATTTGATTCAGTCTTAGTGCAGCCTCCTGTTCAGATTATTTCACTAGAGAAGAACAGATTTAGTGAGGCAGATGTGGACGATGTAAATGTCATGAATGGTCCTGAGATTGATGGTGTCTTTGATCCAAACCAAACAGGTGACAAAGATACTAAAGAGGTTGGCAGATTCCAGCCAGTAATCAACATTAAATGTGATACTTGTGATATCACAAAAGCTACTGAAAGTACCAGAGGCGCCGTGGAACTTGTAGTCCCTGAGAATGTAGTTCTTCAGGATGCTGTAGCTGAGGACTGCAGGTCGTGCTGTGTGTTGGAAAGCTGGGTGAAGAAAGCAAAGCATCACAATGACACCTCACAGACAGTGACACAGAGCATGTTTACCCAAAAAGACATGGATGGTACTAGCCAGCACTTCCAGGACAGGACAACCGAGCCTGAATGTGTAAGACAGGCCCAGACGGTTTGTGATGCTGACACTGGACAAGTTGACATCACACAGAAGACCAGGGGCCCTGCTGATCCAGAGGTAAGCCTCAGTGTGTGTCAGGCTCCCTCTGAGATCAGGGAGATCACGCAGGGAGATTGCAGGGAGAGGGGTCATGGCTCTTCACCGAAGGTGAACAGTGCGGGTCTCACTCTCGGTGATCCTGCAGTAAGTGATGCTCTTGTGGAGATCACGTCTTCTACTGTTCCTGGAGTAACTGGTGTGGCAGGTCAGAATGAGCGGAGCAACAGAATAATAGGGAGCAAAACTGCAGGACACACATCCTGTGAAACCCAGCAACCAGAAAAGAGGGAGACAGCTGGAGAGACCATCCCTAGAATTGTTCCATTGATAAGAGACATGAGAGGTGAGACCGTCTGTAGTTCTGATGAAAAACACAAGTCTCACATCTGTTGCTTTGTTGGAGAGGTTGTATGCAGCAGCAATGTAGTCAGTGCTGGTCAGGACACTGACGTAGTCGGAGCTGTTCAGGACATTGATGTAGTTGGTGCTGGTCAGGACATTGATGTAGTCTGTGCTGGTCAGGACACTGATGTAGCTAGTGCTGATCAGGACACTGACATAGTCGGTGCTGGTCAGGACACTTACGTAGTCGGTGCTGGTCAGGACATTGATGTAGTCTGTGCTGGTCAGGACCCTTACGTAGTTGGTGCTGTTCAGGACATTGATGTAGTTGGTGCTGGTCAGGACACTGATGTAGCTAGTGCTGATCAGGACACTGACGTAGTCAGTGCTGATCAGGACACTGATGTAGTTGGTGCTGGTCAAGACATTGATGTAGTCGGTGCTGGTCAGGACCCAGACGTAGTCAGTGCTGGTCAGGACCCTGACGTAGTCGGTGCTGTTCAGGACATTGATGTAGTTGGTGCTGGTCAGGACACTTACGTAGTCGGTGCTGTTCAGGACATTGATGTAGTCGGTGCTGGTCAGGACATTGATGTAGTCTGTGCTGATCAGGACACTGATGTATCTAGTGCTGATCAGGACACTGACGTAGTCGGTGCTGTTCAGGATATTGATGTAGTCAGTGCTGGTCAGGACACTGACGTAGTCGGTGCTGTTCAGGACATTGATGGGGAGTCAATACTGACGTCTGACTCTGATTCATGTGATGTTATACACCAAGATCTGACTGTGGGCAGTTCTAGCCTGAATTATGTGAACCAGATGTCCAAGATTTCAGTGACTCTCGATGCTCTGGGCGACTTTGCTGTGAAACAGAATGAAGCTGAGGCAGTATGTGATACATCAGTAATAAGATGTCCAGCATCTCCAGTGTGTCCAGCAGATTTCAGTACTAATAACACACTGGGGTGCATTGATGACAATACACTCATCTCAGATCACACGCTTCCAAATTTCAACAGCTCACCAGAGGACACCCTGGACCACACGAGTGTCTTGGCCCAGTCTCCAACGAATCTGGTGGAATTAGATTCATGTGAGTTGATGTGTTCCATGGCAGACGCTCACACAACCTTGCAATTCTCTACACGGACCTTCCACCCACCAGAGTTGACGGATGTGAGCAGCAGTGGCCTGGTGTGGAGTGACAGTGAGCAGAACTCCAGCTCCCACCTCCTTGTTTCTGGCTCCCGGCACATGTCGAACGAAAGCCCTGCGACTGGTGGAGTAGAGAGAGCTGTGCTGCTGGCAGGAACCTGCTACACACCTGACGCTGCCTGGGATTTGGGCTGTACTTCCACAGGGAAGGAGGCGGATCATTCAGGACCGAGAGACGTGACGTACGGCAGCGAGCCCTCCAGCGATGACCTGTGGTTGGACGCCTGCCAGTTCTTGTCATGTGAAGAAGACGAGGGCTGTGTTTTGGTCGAGTCAGAACGTTCCCCAGCTGCAGCCGTGAGCTTCCCCACAGGGACGGGAGCTGCGCTCAGCCAGTGGGCCAGCGAGCCAGAACCTCCACCTGTGAAGAGCTGGTCGTCCTCGGACAGCTGGACCAGCGCGCTCTCAGACTGGTTCCCATCCACCAGCATCCCTCCGGAGGATTCTAACAGGACAAGCAGCTGGGGCCTTGCAAAAGGCCAGCCACAGTGCCCCCCAGAGGGGGAGAAGGGAAACCCAGTCAGCCCCTCTGACACTGGACACCCCACAGGAGCAGTGCCAGGGTCCCAGGTCAGGACTCAGAGAGATAACCCTAATGATCTTAGGCAGCAGAGAGGAGATAAGGATGTCGATGACAGTCTCCATGCTCCATGGAGTCAGCATCCACCAGAAGAACCTGCAGTCGCTCTGAAAGAGGAGAAGATGGAGGTCGAGGCTGGGAGCCATTACGCAGGAGGACTAACAAACGAGTGTGGAACTCAGGTAGGCTTCTGACTCAGATGAACTATGTGTCATGCCAAGGTGTTAGGTTAAGGTAGGCTATGTTAAGGTAGGCTATGTGTTTGGTTAAGGTAACCTAACACAGGATGTGTTAAGCTATGTGAAGGGTATGTGTTGGGCCGGGATAGACTGTTAGTCTAGGGTAGGATTGTATTGGACTAGGGTAGGGTATGTGTAGGGTAGAGCTGGGAATGTGTTGGGGTAAACAATGTTAGGCTAGAGTAGAACTGTGTTAAGATAGAGTAGACTATGTTAGGCTATGGTAAGGTAAGTGTTGGGTAGAGTAAGGTATGTGCCAGGCTATGGTAGGGTATTTGTTGGGTAGGGAACAGTATGTGATAGGCAAGGGTAGGGTATGTGTTATACAAAGTAGGGTATGTGTTGGGCTAGTTTAGGGTATGTGTTATATAGAGTAGGGTATGTGTTGGGCAGGGTAGGGTATGTGTTGGGTTATGTTAGGGTGTGTGTTGAGTTTGTGTTGGGCTATGGTTTGGCTGAACACAAATATGTAATAACTGAACATGAATCCATCATGCAGTTTTCAGGAATATTTACATGAATTTCCATTCCATCTAAACAGAATCTGATGTCTGTGTTTGAAAACAGCAAAATTAAAATAGACTTATAGATTCTAATCTCAGATACTTTCTAATTACGAGGCAGTGATACAATACATTTATAGTCAAATAATGTTTTCCTCTGATTTAATATCTGTTCCACAGTTATAGCAGGACTTACAGAAGGTCACTTTTCCTATTAATACTCACAGACCTCAATCACGTGCAACATTGTAATACCAGCCCCATAATTCACTATAATACCTCAGCGATGTGGTCACACTGAAACCATGCAGCCATGCGATTAAAGATCTATCTATCTATCTATCTATCTATCTATCTATCTATCTATCTATCTATCTATCTATCTGTTTCTCACTCACTTTCTCCTTTGTGTTGTGTCACGTCTCAGTTCCTTGTTTCTTCCTCTCTGTTTTAAAAGAACAACCTTCACCCCATTTGGAGCAGAGTTACTAAAACTAAACTGCACACTGACTCACCGACTCACTCACACACCGACTCACACACACACTGACTCACTCACACACCGACTCACTCACACACCGACTCACACACACACCGACTCACTCACACACCGACTCACTCACACACCGACTCACTCACACAATGACAGACTCACACATTGACTCACTCACACATTGACTCACTCACACTGACAGACTCACACACTGTATCACAGACCTTGTACTTTTTTTTATTTTTTTGCATACAAGCAAATACACACACACACATGCACACACACACACATACACACAGACACACACACATGCACACACACACACACACACACACGCATATACACACACGGGCGTGCACATGTGCACATACACACCCACACAAAATATCTTTCCTAATTTCTTTCTCTCTCCTGAGCTAACACACACAGAGACAAACATTTCATGCATTCATGCTTACACACACACACATACACTAACAAACACATACACAAACGCACAAACAAACACACATACAAGAAAATACACACAAATAAACACACAAAAAAAATACACACACAAGAAAACACACATACACACACACACACACACTATCCTGCTTTCTGTCTCTATCTCTCTGTCATTTGCATATCAAGACTGACAGTGACGGCTGAGGAAACGCAAAGTTGAGGAACTGGTGGGGGTGGGAGGGTAGGGCAGATAAACAGAAATAGACTAATTTTAGAGGGAGCTGAATGATAATAGCACACCCCCAGCGAGCAGCGGAGGAAGTGGAGGTGGGTCGAGAGTGCGGCAGGTGGGGGAGTGAATGATGCAGCACAGCTGAACGCTGAAACACGACCCCTGCTAATCTTCCACTTCCCAGTGTCCAAACACGGCAGCCTGGCCAATCGCTCTGAGCTGGGGCCTCCAGGAACCCAGCCATTGGCTCTGAGCTGGGGCCTCCAGGAGCCCAGCCATTGGCTCTGAGCTCTGGCCTCCAGGAGCCCAGCCATTGGCTTGCTGCACTGCTCTGTTGTGACACTCAGCCCCTCTGAAGCTTATAATAGTAATGAACAGCTCTGCTCCTACTGTATGTGCATGGCTGAGGTCAGCAGGAGCCCAGACCGGGTGTTCAGATTGGGGGTAAGGGCCTGATACTCTAAGGTATGTACACAAACGATGGAAAATGCAGTGTCTGGAATTTCCTAGGAGAAGGTGAGGGGCTTGTGTGGGTCTGGGAGATGTCAGGCCAGAGGACAAACCATTCATGTCAGCTGACGAGACGAGCTGTACTCTCTTGGAAAAAAGATTTTTATGATTTTGCCATTAATGCATGACCTTTGACCTTTTGGTGCTTCTCTGACCTTTAAGAATGTTTTTCCTTTTAGCTGGAGAGTGATGCACTCTGGGAAGGAACAAACGACAGAACGTTCCAGCTCTTTTCCGATGTCGAGGAGGAAGGTGAGAGGAATTATGGGCCCTTAAGAGTCTCAGGTTACTCCAGCGACAGGAATTCCAAGTCTGGGTGGGGCGAGGAGCAGAGTCACATACACAGTCCCTACCTTCACACACACACACACACACTCCTCAACTTAGAAACAGAACACCTGACACACGCACACACACACGTCGCGCCGAGGGACTGGCACTGCATATCAGCAGCATCGAGTCTGACCGAGGACAGAGACACCCGTGTGTGTGTTCACACACACGGTTCAGGTTTAAGCCAGGAGGCGGGGAGAGCCGACGAGACGTCGCTGATCATGCCATTTACACCCGTCAGCCTTGGGACGGCGTTCCTCAATCCTCCACTGAAGGAGAAACACAGTGGTGCACAGACGACTCCTGGCCTGTCAGGCAATCCCGAGCAGAACAGAGCTGACTGTCCCGGCGGAAGCAGGAGCGGGAACCAGTCGTTCGACGCTCGCTCTGCGAGACTCCGAGAGCACAGTTCATCCTCATTTGGCTCTGACTCAGACGAGTCTTCCTCACATGAGAGTGAGATCAGGCAGGAAGTTGATGACATCAGGGCAGAACTCTCCAAGCTAATCTTACTCACAGGACAGCGATTTATGGTCTCAAAGGAAAAGCGCATAGCCTACGTCACTCTAGACCTGGATGACGTTCCAAACCGCACCAGGGGCTCCGGAGACCTGCGAGCACAGATGGCTGGGAGTCGAGCTCCTGGTGGTGAAGTCAAGCCCTGCTCTGAGGAAGAACACAAAACCAAGATGCCTCACAAGGCAGCCAAGGCAGCTTCCGAGTATAGATCATGCTGCTCCAGACCCAGACAGAAGAGCAGTAGCCCACGGGCTGGGCCACAAGATCCGAACACGCCGGATATCAACGCAGCCACCGTCACGGACACGATCGTCGTAAAGGAGAAAACGGTCACCCCCAACAAGCCTCAGGGGAAGAAGAAGAAGAAGAAGAAGCACACGCAGAACGGGGCGCCTACGGGTGAGAGCGCCGCCCAGGTGGAGGCAAAGGACGGTGCCAAGTCTGAGGAACCGAAGCCCCAGAGCGAGGGCGGAGAGGCTGCATCCCTCCCGCCTAAAGCAGGCTGCGTTCGAGAGAAGCCAGACTTACCACTGCTGCCCACTTCCTTGGTGGGAGGGGCAAGCAAGGCGGAGGCGGAGTTGGAGGCGGGCAGAGCTGTTGTGCCCGAGGCAAGTAAGAGCACAGCTGACCCAGAACCGCTTAGCACCCGCCAACCCGACGCTCAGGATGATGACCTCATCAAACGGAGGCGCATCTGCGATGGTGTTAAAGCGGTGCCGATCAGAACGAGGCCGCAGCTGCCTGCCATCTTCCGACAGAGGAAGGAGGACGAGGACGGAACCAAGAGGAGCGACATCATCAAACACAAGATTCAGCCCCCTAAAGAAGGTACCGGAAATACACACACCTTCGTTAGTGTCCCCTGAATCACACAGTGCATAAATAAGTATCTTTCCAGAACAGTTTCAGTAGATGTGCTAGCAGGTCCCCTGTAAGGCTTCCTGACATTATTTGGTTTGTTTCCCCAAAGTTTTATGCCATGTGCGTAATGACTGGCATTGTGTGGTTGGTGTTGTACCATTAGTGTTGTGTGGTTGGTTGGTGCTGTGTGGTTGGTGTTATATGGTTGACTGTAACTGGTGCTGTGTGTTGGTTGGTGTTGTGTGGTTGGTGTTATGTGGTTGGTTGTAGCTGGTGTTGTGTGGTTGTTGTTATGTGGTTGGTTGTAACTGGTGTTGTGTGTTGGTTGGTGTTGTGTGGTTGGTGTTGTGTGGTTGGTGTTATGTGGTTGGTTGTAACTGGTGTTGTGTGTTGGTTGGTGTTGTGTGGTTGGTGTTGTGTGGTTGGTGTTATGTGGTTGGTTGTAACTGGTGTTGTGTGTTGGTTGGTGTTGTGTGGTTGGTGTTATGTGGTTGGTGTTATGTGGTTGGTTGTAACTGGTGTTGTGTGTTGGTTGGTGTTGTGTGGTTG
>JAOYMR010000002.1:24793023-24815314 GCA_025802075.1 Tenebrosternarchus preto
ACCATAGATTATAAACTGCAGTAGAATGGGTAATACCATAGATTATAAACTGCAGTAGAATGGGTAATACCATAGATTATAAACTGCAGTAGAATGGGTAATACCATAGATCCACAGATCAATACCATAGATCAACAGAGAGCAATCTAGATGTCTGAAAAAGACACCATGGGTCATGGCTCAACATTTGGTGATGAAACAAAGAAGCAAGTGCTAAGGAAAGCTCACCTGGTTCAGCAGGTAAAGAGTTCAATCCCAAGGGAGAATACACACTGTCATACTGATAAATATCAGTATAGATTAATAAAAGGAACTTAATGCAAGACATGAATTTCTCACGTTGCTTTTGGAGAGGACGGCAACACCGTCTCACTAGCTCCCTGGTCGTCCTCCGCATATGACCTGCAGGGAGAAGGAGAAGCACAGGTGAGAATGAGACACAGCACAGTTTGAGACACAGCACAGGTGAGAATGAAACAGAGCACAGTTTGAGACACAGCACAGGTCACACACACATCAGACGTACGTCATGGGGTTGGTTGAGGGCAGGTAGTAGATGAGCTCTCTCATGGTCATCTTGGTGTGATCTTTCACTGTCTTAGGCTCCTTGCTTCCCATTTTGGGCCTCTGCTGTTTTAGCTAATAAATGAAAACAGGACAGGTCGTTAGGGACAGGTCGTTAGGGACAGGTCGTTAGGGCGTGGCCTGTACAACTGGGAAAGGAAGTTAAGAGTGTGGCCTTTCTCTCTCGTCGTTTGTAATGCAGATATTTGTATAAATAAATAAATAAATAAATAGATAAACAAATAAAGCAAAACCATAACAGAAAGGTTGGCAGAGGTGCAAGTGCACACACAAACCTACCTTGTCTTTATTCATCTCCTTCTTCAACAGTTCTCGGAGTTTCTTCGCCCTGGCCAGCCTGAGGCGGTCACCCGGGTCGTTCAGAGTCCTCAGAGCCAGCGGGACCTGTGCTGACGGACGGTGCAGAGTGGGATGGGATGGGGCTTTTTCACTGAAGGCACTCAGCTCACCTTGCTCTGACATCACACACTCTTTCTTCTCTTGCATAACAGTCCGTTGCTCAGATGGAACCAGCTGAGATTCAACTGATTTTTGTATTTCTTTAGGGAAGTAAGAAGATGCTGCTTCCTGATTGGCTGACAGCGTCTCTGGTGTTCCTTTATGCTCTTGTTCCAGAGAGACTGCAGGAGTCTCCTCTACGGAGGCAATTGGATGAAGCAGGGGAGGGTATGTGGATTTCCTTCCCACTCCAGAGGGTCTCCTTCTCCCTGGTCCCCTGGGGCTATGATGAACCTGGCTATTTGATGGTTCCTCTGGAGCAGAGGGTGGGGCCAATGGACCAGAGGGTGGGGCCTGTGGGTCAAAGGGCTTGGTCAACAAAACATTGGGTGGAGTTGTGGTGGGAGCTGTAGATCGAGGTACTAGAGATGACGCACTTTTGACAGGAGACTTCAGAGTCTTGGAGGAGGTGTGACTAGGGCCGGGTGAAGGGATGGGGGCGGGGGCAGGAGCTGGAGCTGGGGTGGGAGCTGGGGTGGGAGCAGGGGCAGGGTTAGGGGTGGGTGCCAGGGCAGGGGCAGTTCGAGGCTTGGCAAGGTTGGGCAAGACAGCAAAGCGTTTTCTCCTCTGAGTCCCGAATGTGGACGGAGTGCTGGTAGCTGGGGTTTGGGCTCCCACATGCCTAGAAGAAAAATAATTTCACTGAAGAAACTTCAAGAGGAAACTTCACAGAGGAAACCAGCCTCTGATTATACTGCTGGAGGCGATTTTAACGTGCGCAGCATGATTTAGGCTTTGTCCAGTATACCATTTGGAATGCAATAACAAAGTCATTAAATAAAACCTCTACAGCTCATGTTACCGTTTAAAATAATTATTCCATAAATGAGACAGACACTTAGGTACTGAAATAAACAGCAGATCAACCCAGTGGACAAATCCCACAGTCTGGTTTAGATTAGAGAGAGCGTGAGGTGGCCTGGATGACCAGTGTGCACAGGTAAAAGGTGACATACACCACAGGGCTGTCACTTGCTGGCTGAGTCACTAAGCCACTGTTCTGGAGTTCTGCTTTAAGGCCAGGCTCTTCAGCAGGAGCAGCAGGAGCAGCAGGGGTAGCCATGGCCTCATCTGCCCTGCACTCGGCCCCCGAGCCACGGGAGGTGGCTGAGGGGGAGCCACAGCTCCGGGCATCATCGTGTGACGCGTCTCGGGAGGCAGACAGAGGCCTGCTGGCTGGCCTGACGTTGGGACGCACACTGATCCTAGACCTGCGGATCATCCTGCACTGGTGCAACACAAAACAAGGGAGAGTAAATGGGAGGTGCTCCTGTACACATTACAGACTCATCAAACATGCACTACGATCCTTCTTAGCTGAGACTTCAGGGAAGATACGCACACACACTAAAAACTGCTAGCTTATACCACAGTCTTTCATCTTACCAGGCATTCAATACTGTATATGGCTGTGATGACAATAAATATCTAACGTAGCTACTTGTTTTAAAGGTGGAATAAACAAAACACGGCTAACAGTCACGTTATCGTAAACTCAGATCCTCGGGTCACTTTACTAAAATCTGTGTAATGTTCGACCATCTAGTCATACTGTCTACTCTGAAAAGAAGACAATAGCAAAACTGTTTTCTGTTAGATGTACTCTGAATTTCTGGAGCCTATATGAATCGACGCGTATGACAGTACTGATCATATTCATCTAGCAGCCAGCTAACGGTAGCTAGCTATCGATAAGCATAAAGAGAACCAAGATAGCATACTGCTAAGCTATTTTGAGAAATGCTTTCAGGCAATCTTCGCTTCCAACAATTACACATTCACACATTCACAAAAACACTGGATAAAACATGACAAACGTACTTTATCACGACTATATTTCTTCTACGTTCATTTCGTAAGGGTAAAACTTGCGCAGGTTTACTACTATCGCAGCTGCCATACTCTTTTCAACCACGCGAGAACATCGCGATATTTCGGTACATCCGACCGTTTCCGGTTTCCCTGTCAGTGGTTCCTGCTGTGAGATATGTCTCAGCCTACATCTGTTGATTCTGTTTTTAATGGAGACGCTGCTACCGTTTCGACAGAAGACGATTCTGAAGGTTTTGCAGACTTTTCAGAGCTGCCAGTTGAAGTCAGCGAGAGACGACCCACTTGTTTACGATGCTGGTGAGATTATAACACCTTAGCCTTTTGAGTACCTGATTAGCTAGGTATCTTAGCTAGCTATGGATCATGTGTTATGATTACTACTATCATGTTGCAAATAATAATATAGCTAAACAAAATTGTTAAAAGAGACAGAACTGTTAGAAGTAATCGTTTGCTTGTGTTACTGTTGCACATTTCATGTTAACTAGCAGTCTAGCTAATTTATCAGTTGCTTTTACTGGTTATACATTGTAAATCAGCCTACAACAATTTTACACAACCTCGACTTGTTCGATGCATTTCCAGTACATTTACTTTTTGCTAACACGGATCATATTTCCTACTGTAGCCGTCCAGAAAAGGTTTGTCTCTGTCCGTTCCTGCCGGTTGATCCACTAGAAGTGTCCACCTGTCTGTACATCGTGCAGCACCCAGCAGAGGTTGGTAGTACCGGCGGATCGGTGATGAGTGAAGTCATCTGCATCTTTTGCTGACGCGTGAGATTATTCTATATCTTGGTACAGTAAACCAAAAAAATCTAAATTAATTTTAATGATTTAGATTTAGAATTTTAGTGATTTTTTCATTCATGTTCAAGCTTCGATTAATTATGCTACAAGGTAGTCTCACCTAACTTTTGTGTTTCGTGTTTTTCTATTTGCATTGTGATTTTTGTCCATTGCCCCGCACGGTGCGCATACTGTGTTCCCCATATGAACGTACTCTGCACTGCCCCATTCAGGAGAGTCGAGTACTCCGCACTGTACCCCTCCTTGCAGCGTGTTTACCGAAAGGAAAATGTAAAGTCCTGGTTGGAAGAAGATTTAATGAAGAGCGGTATGTGTTCTCACATTTAACAAAAAATCACTAGACGTCTTTTGAGTTTACAGTTTGTGCAGTGCTCATTCAGTACTAAGTATGGATCTGTTAGCTGGCCTCACTAGTAACCCTGTCACCAGGCACTCTGAGCTAGCTGCAGTGTGCAAAGACAGATTCACGCTCATTCTGTATCCTGGATCTGACGCTGAAAACCTTGAGGAGTTGGAGGAGGACTTCACTGCCACTCCACACAACGTCATCATTATCGACGGCACGTGGAGCCAGGCTAAAGACATGTTCCTGAAGAACACTCTTTTCCGTCTGCCTAAGCAGGTAGGTGTGTGTGCATATGACACACAGCCACTGAGTTGTTCTAGTACAGTCACCCTTGCTGTATGTACCGATACTGAGTTTACAGATTGATTTACATTGATTAAAACAAAAACAAAGTAAACTACAAACAGTTCTGCCAGTTTTTTTCAAGGTCAGTATAGCTTAAACTTTGATATAATGCTAGAGAGAACTTTCTGTAGGCAGCAAGATGGCTTTCACATTTTGTAAATTCTGCTTTTGGACTCTTTGTTGAGTTTGGTAACTTCAGATGATGAATGAATGTAATTTCTGTAAGACACATTCAGTTCTAAATGTGAAAACGTGAAGGAAAATGGACACATCTTTACCTGTATTTGGTATCCAGATATTTTTTTATGAACATCTTTCTCACATGTAAAACAATATCTTCTCTCATTTCAAGATCTGTTATAATAATTTTATAGCAGTGCAGATCTGCATCTGAAAACTGTTTTTGGCTTTCAGGTGCAGTTAAACAGCGCCCCCTCCAGTCAGTATGTGATACGCACTCAGCCCACCAACATGTGCCTGTCCACATTAGAATGCGCTGCTGTCACATTGTCCATTATGGAGAGAAACCAATCCATCGCAGAGGTGGTAACAGATCCACAATCACAAAATAAACAGGCACCCCCTTCACTCACTTCCTGTGTGTCTGAAGTATATCTTCTGGTGTGATTGCCGCATCACTTCCTGTGTGCAGGTGCTTCTGCGGCCTCTACAGGCTCTCTGCTCGTTCCAGCTGCAGCACGGTGCACAGGTACACCACAGCAAAGAGTATCTGCTGAAAAGTGGTCTCTACGACAAGCCCATGCCCAGAAACAAGCGCAAGATCAAGAGGATGCAGAAACTCATCACCAATCAGAACATCTGAGGCCAGCGTGGGATGTGTGTTGTAGTATTGGAGATGGCTGAGCATTTTCAACTGGATGAATGTGTTGTTATTAGTCTAGACTGTTGTGGGACTTGAATGTTTCTTGGTATTCTCTGCAACAGGATGTTTGTCCACCTGTATGTGGTGGTTTTTTTTATATCAGTGATTTTTTTGGTAGCACTAAAAATACATGTGATCAGGGATGGAATAGGAAGTTTATTACTGTTATTATGAGGCAATAAAACAACCTCCACAACTTATCAAGAAATGTGTCTTAGCTAAAGCTCTCCCTGAAAGATTAACGTCTTCTCTACCTTTACTTTAGTAGTGGCCAGATGAACCTCTCCCTCAAAGATTAAGGTCTTCACTACCTTTATCTTAGTGCTGGCCAGATGAAGGTGTTGAGAGTTTATCTTTCAAAAGAGCAACTTGCACAAATGCACACTTTTCTTTCAGTTTCTCTGGATTTTTTAGACAATAAAAGGGAAGCTCAGATTTATGTACTGTTTTTTGTTGAGATTTTTTTAGTATTTTAAGTATATACAATGCATTGGTCTTATTATGTCCAGCCTCTGTAACAGTTAAGTCACCTGCTGCTTCATAGTTGTTAATAAATTGCGGAAACGAGTTATTCCTGAGGGATATAAAACGTACAGTTACTGCGGACGGATGTTCTCTTAACATTGTTTTTAAATCCTGGTTCAGTGTTTTCTGGGGTATAGAATTGAACCAATTCTTGGCGGTAAATTTACTTAAATTTATTTCTGTTAAAAAAAAGCATGAACTCTATAAATTAATATCTAAGTTGTTTTTTAGTGGGGCTGTGCGTTTTTTGCCCGTCTCACAGCGAGTATGTGACGAAAGAACATTCGAGAGTAGCGCGGCCAATTAGCTTTCTTGTTTTAGTGTCACGCATGACAATGGCGAATCACATATCGGAAAATGTTATAAGGGGGTGGGACCTTTGATTTGCATTTAATGTTTGGAAAAACGGAGCGGGTATCGATTCCTGTAGACATGCGCGATGTAACTTCAAAAATACTGAAGAATAAATTATGCTTTAAAGTTATTCATTATTTTTGATCAAGATTGACTTAAAGTCACGTTATGGAATTACATAAGGTTAAAAAAATTATCAGCAGTTAGTGTTTAACCTTTACTTGAACAGGTACGCTAAAATAGATGATAATCTGTGCTTTAACCGATTAAATGTAAGGTTAAGGTTATTATTGCGCAAGATAACGAAGAAATGACTAAAGGTCGATATTCAGTTACCTATACCTAATTTAGCCTCCTGGATTTAACTTGAATGTACAAAATCCGCGACAGTTCATGAAGGAGTTGGTTATTATACATTTCTGTGTAATCGATATTCTGATCAAAAACCGCATCATTGCTACTGCAGCTGATTTCTAGCAACCTTATCGTTTCTTTCTCGGGATCAAGATGGGAAGTTTACCAGAGGTAAATGAACTGAAAACAAGACTGGAAAACACCCTTATATCCTACCATAACCTCGGAGATCATGAATGGCGGGTTGCAAAGAAATCGGTATGTATAGTTTAGTTGTTGTTCCATTTTTAATATATTATTCCGATTTATTAAGTACTGCTGCCCTTTCGTGAATCCAGTGAAATCTGTTCCGACGGGATAGTCATGGTGCCGTTTTGTTTCACGGCTGTGTTTACAACATATAACGTTCTCGCAGTTAATGCAAACAGGGAAGAAACGGATCACAGAGGAAGAAATGCCGGACTGAAGATCATAATGCATTTACGCCATAATAATTACACCAATTTTCTCTTTTAAGTTTCTGTGGTTTTGGCGAGTCTCTTGTAATCAAATCTACCAACAGGAGGCGTCCGAACCGCTTTTTGCTTCTGATGTTTCTAATTATTTCAAGCGTGTCTCCAGAGGCGCTGCTCAGATTGTTAGTCATACCGCTGTTTGTTTATCGATCTACGCATTTCTGTTTGTTTAGAAAGATGTTACAGTTTGGAGGAAACCATCAGCTGAGTTCAACGGCTTCCTGTGAGTTCACTGGACCCTGTAATGGAAATGCGCACATATCATGCATGGATGGGTCTTACTCTACTGTACTACCTTTTGGTGTAGTTTGGAAATCAGTGAATCTTCAGACTGCTTTATTGATCTTATTTCTCCCGTAATCATACAACATAATCAAAAATAATAATAAACAAAAAATATTGCAGGTTTAAATGAAGAATATTACTAACTATCAGACTAATGATATTTCATGGTATTTAGTGGTGTGTGTTTTGATAGTTGCTTCTGTCTGAAGCAGGACCCTCACCCTCTGGTTGGTTGCAGGTATAAAGCTCAGGGCATTGTTAAGGAGAATCCTGACAGAATAGTCGACTATATTCGACCAGGATCATTTAGACTGGAGTGGGACAGTCTAATGACTTCAATGGACATTGTAAACACATTCGACAAGGTAAAGTTATTAAAAGTAACAATAACCAGAACATGCAAAGTATTCATTCATGTTGCATGTTTTGTGATGTGGTACATGTGTGTTGTTTATGTGGTACAGGTGTGTTCTGTGTTGTGTGATGTGGTTCAGGTGTGTTGTTAATGTGGTACAGGTATGCTGTGTGATGCGGTACATGACTGCAGGACAGCTCTGGAACATCATCGCGCCACGAGAGTTCGTCGATTTCTCCTACACCACGGAGTATCAGAACGGCCTCCTGTCCTGCGGTGAGAGACCTTCACCTTCTTAAGTCTGCATGTACAGAAGTGACCAGACCTTGCAGATCTGTGAGGAGCTGTTATTTTAAGAGCTTAACACAGTACAAGTAAGAGAATCGGACTGTCAGAACATGGTAGGATATAGTTTACTCTGATGTAGTCAGTGAACACTGGAAGAACTCCTGACAAGGTCAAGCGAACATCTAACATTTAACTAATATATGGAACGGAAGAATGGATTAATGAAATAACAGGTGAATAAACGGGAGGAGAGAAAGATAAATGCAGTGTATGTGAACCGCTGGTTGTTTTTTTGTTTGTATGTTTTGCTCAGGCGTGAGCGTGAACCATGTTGAGCACAGGCAGAGCTGTGTGAGGGGCTTCAACCATCCATGTGGATGGTTCTGTGTACCTGCAGAAGTGGACACCGACAGCGCCACCTGCAGTCTGCTGACAGGTTACATCCAGACAGACCTGAGGGGCCTAATCCCGCAGTCAGCTGTGGACAGCGCCATGGCAACCACCCTCGTCACCTTCTACAGCGACCTGAGGGGAGCACTGAAGACATAGCCAAATCTCTCCTTCTTTCTGTCCTTCTATCTTTCTCTCCCTTGCTCTCTCCCCTTTCTCTCTCTATCTCTCTCTCCTCCTTTTCTCTCCCCTCTCTGTCTATCTCTCTCGCTCATCCTACCTCTGTTCTCCTTCTCTCTTCTCTGTCATACAGCATTTAGTCTTTTTAGACACTGATTAAACTGTGTATTAAATTTATAGTTAGAAAATGATAAAATAACACTGGTCAACAGTGATTTTGCTTCTTGCAGAACATACCTGTCTATTATGTATTTTATGCTGAATACAAATATATTTTCTGAATTTTTTAACCTCCCAAGTTTTTTTAGTTCTGGTGTATTCACATATCATCTTGTATATGAGGCTGGAGCCCCTCTATGCTGACAGGCTACTGCTGGATACTGAACAGGGAGGTTCCTGAGGACAACCATAAGTAGAACCCAAACACTGTACATTTAGAAGTGTGTGGCTGTACACATCTGAAATGTAACAACAGCCTTATTTATAAATAAGTAATAAATAATAAATGTCAAATATAGACACATAAACTATACATTTTAGAAAGTAGCATAAAATGTACTGTTAGGTTCACATATTTTAGTTTGGGAAGCAGAAGTTAACATTTTGTTTTCCAGTGTAATTATTATTGTGATGTTTGTCTGGCAGAAATTGCAAGAATAATTTTTAAATACAAAAATATCAAATACAATTTTATACTATCACTGTACTGTTGTTATTGTGGTGACTGGTGTTGGCCAGAGGAGGATGTTCCCCCCCTTGAGTCTTGGTTCCTCTGAAGGTTCCTTCCTCCTGACACTATTGCCCTTGACTTGCTCACTGGGAACTTGGAGCTGCAGTGCACACATACACACACCCACATGCACACTATTTATTTTCTGTGATATATGGGGGCTATTCTGAGTAAGTTGGAGAACTGCAAGTTAAATTTCAAGAATTTTTAATAGAAATGTGATAGTCTATTGCACACACAATGTCAACTTTACATTTTTTTAAATGTTAGATTTTTACAGCAGACTGAGAAAGGTTACAGAATGTATGACCTGGAATGAAAGAGTAATCTTTATAATAGGAATGAAAGAGTAATCTTTATAATAATCTTTATAATCTTTATAATAATCTTTATAATAATCTTTATAATATTTAATCTTTAACTCGTTTACCTCCAAACAAGGAGACTTCAGAAATAGTTTAGATTAGACAAAGTGGTCTGGCATTTGTTAAAAAATAAAAAAAGATAACAATCTATATTTGTATTTCAACAATTATTTATTAATTCAAAGTGTCCCCTTCAAAAGAAAAAAAGTCACCCAGCAGTCAAACAATAGTACAGTCATGGGACTTTTCCCACTGTGAAGAAACAGCACAGAGTGGTAGGAAAATCAGAAAACATCTTTAGTGAACAAAAACAACAAAGGGGTTGGTTTTCTGGAGGGCAGCTCAGTCCCTGGAGTGTCTGGAACTCTCTATCCTTATTCTTATCTCTATAAGATTCGCTGCTCACCAAACTTAAGCATGCTATGAAAATCTTCAGCACATACTGAAAAAACTTAAATATACTCTGAAAATCATGACTACGCGCTGAAAAACCAGCAGGCTCTGAACAAACTTCAGTTAAAACCGCTCCCCTGTATTGGACTTTCCGGGGAAAACACCATTCGTCATTGAACCACGTCGTCCTGCACGTTTATCTAGTTGGCTAACAGGTGAGGTAACAGGTGTTAATTAAAACTGGTTAACTAGTCAGTTTAATTAGTTAATTTAAACTGAATTCATAACTTTATCTAGCCGGCTAACAGGTGTGAATTGAAACAGTTCATAACGTTATCTAACTCTGAGCTCTGAGTTAATAACTTTATCTAACTTTGTCTATTTAAAACAAGGTCTGTGTGCTTTCATTCAGCCATGATATTTTTATTTTATCACGATAAAAACAGTTTTCCGGGAGCACTATAAACCCATCACTACAATTTTTAGCAACAGGTAGAGGTCTCGAGCTCGAGGTTACCCGTACCTAATCATTTCCCCGAGGCGTCCCGCGCAACACACCTCGTCCCCGTGGAGGAGAACGCGCTGTTTATTTCTAGTTCGTCGGTTTCATTTTTTCTGTAGTCGAAGAACAACAGCTTTGCACTTGTTCTTCCGTTGTTCCTTGAATCTAACACTTGGTTCACACTTGGTTTAGAAGCTAAATGACATCATTCCTGATGTAATTTTTTAACCAGCGGCGATAAACCAAGTGTCCTGGTTAATACTGTTTATTACAGTCACGTTAAAACGTAATATCTACGAGAGGCGCGTGTGTACGGTTGGAGGAGCTGTTCTACTTCATTTATTTCTTGACCCGCTGATCGGAGCAACTTTGTCTCCGCCCATCACGGAATCCGCGGCGCGTGCGATGCATTCCACCGCTGTGGCACATTTACTGTTCCATTACGCGCTGGCAGTGAACGGACGCTCTCGTGACCGTGGCACACACTCCCCGCCTGCGTGTACTTTAACGACCTCAACCCGGCTGAACGGTGTTCACGGAGACGTAATCCACAGCTCTGAACCGGAGGCAGAGTGATGGAGGTATCCGACTGGCCATCTTAGCTAGCAGGCAGCGTTAATTAAGGTCAGATATGTACTACCGGAGCAGAACTCGGTCAGCAGCTGGTTTCTAAAAACACGATATCCCGGAGGTCATCGACGGTCTCGTAGAAGACGGTTGGATGAACAGAAACAGACTCGCTAAGCTGCTAACAGAAGCTTTTAGCTAACGAGGTAACTTAGTAACCGAGCTGCGCGAGCGTCCTCAGCTAACCAGTAGTTTAACGATTCTCGTGCTTAGCTAATTAGTAGTTTAACGATTATCGTGATAAGCTAATTAGTAATTTAACGATTCTCGTGCTCAGCTAACCAGTAGTTTAACGATTATCATGTTTAGCTAACCAGTAGTTTAACGATTCTCGTGTGGGCACCGCCGGGCTCAAGCACTGTAGATTAATGGCTGGACCTTAAAGTAGCTTCAAAAGTGTCAATCGGCCGTTTTTTTGTGGTATGCAACCTGACGATATTAAGGATTTATTTTGGAGGACTTCTTCAAACCCAGAACCCAAGCACTGGGGTTAACCAAGTTGTAGTAAGTATGTTTAGATACTGGTTTGTCGAATAGCTGTGAATCGTGTTTCGGTACATTAACTGTTAGAGTGATGTTGGTTAACTACCACTGTCAGGCAACACCAACGACTAACAAAATGTAGTCATGCGATTCATACCTAGTGGAGTGGTTTGGGGTCTGTGTCTGAGTTAAGAGTCGAAGCTGAACGTGACTAACGGCGGTATAACGGCGGTAATTGGTGACAGAAGGCTCGCCTGCGGTTGTCTGGCTCCTGTAATGCTCAGAGCTGCTGTGTCTAGCAGGACAACAAGCTACAACTTCTCTTCATCAGAAAGGGGAACATGTAGGTATGCAAATAGTATGCAAGTTGATTCAAAACCACCTTGCGCCGAGATTTCCAGTCAGCCAGGTCAGCTACCTACTTACTTAATATATTTGCACGTAACGTACTAAAATATGTTCATAGATACGGGAATAAATACAGTAGAAATGGAAAACAAACGTTTATGGAACTAACAGTTGCAACTGTTAATAAATGAAAACGAGTCTTTATAAAGGATTTGCAATTATTACTTAGTATATTAGGCATGTTGGCTTTTTAGAAAGTTAGATGCAGAGATTCAGCATCATAATAACACGTTTCTAATTTTCATATTTGCAGTCAATGCAAACTTTCTAAAATCCCATTGCTAACTAATTTGCTAAGACCAAGAATATTCACCACACATTTTTTGTACACTAAAGGCAGTGGCTTTTATTTAGTTCAACTGTGGTAAGCACTGATTGATTCTCTACCGCAAATATAGGTTTATCCGGTTTTATCAGTTAGATTTAGAAAGCGGAGGAACGTGGACATTTTGCAACACAGCATGTATTCTTCTGAGATCACTAAGGGTAGGGAGGTGCCTTTTTACTGTTTTTTTAAACTAAAGTAAAGAGTAGTGGGCTTTGCCACAAGTTCCTGCTCCTAGCTTGCTGTAAGTCGGTTGGACATATTGATTCCCGCATGTCATTCGGTATTTAAAAAAAAACGACCGTTACAGAACGTTGAATGGAAACGGTAGAGCCCGGGGCAGCAGCCTCGCGCTAGCATTTATTTACAAGAAAGCCTCCATGGTGAATGCGCTTTCGGTTTCGATGGCAGGGAGCAAGAACAGAGGGTAGAGAGGAGTTTCCACTATCTTACCTCAGCTGCATGTGCTAAACGAACTGGTCCACAGAGGAATAAAAACACCACAGGAGTGGACGTTGACGAAAACAATAAAACAGCCCCAACGTACTCCTCCTGAGTTTCTGTAGACTGACTCCGAAGCTCTCTGAAGTAAAGTGTAGGCTAGCTGGTTTATAAGCTAACCAAAGCAGCCTGTAGTTGACTGATGTAGAACAGGTGAAGCACCCTGTTGGCTAGCTGACGGGCTAACTCTATATTCAGCGCAGTACATACTACTGCTGACATCACATTTCTGGCGGCTTTGATAGTTGAAGCAAAGGTTGGAAAACCTGTTTTTTTTTTTTAAGTGGGCGTATTATAAAGGTGAAGGAGAGGGCTACTTCATTTTCTTTCATCGTGTGTCCTGCAGAGACCCTCAGCCCTGGCTGACGAGACTGTCCTGTGGTGTGACCGTGTCTGGCATAGTAAACACAGCAGTCTTGTAAGCCTAACGTTGTTGTTGATGAGGTGCTCTCAGAGGTGTCCTGGGGGGGGGGTTCGCTGTTTGTTAATGGTGAGGCTTGAGCATGGGCTTGTGATGGGGTCACACACGAGACTGCAGAAGAGCCGAACTAGTGGGGATGGTATGAGAACATCTGAAGGGTAAGAAAGTGAAGGGAAGGTGGACAGATGTAGATAGATAGATAGACGGATGGACGGACAGACAGACAGAGTGCATGCGCTAGAAGGATAAATGGATGGCTGTACATAGAAATGAGACAGAGAATGACTGGCAGTCACAGATGCATCTTGAAAGAGTCATGACTTAAAAGAAAGAGGAACTGCACAGATGCCAAGTCAGACAGACTGTCACTGTAGTAGAATGTTGCCCATCAGGTGTTCTGTGTCACCAAGACCGGTCGGTCCAATTCCAGATTCTGCTGTCAAACTGCATCAGATCCAGGGGCTTCAGGTACTGGCAGGACAGAAATATTGCCATGGAATTGAAATATCCATGAGTGTCCTTTAGCCTGTGAATATTCCCATGATACTGCAGGGGGAACTGAAAGAGTGTGGTTTTATGGAAAGGGTGTGTAACTGTCTGTAGGTGTGACTCACACATATGTGCATGTGTGAAGAGAAAATTTGTACTTTCTGCATTTTTGCCCCGCCAGCACAAGTCTCAATCATAACAAATGTGAGAAATGAGGGTGGTAGCTGTAATGAGAGAAAGGAAGTGGCAGAGGTCATCCTGGAATTCCGAGTGCAGGAGACCCTCTGGGGTTTAATAGTGTAGGGGTTTAGTAGTGCAGGGGTTTAGTTGTACTGAGGTTTAATAGTGCATGGGGTTTAGTAGTGCAGGGGTTTAGTTGTACAGAGGTTTAATAGTGCAAGGGTTTAGTTGTACAGGAGTTTAATAGTGCAGGGGTTTAGTAGTGCAGGGGTTTAGTAGTGCAGGGGTTTAGTTATTTGCTAGGTAGACTTTCTGACCTGGTTCATCTGATCTTTTTGTTATAATACTTATTATTTATTTATGGCATGTGAAGTTTACAAAATGCTTTACAGAATGAACAAAAACATTTAAACTAAAATACAATTAGGAAAAATTATGATAAAAAACAACAATTTGGTAAAATAACAAACTAAATACAATCTTCAGTGTATGTGTTTTAATGTTGTTTAACACAGTAGATCACATGGTAGAGAAGTTGGTACCATAGTAACTGCATAATAACTATAATAACTAAACTCTCTGATTTTTAAAGACTCTTTGCACGATGTATGAGATGCACACAAACGTGTACACTTGTGTTTTAACGCATGATGTGTGTCTTTGATCAGCTGTTATATGGGTAGCCATAGTTACAATGACAGTTGTGGGTGAGCATCGCACTCTCCAAAACCCTGTCTCAGAGTGGAGACTCCGCCCCCTGGCAGTGGTTGGTGGGGCTGGGGTTGCAGTGTGAAGCCAGTCCTGGTGTATTTGTGTGATAGTGGCCAGCTCTGCTCGTGAGATAAGGCTGGACCAGCGTACTGTTCCATCTGCGCTCGCTCTGATAACACTTCAGACCAACACAGCTGCTGGGTTTGGGTGGGTTTATCACTTAGAGAGGACACTTGTTTTTGTGGCTTGTAATTAACTTCCATCATTCTTGGACTGTTATTGTACCTAAGCTACAGGAGACGTCATGTTCAAGCAATCTGGCCGCAGTATGGGTCCTGGGTCCTCGGTGTTGGGTCCTGGGTCCTGGGTCCTCGGTGCAGGGTCCTGGGTCCTGGGTCCTCGGTGCAGGGTCTTGGGTCCTGGGTCCTCGGTGCAGGGTCCTGGGTCCTGGGTCCTCGGTGCAGGGTCCTGGGTCCTCGGTGCAGGGTCTTGGGTCCTGGGTCCTCAGTGCAGGGTCTTGGGTCCTGGGTCCTCGGTGCAGGGTCTTGGGTCCTGGGTCCTGGGTCCTGCCGCTGACGTCATTCATGTATGTCTGTCACATCTTTATGTTTGTTCCCTCCAGGATGCCACTTCCCCCAATGTGAGCAGTCAAATGGAGGACAAGCAACCATTAAGTGTTACTGATTCAGGAAGAGAACTAAAATCATAAAACACTGCATGCAGGAAGGCTGAAAGTGTGAATAATAAGAGTATCGGTAACTCAGCAATCGATCACATGTTTTGTGACACGCAGGAACCAAATAGGCTTCGCTTTAGCTCGGCACCATTGTAACATGTCGCAGGAAAAATACATCAAATCTACACTTTTTGCACTTTTCCCCTTTTGCTCTCTAATCTACACCAGCCAGTGTGAATAAGTTTATCTGGTGATAAAATAGGTTGCCATGTTGTATGGAAAGCTGTTGATTTATTTTTGGTGAGAATTAATGAATGGGTTCATTTAACAAAAATGTTGGCTTGTTAACTAGGTTAACGAGCAAACCAAATTTGATGCAACCTTTTAACTCCACTAAGGGCTTTTTCCGTGATTTTTAACATTTATTCTATTTATTTTTTCAGTTTTGCCTTTTTCACTAAGTTCAGGGAAAGGAAAAAATTCCCCCTATAATCATTTCAAATTTTCAGTTTCTTTTTCCTCCTCTTGAATTTTGTGAGTTGCGTTGTCTCATTAAAGATGTAAAAATACCTGACATTTTCCGTAATGGTGAGTAAGTGCTTCATATCTACTGTACCTGACCACACAGATCCCCCAAAAGGTCATGTTTGAGCAGATCAGTGCGGCAAGACTCAACCTCTGTCCTTTTCTTCCTCATTGGTGACCCCTGTGAATGTGCAGTCTGAACAAATGCTGCAGCAAGTGCTGTGTGACCTTGACACAGTTGTTCTTGAGAGGAGATATGTGAAGCAGAGCCTGGGAGGGGTATGTGTGGGGACATCCCTACCCAGGCAATGTAGGGCTGGGAGGGGTATGTGTGCGGACATCCCTTCCCAGGCACTGTAGGGCTGTGTTTTCCCCTACAAGGTCACGGGCCACAGTGTTGCGTGCTGTGGTTGAGATGGTCTGGAATTCTGAATCTTGAAAACAAGCTTTGTTTTGTCTGAGGGTGTGTAAGTATATGAGAATGTTTAAATGTTGGAATACTCAGAGAAACTCCAGTACATCTAAATGTGTTTGCTTACTGCAGTCAGCTCATGAGACAGAGCTGACGTGATTCTAAACACCCTGTACTAATAGAGAAGGGAGGGAATAGCATGGAGGTGCTTCTGCAGTCCTGGAGAAGAACACCAAACACTCCTGTTTGTCCTTGGAGAGCCACTGCAGGCATCTGGCAGCCAGAAGAGTTGATGTTGATGGCACAGACGTTCAGGGCATGATATTAAATTGCTGTCCAGTTCTTCAGGATATTAACGCCACCGCACTGTTCTTCGTCTCCAAGTTCTTGCATGTGGAGTTGCGGTTTGGTTTTGTCTACACTGACTGTCCTTGTGGACCAAAACGATGAGAAAAAGCTATAATGTTAGTGGACCAGATGGCTCAAAATGCTAATCTATGTTCAAAATGTCTGTTACTTGTCTGTTACTGGCTGTGCGTTCCCGGTACAGTGCTGATGTATTCACTACACATTCGTTCCCATTACAGTGCTGACATTTTTACTACACATGCATATCTGTTACACTGCTGACATTTTCAGTACATGTGTAATCCTGTTACACTAGGACCTACATATGTATTTAGGGTTTCATTTAAAGTGTACCTAGGGCCCACAAATGTATTTAGGGTTTCATTTAAGTGTACCTTAAGAGTGGTAGTGTTAGTGGTTAGTATTAGCATTAAGAGCGGTAGTGTTAGTGGTTAGCATTAGCATTAAGAGCAGTATGCCTTTGGTGGGGTTTTGTGTGTCACTGATGATGACACTTATTTCTGGGAATAAGTGGCAGTTTGTTTCCTGGTTCAGGGAACATTCTCTCAAAGACCATACAGGGTTTGTTCCAGTTCTGTGTCTGTGTGTGTGTATGTGTGTGTGTTTCAGATCAAGAGAGACTAAGTAAAAAAAAGAAAGAGAGAACAGATTGTGTGAATGGTTTTGGTTAATGATGCTTTCTTTGCACCTGTGGGGGAATTGAAAGAGAAAGAGCTATTACAAGTAGAAATATTTTATCACCTGGTCTTTACATGATTAGAGAGTACAGGGGGTGTTATGGGAAGGTCCTCTGTAATGTTAAACAACACAGGGCTAAAGTTGTTCTGCATCAAACCTCTAGAGAGCGTCAGCCATGTAACGGATTGACTTTTATCTGCTGTCACCCATCCACTTGTGTAATACCGTCTATGGTCTCCATCCTTCAGTCCATTCATCTACAGTCTTTATCATGACCTGAGATCCTCTCTGTGTGTTATAGTGTAAAGGCACGTTGTTAAATCCTCTCTGTGTGTTATAGTGTAAAGGCACATTGTTAAATCCTCTCTGTGTGTTATAGTGTAAAGGCACGTTGTTAAATCCTCTCTGTGTGTTATAGTGTAAAGGCACGTTGTTAAATCCTCTCTGTGTGTTATAGTGTAAAGGCACGTTGTTAAATCCTCTGCAAAACTCGTTTCTGTTTGGGACCACAAAGTTCAGTCTTTCCCCCCCAAATAGCTTTTTTTGCAAAAGTCATCAATCTTCTGTAGGTAATGTTTCAGTTTTTCTAAGTGTGTGACTTTTGTGGTATGGTTTCAGAAGTGTGTGTTCTCTTCACAGTAGGCTATTGGTAATCTGTTTCTGTTCTAATATTTTATTGTTCATACAGAAACCGAAACTTTCAGGTCAAAGTTCCTGTGGGTTTTTGTGTTTAGCAGAGTTTTTAGTGGTTGTCTCAGAGTTCTCTTGCTTGGCCTTTTGCTCTCCACTGTTCCAGTGCTTTTGGAGATTTGGATCTTTAGTTATGTGTTTAGGTCATTATACAGATGGTTCATACTGAAGTATTTCCTCTCACAGATGGTTCATACTGTACTTCCTCTCTCACAGTGGAGTCTGTGCTTGTGTTTTTAATTTCATTAAAGTTACATAAAAGTTTCCTTTAAAATGATGGCACTCAGAAAAACATGCTCCATGTGCACATATTAAAGAAGGAGTGAGAAGTTGATATGACATTCTGAAACATTCTACAACATATTTGAATTTGCTCTGTAGTTTAACCTCAACCCCCTACCAAGCAACCATTTGTTCACTACAGCCCTGATTGGTGGAGATTACTGTGCATATGTCACACCAGTGTCACCAAGTTGGTGGAAGGCACTGGAATACAGACTTGCTTTGGCGATGTCCCAGACTAATGTCTCCTCATCTCTCCAGCACCCCCTAGAGGTGGATGACGCAGTGATCCCACATGGCCTGGACTGAGTTTGTAGCCATGGAGACGTCGTCGTGTCCCAGTCCACCCCAACAGAATGGTGATGTGGTAGCAGTCAAAGCGCTCTCTGACGCTGCCCTGCAGATTTACCTGTACCACCACAGCCAGGGTCAAGGGCAGCCCAGCAGTGACTGTTCCACTCTCAAGTACCCACCTGGAGACTACGTGGCAGAGGAACTATGCATCAAGGCAGCCAAAAAGTGTGGTAAGTGTGTGTGTGTGTGTGTGAGAGAGAGAGAGAGAGTGAGAGAAAAATGCTGTTTTATCATTATCACATTATTGGCCATTGCAATGCATATACAACACAGAAAACTATGTTTCACTGTATCCTGACCAATCCCAGCATGTTTCACTATGTCCTGACCAATTCCAGCATGTTTCAGTGTGCCCTGACCAATCCCAGCATGTTTCAGTGTGCCCTGACCAATCCCAGCATGTTTTACTGTGTCCTGACCAATCCCAGCATGTTTCATTGTGCCCTGACCAATCCCAGCATGTTTTACTGTGTCCTGACCAATCCCAGCAAGTTTTACTGTGTCCTGACCAATCCCAGCATGTTTCTGTGTGCCCTGACCAATCCCAGCATGTTTTACTGTGTCCTGACCAATCCCAGCATGTTTTACTGTGTCCTGACCAATCCCAGCATGTTTCAGTGTGCCCTGACCAATCCCAGCATGTTTTACTGTGTCCTGACCAATCCCAGCATGTTTCACTGTGTCCTGACCAATCCCAGTATGGTTTGCTGCACTGCACATGCGTGTTCAGGAGTGTGATGCCTCAGTCTCTACATGAGCCAAGAAACGTATCAAAATAAGGGATGCTTTAACCATGCAATCTGAACTGAACCATGCTATGGCTAATTTAACCATGCTAACAAAGCAGTTAGATGTGGTCAGTATGACAATCTTCAAATTCAGATAACTAAACCAGATTAAGCAACAACAAATAACGATAATAATAACAACAACAACAACAACAATAATAATAATAATAATGATAGTTCTGATTTAATGGTGGATTGTGGTCATTACTAATAAGAATAAGGAAGGCTGATGAGACTGAAAGCTGTGTGTACACAGTTACATGGGTGATGAACGTCTCCCTGTACTGATTCAGTCCTGCCACTTACTGGAATGATAATGAGTTCCCATGACACAATCCAGGATGTGGATCCACCTCCAGGATGCGGATTGTGTCAGAGAGACCCAATCTATTTTATATTAGTCTATATTCTTTATTAGAATACAACCAGAAAATATAGGACATTTCTATGAGGAATTAAAAAAACAATGTTTGTGTGTCTTCTACAAAGCAAAGTAAGACTGGATTATTTACATAAACTAAAAATGCAAATAATGAAAAAAAAAAAATGAAATCATGCAAATCATTTGTGGTATCAGGGTTTCTGCAGGCTAAACCTTCAACTCTGCTAAAATATCAGAGTTCCAGTGTAGACAGCCTTCAGCATTATCGTGGTTTAAGAATTTCAGCCTTAACACACAGTACTGAGGAACTGACATCCACACAGTACTGAGGAACTGACATCCACACAGTACTGAGGAACTGACATCCACACAGTACTGAGGAATTGACATCAGACTGGTTTTTAGGAAAACACAGGCAGAAGTGTGTCTTTAGATGTGACTTTCGCACACATACATACATACACACACACACACACTGTCTCGATCACTCACATGCACACACATAAACACTTCTTACATGGCCTTTAAAACGAAAAGTGGAGAAATTTAATCCCAAGAGCAATGGTGGATGTTGTTCAGTCTCTGAGGAGTGGTGATATAGGGGTTATCAGGTGAGGACACACACACACGTCAGGAGAGAGACTCAGATGCTGTCTTATGAAGGTGCTTGCCATTTTAAGATGGATGGCTTCGCATCTCTTTATGTTCTCTGTTAGCTGCTAGCCTTCAGTTCACTGCAGACACTTACTGCCTTTCTCACCATTTCTCTCTCTCTTCTTTTTCTCTGTTTCTTCCTTCCTTTCTTTCATTCGTTCTTTCTCCCTGTAATTCTTTCCCTCTCTCCGACTTGCATTTTTCAAACAGCCTGCATGTGAGTCTTTTCTATGCTGTTACTGAGAGACACACACATGCAGAACAGAAGTGCTTGTTCATATTGGAGACTTTGGCTAAGAAATGGAGAACTAGACTGATAGAGTGAGAGAGAGAGAGAGAGAGAGATGGGTGCCAGTGAGAAGTCACACACTCCTCTTTTTCCTTCCTGCTTTATCAGTGGTGCTGTTAGCCACCATAGGGAGTGACACTATTGTGGGCAAGCATAACTTCCTGTCCCTTCTGTCACCACTTCCTGTTTACATGTCCTCGTGCGAGAACTCTCTTGTTCATGGTTTCTGTCGTGGCGCTTTGAAGAATGTGGCAGACACATTACACATTAGTGTTACAAACACAATAATGTAAACACATTACAGTGTTACAACAATGTAAACTTATTACAGTGTTACAAATACAACAGTGTAAGCACATTAACATTCTACTAACACAATATAAAGTGTTGCAAACACAACGTTTTAAATACATTTCAGTGTTACAAAGACAATATATTATATATAATATTGCAAACTCATTACAAACACAAGTGATGGAAAAGGAAGTGTGAGATTCATAAACAGATTGATAAATAGATTTATAAACAGATTGATAAACACAGTGCTGCAGTCAAGAGCAAAACTCTGTGTACCAGTCAGTCAAAACTCTGTGTACCAGTCAGTCAAAACTCTGTGTACCAGTCAGTCTGCGTCAGTCCTCGGCCATGAGATTGAACAAGATCACAGATACAAACCCAGCTAGTGGGGTTTTTCTGCAGGTTCTAGAGTCTCCGTGCGTTGGAGGGTGAGGACCTCTGCAGTGTGAGAAGGACTACAAGCTGCTTCTGCTCAAGACTGAGAGGAAGCAGTCGAGCATGTTTGGGCATGTCCTACAGAAGCACCTGGTCGGCTTTCGCTACAGCTGCTCCAGGTCCTTCTGGAAGGAGGAAGAGCCAGGACCCTCTGGAGGGATCAACTCTCATAGCTGCATTGTATTAGTAGAGCTATAACTGAATAAAACAGTATTATAAATTCAGTGTTACAAACATTATGAACACAGTGTTACAAACAGAGCAACCACAGTATTGCAAACTACCCTGCATTCGGGTATAGAACATGGCTAGGCTGATGATATGCGGTGTGTGAGCACGCTTGTCTGTGTGCGTGTGTGTGCGTGTGTTATGTATATGATTGTCTATATGTGTTACAAAGAGCAGCATGTGTGTTAACCTGCATGGACCTTCTGGGGTATGAAAATGACAGCACTTCTCTCTCTACCTGTGTGTGTATGTGTGTGAATATCAGTTAGATTACTGACATCACTTGGAGATCCTTACTTCTTTTTTCTTTTTTGTTGCATTTGTTAACTGTTATTGGCCGATGTCCATGTCCATCTGTTTCTCTGTCCCGTCTACAGGTGTCACTCCCATGTACTGCAGCCTGTTTGGCCTGATGAGAGAGAGTGATCGCATTTGGTACCCGCCCAATCACATCTTCAAAATAGATGAATCCACCAATGAGAAGCTCCTGTTTAGAATAAGGTAGCCAATCACATCTGAAATACCTTAACTCATCTGTTGTCTGATTTGATC
>JAOYMR010000002.1:24851430-24856988 GCA_025802075.1 Tenebrosternarchus preto
GTACAGGGAGGGTAATCACAGTACTGGGTACAGGGAGGGTATTCCACACACAGACATGTACACACACACACACACACACACACACATGTACAAACACACACAGATCTGGGAAAACCACAGGAGAGGATTACACACACATGTACGCACACACACACACAAATGGACAGACTGCATGAGTAACTAAGAGTGTGATGAGTCATTCGTTGGATCAATACATTGCTCTGAATTTCTGCCAGTTCTGTCGATTCTTTGATCTTCTGGTAGCAGAATTGAACAGAATCAGTGAATCAGTGAATCACTCACTCACACTCACACACACACACACACACACACACACACACACACACCACTGTTCTGACGACTTAAGACTGGAGTAGTGCCAGTGCAGCTAACAAAACTAACACTGTTTATGCCACATGAGGAAAGAGCTGTCCAGTCAAAAGCAATGTAAACTTATTCAGACTAACTTGAGGGCTGTCTCTCTGTGTGTGTGTGTGTGTGTGTGTGTGTGTGTGTGTATGTATGTGTGTGTGTATGTGGGTGTGAAGTAAGGAGAAACAAATGAGAGGCTGAGAGAAAGAAAAAATGCAATAAAGAAACACACAGTTCTGTCATTCCCATCTACACAGTTCTGTCATTCCCATCTACATAGTTCTGTCATTCCCATCTACACAGTTCTGTCATTCCCATCTATACAGTTCCAACAGGCACTAAGTGAGACCCACACAGGCCTATGCCAACCAAAAAGATATGTTACAAAATCACATAGATACATTCATATTTGTGTTTGACATCATGTGTGTGAGAGAGAAAGAGTCTGGTGTGTGTACATGTAGGCAGGAAGTACTACTCAGCGTTCCACCGCTGGTGCTAAGCTGTGTCTGTGTCTGTGCTAAGCTTGGTCTGTATCTGTGTCTGTGCTAAACTGTGTCTGTGCTAAGCTGTGTCTGTGCTAAGCTGTGTCTGTGTCTGTGCTAAGCTGTGTCTGTATCTGTGCTAAGCTGTGTCTGTGTCTGTGCTAAGCTGTGTCTGTGTCTGTGCTAAGCTGTGTCTGTATCTGTGCTAAGCTGTGTCTGTGTCTGTGCTAAGCTGTGTCTGTGTCTGTGCTAAGCTGTGTCTGTGCTAAGCTGTGTCTGTGTCTGTGCTAAGCTGTGTCTGTGTCTGTGCTAAGCTGTGTCTGTGCTGAGTCGACCCTTCAACAGTTATGGACTGAAGAAACTAAAACACACAGCAAATTGCAGCTTTTCAGCGTTTGTTAACTTCTGCCCCAACACAAGCACCAAACAAATGTTGCTAATCCAGCACATTAGCCAATCAGCATGATGCATTTGCTTTCTGATTAGAGTAATCAGACAGAACCAGTCTGATCAAGCCGGAACAGGACAGAGGTGCAAAATACTTGTTCTTGTTCCAGAATCCGTCCCAGGAAATGACTTGTGACCTCATACCATTCAGTGCTTCCAGGTGAGGAGCAGAGAGGAGGATGAAGAGGAGCTCCAGTCGAGCGGTGCTCCGTGTCCCAGTGTGACGCTGGACTCCACTGCTGCACACTGTGTGATACTGAAGGCTGTTCGCAAACATGTAGTATCTCTGTCTATGACCTTTATACCCAAAACTGGCATAAACACACACACACACGTACTTGGACTTTAATGCTCACGCCCTGGTTACACACACACACACACACACACACACACACACACACACACACACACACACCTATTGCTTCCTGTCATTATCAACATCATATCTCTACCTCTCTCACATTGTCACTCTCCAACCCTCTCTCTTTCTCTGATCTCTCTGAATGTCTCTCTCTGTTTCTCTGATCTCTGTCTCTGAATCTCTCTCTCTCTCTTTTTCTCTCAGTCTCTTTCTCATATGGTACAGACAGAAGTAAACATTAACATTCCTACATGCAGGTGTGTGTGTGTGTGTGTGTGTGTGTATGTGTGGTCACTGTGATTGTGAGTAATGTCGAATTAAAAGAGGAAGGAAAGGAACATTTCAAAGAACGTTCTGAAATGGAGAATAAAAACAGAAGAATGTTAACTATGAGTGTGAGGGTTTTCAGATTAAACCAGCACTCTGCTGAACTACAGGTGTCAGTGTTGATACAGGGACACGCTTCATCTGAATAAGTTAACAACAAAAAGGCACTTTATACACACTAACGAAACCAGTGGAGTAATCAAGGAAAAACACATCCTCGTCTTTGACAGAACCAGCACAAAACCAGCACAGAACCAGCACAAAACCAGCACAGAACCAGCACAAAACCAGCACAGAACCAGCACAGAACCAGCACAGAACCAGCACAAAACCAGCACAGAACCAGCACAGAACCAGCACAAAACCAGCACAGAACCAGCACAAAACCAGCACAAAACCAGGGATTTTCCACATATGGAGAGGAGATTAGTCTCTCTCACACACTGCCTCATTCTCCCCACACCCTCTCTACCCCTCTCTCTCCCTCCCTCTCTCTCCTCTCTCCTTTCCTCTCTCTCTCCCTCCCTCTCTCTCCTCTCTCCTTTCCTCTCTCTCTCCCTCCCTCTCTCTCCTCTCTCTCCCTCTTCTCTCTCCCTCCCCCTCTCATTCTTTCACCTATTTCTTTCTCTGTTCTGGGTTTTTCAGACTTGATATTTTCCTGCTGTAAATCTCCAGACAAATCCACAGGAATGACACACACACACACACACACACACACACACACACATAGACAAACACACATTTTATCCTGTACAGAATCTGAATGGACAGAAAAGTGGTGTGTATATGTGTGTGTGTGTGTGTGTGTGTGTGTGTGTGTGTTTGTGTGTCTCCTGCATGTGTGACTGGCTGAGCTGTAGGTGACACGTCAGACTGCATACCCTTCCTGAGAAGTGTATTTAAGTACACACTGTGCACACACACACACACACACACACACATTCAAACACACTCACACGCACACACACACACACACACACACACACACACAGACACTCACACGCACACACACAATTATTACAGGCTGATGGAGGGTGCATGACCTGCTGTCACAACTGTCACAGAAGTAAGAGAGCGAGAGATTGGTTGACATACTTTCTGCTCTCCAATCACAGAGCGGGTTACTAACTTGTCATGACCGCACAGTGTTGAGTCACGTTTCTCAGCTTTTCATGATGTTCAGTGTATTTGTTCTTCATGGCTCCTACAATGTTGTTCAAATGTATTTTAATGATGTTTAAAGGAAAGATGCGGTTTGGTGAGTCTCTCTAGGACATGGTAGACTCAAACCACCTCTGAGCACACGCAGCTGTTCTGATCACAGATCAGTACACTGGACACAACACTCCTTACTGTGTGTAGTTGATCTGAGATCTGTCTGACTTTCCCAACTCTCTCTGTCTGTCTCTCTGTCCCTCTCTTCAACACACAATGACCCTCCAGTTTAAGTGACATCACCCAGGACTCCAAGCTCCACGATTTCATTCGAGCAGCTGCACTCTTTGTGTGTGTGTATGTGTGCGTATGCATGTGTGTGTTCATGTGTGTGTGTGCGTCTGCATGTGTGTTTTCATGTATGTGTGTGTGTGTGTGTGTTCATGTGTTCAGTCCCTCTACCAACCTCTTCTTTTGGAGATATTCCTGTAATCTTGTTATTGTCAGGGTTAAGATGAACAGTCCAGAGAGGCTTCATTAGAGGAGGAATGCAGCTAGAGGAACTGTGCTGTTCACAACTAATTCCTTCAGTAATGAATGAACACACTCCTTCCTCGAAGCCAAAATAGGCTTATAAACGTGTGTATGAGTGAGAGGAGAAACAGAGAGAGAGGGGAGAGAAAGAGAGAGAGAGGAGAAAGAGGAGAGAAAGAGAGAGAGGAGAGAAAGAGAGAGGAGAGAAAGAGAGAGAGGAGCAGGAATGCTGTGGGCGTCACAATCCCTAAATGTTTGCTGTTATCCACGATGCAGCAGGGCAGTAATGATGCCTCCAAACACAAAGGTCACGAGGAAGTGCACCATCGTGCACGCTCACCAGGGACAGAGCACAATCGTGCGCGCTCACCAGGGACAGAACACAATCGTGCGCGCTCACCAGGGACAGAGCACAATCATGCGCGCTCACCAGGGACAGAGCACAATCGTGCACACTCACCAGGGACAGAGCACAATCGTGCACGCTCACCAGGGACAGAGCACAATCGTGCGCGCTCACCAGGGACAGAGCACCATCGTGCACGCTCACCAGGGACAGAGCACAATCGTGCACACTCACCCTGTGGCTGTGTTTCATCACACACTCCCTCTCTGGTCACACACTCCCTCTCTGGTCACACACTCCCTCTCTCGTCACACACTCCCTCTCTCGTCACACACTCCCTCTCTGCCTCGTGGACCTCATCCTGCACACATTGCTCTGAAGCGGTGCTCAGATAAAAGCGTCTCCCCTTCCACACCCTCAGCACCTGCCACCACCCAGAGGTCCTGGCAGTTCCACACAACCCCCTTCACTCTGGGTGTGTTCCTTCAGTGAGGAGGAAACACAATCACACTGCAGAATTGTGGCTGCGGTTCTGTCTGCTCTCTGACACAATTGGGGCATAATAACTACAAACAAATCCTTTTATTTTTTGTTTAATCAAAGTTTAAGTTGTACAGATCCTTAACTGGAATTGTAACTGGAAACTTTAAATGCCAAGTACATGTATGTAAGACGCCAAACTGCCTCGGTGAAATAATCATCAAAGAACATCAAAAAAACAACCAAACTACTGTAACACAACTGCTAATCAGGTCATGAGAACAGATCAGACACAGAACACAGAGATCAGACACAGATACAGAACAGACACAGACCAGACAGACACAGATCAGACAAACAGACACAGAGCCTGGTGACTGTTATTCTAAGGCACCAACTTGAAGCTGTTCAAAGGTTCACAACTACAAAACTGTAACGTGTCTTTGTTAAAGCCACAGGAGGATTTCCTTCACTGTCTCAGGTGAGGTTCATGGTTTGAGCACCATTAGACATGCATGGCACCTCTTCACTGAACAGGTGGTGGAAGGACTGACTGCACTGCTGCTTTGTCTCTGTACACCAGTAGAGTGGATCTGAAGGTCAGTCGGTCAGTTTAGCCTGCAGGAAACATGTCCAGCCTGGCTCAGAGGAATCAGAGCGTGTTTAATACGCTCTGCTTCCATTGTAAAGACTGAAGCTCAGGTGAGATCACTGTGGAGTACCCAGATGCCCTTGGGTGGGGCCACATTTCTGAGACACCAGGTGTGTTTCAGCTGTTTGATATAATACACTGTTGAGAAGCTGGACCCAGCATGCAAGAATGTGGAAGACCAATGTCTAAGGTGGCTGAAGATGGTCACCATGAGGAAAGACTGCTGGAGAGAGCAGGGACCCCACCAGGGTGTGTGTGACTGAGACCTCGGTACAGACAACAGTTCACCAGGGTGTGTGTGACTGAGACCTCGGTACAGACGACAGTTCACCAGGGTGTGTGTGACTGAGACCTCGGTACAGACGACAGTTCACCAGGGTGTGTGTGACTGAGACCTCG
>JAOYMR010000002.1:24864224-24875735 GCA_025802075.1 Tenebrosternarchus preto
CTCTCAGCACACCGTCAGTGTGTAAACGTGGCCCCTCACTCTCTCAGCACACCGTCAGTGTGTAAACGTGGCCCCTCACTCTCTCAGCACACCGTCAGTGTGTAAACGTGGCCCCTCTGAAGATCCCTAATGCTCTGATACCTCTCACTCCTGCATCGTAAATGAATTACTGCCTGGACATGTATCAGATTTCTAATGATGCTTCACCATGGTAACCCACTACAGTGATACTTAAAGGTCCCCTCACAGGATTATGGGTAATGATGAATAATTAAAGGAGAAGTTGAAGAGCATCTACAGCAGTGCATGAGTCAGCTGTAGGGTAGAGTGTATATGTGTGCTCATATATGCATGTCTGTGTGTGTGTGTGTCTTTGTATATAAGTGTGAGTATGCATGTGGAACGAATGTTCACGTCTATGTAGTTGTCTCTCTGCATGTGTGTGTGTCTCTGCGTGTGTCTCTCTGCATGTGTGAGTGTGTCTGTCTGTGTGTGTGAGTGTGTCTGTGTGTGTGTGTGTGTGTGTGTGTGTGAGTGAGTGAGTGAGTGAGTGTGTGAGTGTGTGAGTGTGTGTCTCTGTGTATTTCTTGTGGTTTTCAGGTCTTTTTTGAGATAGTTGTAACAAAATGGATGCGTTTGTGTGGAGTTCAGAGGGCACACGAGGTTACGCTCTATGAGGTTACGCTCTACCCTGTTTATGAAGTTACACTCCTCTAAAAGATGAGGCATTATACCTGCCCTGTACAGTAGAGTCAAAATAGGACTGAGACGATTATTCACTGTGTGGCTGAACTGCACACTAAAGATCTGCGTTCAGGCTGTGTGCGCGCTTGTGTGTGTGTGTTTGTGTGAGTGTGTGCATGTTTGTGTGTGTATGTGTATGTATTACCTCTGCTTTTGCAGGAAGGAGTCCCACAGAGTCTGGTTCAGAGGCAGGTAGTTCAACAAGATCTGAAACATCACATCAGAAGAAATTGTATTTTGATACACACTGAAATTCTGCTTAAAACAGGTTTAGACATTTGAGGGTTTTTTTTTCAGATTTCTTAGATGACGAAACAAACCCCAATTTTCAAAGCCTGAGAAACATTTTTGCACCAGTAAAAGCTGTAACAGTGTTTCAGGCCTCCTGGCCTCACCAGCCAGTCAGATCATGGAGGGCGCCACGGCAACGTGTTCAGACAAAAGGGGGAAGTGTGTACACTCACTTTCCAGCACAGGGAGCGAATCCCCCCCTCGAACGGGACTCCTGGCAGCCAGGGCGCAAGACAGAGGGTCAGAGAGAGAGAGAGAGACAGAGGGTCAGAGAGAGAGAGAGAGAGAGAGAGAGGGAAAGAGAGAGAGAGAGAGAGAGAGAGAGAGGGAAAGAGAGAGAGAGAGAACCTTTAAATATCATGACTACACAATACAGTCTAAACTGTATTGTGGAGTTAGCTGTAAGTTAGCTGTATATTATGGTTATAGGAAAGGCTTGTGAATCATAAGACTATTTTCTGGTAGTATTCCAGCTTAGAGTACATGAATTCCAGTCTATCTGAGCTACACTAGATATTCCAAGCATCTCTAAGCACTTTTGTAAGTCGCTCTGGTTTAGAGCGTTTGCCAAATGCCGTAAATGTAAAACTCTGCTGCACACAGTCAGCATCAGCAACACATTAAAATACACTGAACACTTCCGTTATGATTATTTTGAATAAAATCATTTCTGGATATGAATAATTAATTTTGTTAAACACCCATTGGACACTAATATGGAATGTGTTATTGGTCACAACACACAGAACATTAATTTGGAATATCTGAGATCCACAGCGCGCACACACACACACACACACACACACACACATACACACACACACTAAACCAGTGCTGGAGCCTTCTGTGATGTTGATGTTAACATTCCCACAAGTCGGATAGAAGAGGTAATGAGAACAGAGGTCAGAGGTCATACCACCAAAACAGAGCCCACGTAAGGTCTTCAGGTCAATCTGCTGCTCGCTCAGGGCTGCTTTGAACTCCTGGATCCTTTCACAGACATAAGAAAAACAGAGTGTGTAGGGTGTGTCTGTTTTTCAAGATATACAAAGTGTTCAGGGACATTTTATTTGTACTGTTCAGGACTTTCTAAAAAGAGAGCATGTGCAACACAGATGCAGATGGAGGAGGAAGTCAGATAAGAGTCAGATAGGAGCTCACATGCCTCAGACACAGATGTGTGAGTAACAGCAGGTGATCCTGGGAAGTGGGAGCAGGGGCGACTGCACTGTGGGGTTCTAGTTTCCCCAGGTATTAAACCATAAAGCTTGAGAGAGAAACAGCCAGTAAACAAACAACCCGAGTATCTAGAGGACTGTATCCAGTGGACTGCCTGGCCTGAGCCGCTTCAGCTAGACTAGTGCTGGGCTCCACAACACCTTTAGTGCTGAAAACCACTGTTATAACCAACAGCACTTCATTAGTTCATTAGTTAGTAATCTACCCGCCTATTGCCAGATATGCTGCTGAAACAGTAAGATAACAGCTGAGTGAGATCTATTTAGATCTATTTAGATCTTGAGAACCTGCACCTCTGAAAACAAACAGAGCAGTAATAAAACTAGGATTAAATGGAATTAGCCTCCCATTTCTGGGAATGGAACAGAACTGAGAGGTGGAAGGACACAAGCGGATCCTGTTATTAAATCAGGTGTTTCCAGGGTTTGGGTCTGATGCTGTTAACTCAAGTGTTTCCAGGGTTTGGGTCTCTCTCTGTAAACTGCAAATATTTCTGAACATAAAACATCTTATATCATGACTGAATGGCAGACATCTTAAATCATGACTGAATGGCAGACATCTTAAATCATGACTGAATGGCAGACATCTTAAATCATGACTGAATGGCAGACATCTTAAATCATGACTGGCCACAGCTTTAAGACACACTTCATCCCCACAATCTTGTTTTATGGGCACTTAAAGTAATCAAAAGAAAATGTTTAACACCCTGTCATCTAAACTTAACTGTCACCATGTAGGCCAGCCAGAGTCCGACATGGTGGCACTATTACACACACTGCAAGATTTCCTGAAAAAGACATTTACATCGGAATCAATAAAGTTCTTTCTGTCTGTTGCTTCTGCTGGATCTCCTGCAGGACGTCTCTCATATCTCAGTGGAATTATTGCAGTACTTCTTTAGCCATGGCTGATATCACCATGACTGATATCACCAGTCAATACAACCAACCTGAAGCCTCTCAGCTGACACAGCAGTCTAATGACTAAACTCAGGCCTAATCATTGAGCTTGCGTGCTCTCTCTCTCTGTCTCACTCACTCACTCTCTCACTCACTCACTCTCTCACTCACTCACTCTCTCACTCACTCACTCTCTCACCATCTTAAGCCTGAGTTGTAATGTGCAGCTCATTATCTCATTACATTGGTTTGGTCACAGGCAGCCCCTCCCCTCCCCTCCCCACACACTGCTTTGGTTGCATGGTGTGGTAAAGTTTAACCTGTCTGTGTGGCAACACATTTAACGGTGTCAGCAACATCCCTTCTAAAAAATGTAACAAAACAAACAAGCTAAGAACAGACAAAATAAGCACATTGCCCAAAAAGGTTAGTGTGTCTGTTCCAATGATATAACAGTAACATCACTATTGTTGTATTAAGTTGATTATAAAGTGTCTGACCCTGATAAGTGAGCAGACTTGTATTTTATTGAATGGACCGCGTGTCAGGTTAGGTGCTGTTTTGGTGACCCAGGTGCTGAAGGTTTCTTGTGCTTGGACACAAAACCGTTGACTGTGATCATTGAATCAGGACAGAACGAAGGCATGTCCGTCCCGTGCGCTCGCGCACCTGGTCTAATTAAACGGGGAGAACCAGAACGCATGAAACCCATGGCATCATCGACACGCGCTTACATATCTCGCCTTTAATCAGAATAAGGACACAGCTATAAATGAGGTAACTAGCTTGGTCTTGTAAAATCAAAATAGAATAATATGCCGAAGACAACGCAATCATTTACAATATATTTACCATGTCCTTAGCGTGTAACTTACGTTGACAACTAGCCAAAGCTGCAAACGGCAGCTACACCGTTAAATTACTGATAACTAAATTAACTGGGTAAATCTCGAAGCTTTTACAACGTTAGTCATTACCAAGCAATGTCTTGACATCGACAGCTGACTGACATAGCTACAAACGGTATGATAAACATTTCAAATATGTATCCTGTTTCTCCGTAATGTCGAGCCATGCACAGCACTACAAACACCCCAGTGCAAGCCGCCTGGCGAGGGTTTCATCGGTACGGCCAGCAAAGCAACGTTACTTCCCCTGGTCCGTCGAAACAGATGGCTGGTTGTTTGGCGATAAAACACAAACTAAAACTATTGCGTTGATGCTTTCGATTTGGGTTAAAATTATATAGATTGTTAGTTTTGTTCATCAACACGTGAATATTCTTCTATTTGTCATTCTTAAAATGCTCATCTCACCTGTTTCTGTAGGAACTCGACATATTGACTTCTTCAACGAGAAACAGAAATGTGTTGCAAGAAAAATAGTCCGAGTGGGAAACAAAGTTGATGAACCGTGCTCAGAAAATTCAGTTATTTGACAGACAGTCCAATGCAATATGAATAAATTATAACATACAGCATAATTTCATGAATTCTAAAATACAGTATAATTATTACAGTATAATGAATGATTACATACAGTATAATTATCCACCCATCTATTTTATTTATTCATAATTAGTATTTATCAATTTATCCATGCATTTAGAGATGGATATACCTATATTTATCTTGTTCATTGCTTAATGTCTTGAGTCCTGAACGTCAGTGAGACGACATAAATACATAAATCCATAAACACACACACACTCGCACTACATGCAAATTTTTGTGTGTTTGCCTACATGTTCTTTTCATTAAATATTGTACAGTATTGTTGCAAGTGATTTTGTACACACTTCTCGAAGCGCTATACTCTCCGTCAAGTTTAGGTTTAGACTTCTACAGAACTAATTTTATTTTTTAACCAAAGTCTTTACCTTAGAATGTTTTATATACATATTGTGAAAAACCTTTTCAGTTTCTCTGGTGTTGCATCGACGCCTGACTACGTAAATTCACTTGAACTTGAACGACACTAAATAAGCATTGATCCGAGTTGAATCAAAGCATCGACTTCCTCTCCTCCTCTAATGCAGGAAGCAAATTATGTAATGTACAGGTGAACCGGAAGTTGAGTGTTTTGTTGACATCAGGACGAGTGAGTAAAAAAGAAGAGAACACTGGTTAATGAACAATATTAGACAAGTAAATGAATTAACTGAAACAACTGACCGTCGCAAAGCTTGAAGTTTGGGAGATTCTGGTAAACCTATGCAGTGGTACCGTTGTCAGATCTTATACGATGTATATAATATCTGATTCGCTTTTAGTTTGTTTGGCATAATGCTAACCAAAGGCAAAGCTGTTAGCTTGACAACTTCAGTTAGCATTTAGCATGCTAGGCTAGGCTAAGCTCGCGAGCAGACCCAAGGCTACAGTCGTTTCTTAGCCACCAATCTAAGATATTTGCTGCTGATGTTAACGAGTTCATAAGGGTAGTGTAAGGTTCCCATCTCGTTTGGCATCATGACTCATAGCACTGACTATAAAAAAGTAATTACGTGTAAAGGGAACATATTTCATGACTTTAGCGCTGCCTAATATTCAGCCTCTAATCGCGACGTTTATGACTGGCTAATTTCGCTAAGCTAACCGTTACTACAAGGTATACGACTAGCTAGTGTACCGTGTTCATTCGGTTTAATTTGGATGAATTTACATTTAACTAACGAGCCGGTATTTTGAATCAGATAGTTAAAGTGAAACTAGCCAGCTAGTTAGTGTAATGTAGAACCACCCTACACATCTCACAGCTTTTGAAAAGTTTGGCATGTCAGGAATTGTCAAATAACACTGATGACATCATTAAGTCGCGCAGTCTTATTTCTATATTAGTGTCGAATAACTCAGAAAACAAACAGCAGCTAACTGATGGCATTTTCATTACAGCGGTTTTGCGCAAAAGTAATTGGTAAACAAACGTATTATAGATATTATGCAACTTTAACGGCTAGGTTTTTTCCTGATACTTGCTGTAGTGTCTGCAGTCTGTTTTTTCCTCCTAAAGCGCCAGTTTGTGTTTATGTTAATAGGCTAAGTTCTTCAATGCCTGCAGCCTGAACCCCATCAGCAAGCCTCAGTGCCATCCCTGTGTTGCCCTGGTGATTAACCCCAGAGTCTGGAGGGAGCGTTGGCATGGCGGCCAAGGCAGGGGACAACCCGGACAGTCTCATGGCTCTGTGTACAGTGTTTTGTCTGAAGAACCTGAGGCGAACCATGTGCTACACGGGCGAGCGGAACAAACTGTGCCTTCGCCCGGATGTGTTTCTGCCCAGCGAGATCTGCGATAAGCTTGTTAATGTGTAAGTAGACAAACAGAGAAGTTTACACAAGATAAAACCCTGAGAGATATGTTTCAGGCATGGTTTGTGTTTGAAATGTTCCGATGTTGGCAACCTGTGGTTTAAGTTGTTTAAATTTCACAGATTAGGTGAATGAGTGTAGATGATCTGCTGTTCTCGTGGTTGCTCATGTGCAGATACATGGAGCTGGTCCACACAGACAGCGACTTTGAGCCTCAGGACGGGTTCTTCCAGCTGTTCTGTGATCCACGCAGCACCCGGCTAACACAGCTGCACCTCAGAGAAGAGTTTGTGCGGGACAGAGACCTGGAAGCCATTGGAAAACAGGTGGGAACCACTCACAAGTACTACAGACTGGAGAACTGCTAATAGCAAACATCCACATCCACATAGCAGTACCAATTCCCACCCACAAATTCATACACCCCACCAACATACACTCGTACGCTCTGTCCACTGCTCACTGTTTCTGTTCACCCTTCTCTGGTTGAGGAGTGTGTTCTCTCAGAGACATGCTAACAACATTTCCCCACTGTGAGTCATTAGCACAGATCCTAACTTTGCTTCAGTGATGAGGCCGTTTGACTCGTTCCTATCAGAGGTTGCAGACTGAACAGGTAGCTGGAGAAACTCAGGAATTGTTGTTGTCTTTCTTTGTCTTTTAGTTTCTGATCTTAGTGATCAGGTTAAAACGATTAAATCTTGTTTATTACAGCAGCAGTAGAGGGTGATGGCAGTAGTTATTACATGTGAAAGAAAAACTGTAAAGTAGCCAGATGGTGGTGTTGGATGTAATGCAGAGATCAGACAGCACGTATTTAGATGTCATACAGGTGATCAGACAGTCTGATCTCACTGTTATTGTTAATATGGAGTCTTTTTTATGGCTAATGCTCAGAGAGCATGACTAAAACACCATCACACTGAACATACTCTGAACATACCTGCTAAAACACGTCTGGTTACATACACATCCTGGTTGTGCACACGTCCCATCTACTTAGTACCCATAAAATGTTGTAGCTGATATGTCAGCATTAACCGACACTGGTATTGGTTGAGGACATTATTGCCTGGTAACACTCACTCCTTTATTAGGGTCACCTGCTGTGAAGCTGTGTTCACATCCACAGATCCAGTGACCTGTTCTTACCTTGCTGGCACTGTAGCTCCACTGTAGAAGTTGGTTGATTTGAGCTGTGCTTAACTGTGTTGTGACTGTAGTAGTGTCTTTAATGAATGCTTGTATGAATGCATTTGTGTTAAGAGGAGATGATGTGTAGATGATGAAACACACAGCAGTTTGAGCTGTTGAACGAATAAACCTAATAACCTGTGATAATAACCTGCGAGCTGTTGAATGAATGAACATAATAACATGTGATGACACAGCTGTTGAATAAATGTAAAGAATAACCTCTAAGCTGTCAAGTAGCTAATAACATGTGAAAATAACACACAGCAAAGCACGTGATAATAACATGTAGCATTAGCATGCGATGATAACATGTAATATTAGCCTGTGATAATTACATGCAATATTAGCCTGTGATAATGACTTGAATTCTACCCCACTGCAGGACCTGATGGAACTGCACCTGACGTCCTGCACCAACCTGAGCGCGCGGAGCCTACGCACACTCTCCAGCTTCCGACACTCGCTCGTGTCCCTAAGCCTGTTCGGCTGCTCCAACGTCTTCTTCCACAGGACACGCGTGCTGCTGGCTTGTGGCGAGGATGAGGAGGAAGACGAGGATGAAGACCGGCCCCCCAGGCACACCCTGGCCTCAGACTTCACCTTCCAGGGCTTCGGGAGGCTCCGGCTGTTGAACGTGGGAGGCCTGGCGGCCGAGGTGGACGTGGAGGCCCTGCTGAAGCCCCTGCCCGCTCTCACCTCCCTGGACCTGTCCGCGGTGCACCTCCCCCGGCCCTCCTTCCTGGCCCAGTGGAGGGACCGGCTGACCTCGTTGGTGCTCTACAACGTGGACCTGACCGAGGAGTTGATCAGCACTGTGGTGCAGATGAACCAGCTGAGGTATTGTACCCTAATCCTGACCCTGCTCGCTCTCGCTACTGGACGCGGGATGCATGCTGATCCTGGAACTGCTAGAATAGCACTGAACTATTCCAGAAATTGAAAATCAGGGAATTTGATCTTTCTTTGACTCAAGAAAGCTGCCTGTTTTTTTCCACTCCCATTTAACAAAAGCGACATGCTTTTCCGTTCATTATAATTTGTGGAAATTAAGCTTTTTAGTCCGTAAAAGTCAGGATTATCAGAGAATTTCACATTTGACTGGTGAGTGGGAGCCCTGGTTCAAACTCACTACATCAGAATGTTTTTAGCCCTTCATATGGCTGTAGTTACAGGATACAGAGCTGTAGGTGTTTTACTCAGCCTTGTGTTGTTCAGATGCTCTTGTGTGGCCTCAGCCTCGTGCTTGGGGTCGTGCTGCTGTGCAAAGGGGATGTGCTGGCTGTTCTAGAACAGCGTACCTGTGTTACCAGGTTTTAGATCTATGTACCTTTGCTGGTTGTTGTAAATCTGTGCATCTGTACTGACTGTTCTAGATCTATGTACCTGTGCTGGCTGTTCTAGATCTGGCTGAGAGCTTTGCTTCTGCTAACGTCTTGGTGTCAGATACCTCAGGACTCAGAGGTCTGGTGGAGTCACAACTCGATGGCTCAGAGCTGCTCTGGCAGCACAAGGGGAGCCCGTACAGTATTAGACACGCAGGTTTAGTGTTCTGGGCGATTGGTGTGTATAAATACATTTCTAGAGAAACCGGATGTTTCTGGCAGTGGTCTGAAGTGCTTGTCTGAATCGACCGTTGAAGCACAGTGCTGTTTTCTGTCTCCGCAGACAGAGAGCCCAGACTGGGAGCTGTGAGACTGAGCCACGTGGAATAAACCAACCAGAATTCCTGTATCGATGCTCATTTCTGAGCGGTGCCTTGTGTGCCAGCGTGTGCTGGTACTCTGACTGGTGATATGCAAAAAAAAAAAAAAACAACCCAAAAAACAACAAACCCATGAAGCATTCCAAGACCAACTGGCCAGTTGCCTAGCGACAGTGTTCCAACATCATTAATCGCATGCTGGACAATTTTTGATGTCAAACATGTTTTCGTTTTGATGTCCCATGTTGACAGCAAACATTATTCGAATACAGAATGACTGTATTCTGAATGTTGCCTTTTAAAAAAAACATATCCAACCTTGGCTGTTATTAGACAAATGAATTATGTGAAGTATTTTCCTCGCTTAACGTCCACGGCAGACATGATGTTGGTAACGTTTTTCTCCAGTTCAGTGGATCATCCCAGCAGCCCTAGACAGTGTTGGGTTAGCTGAACTCGGCTGTGTTGGGTTAGCAGTCATGTGGTGTGAGTGAGATGGTGTCCAGACTGACTGTGGGCGTGTCTAACGTGATGTTTTTGTCATGAGTGTTTCTGCTCCTCAGGCACTTGGACATTTCCCGGGAGAGCCAGCGTTCGTCCAAGTTCAAGATGACCAGGAAGATCCTGACGAGTATCGTGCAGGGTTTGGGGAACCTGGTCTCGCTTGACATCTCGGGCCACATCATGCTCGACAACTGCACTGTGCCGCACTTCGAGGAGGCCATGGGACGGCCGAGGTATGCAGGTCTACGAGAGTGAGGAGAGCAAACCCTGGTGCTGTTACCAGCCTGGCCAAGCCTAGGCTCTGAATGTGCTCTGATTGGCTGAGCCTGAGCTCCGAGTGTGCTCTGATTAGTCAAGGCTGGGCTCCAAATGTGCTCTGATTGGCTTTCTCACACAGTCATCTCTCCTTTTCCATGTGACATGACTTTTTACAGTCTCCCTCTCTCCCTCTCTCAGCATCGAACCGTGTAAGAGCAGCATTTATCCGTTCCAGGAGCTGAAGAGACCACTGCAGTTTTTGGGCCTGTATAACACCACCTTGTGCAACGTCACACACATCCCTGCGTATAAGGTACGGTGCCACTTTTACCTGCATGTTACCTGCATGTTACCTGTCTGGTTAAGGACGTTGTGACATTGGCTAATGCTTCTGTGAATAAATAAAATGGAAAAAAACCTTTTGGTTTCTTTGGACCTTGGAGCTGTAAATGCCAAGTTACAGACGTTCCTGTGGTTACCGACCTCGGTGACAGACGCTCCTGTGGTTACCGACCTCGGTGACAGACGCTCCTGTGGTTACCGACCTCGGTGACAGACGCTCCTGTGGTTACCGACCTCGGTGACAGACGCTCCTGTGGTTACCTCGGTGACAGACGTGTGTGTGGGTTGGTTGTGGGTTTGTTGTATTGCGTGATCAGGTGACAGGATCGAAGAATGAGGACCAGGTGCTCAATGCCATAGAAGCTTACACTGAATATCGCCCTGAACTGGCACACAGAGCCATTAACCAGCTGTTTGATATCGCCAGGATACAACACTGCAGCCAGCTGCTCAGAGCAGTGCAGGTGAGCTATCTCTCTCTCTCACACACACACACACACACACACACACACACACACACACACACACTCAGAGCAGTGCAGGTGAGCTATCTCACACACACACACACACACACACACTCAGAGCAGTGCAGGTGAGCTATCTCTCTCTCACACACACACACACACACACACACACACACACAGGGCAGTGCAGGTGAGCTATCTCTCTCACACACACACACACTCACACACACACACACACACACACTCAGGGCAGTGCAGGTGAGCTATCTCTCATACACACACACACACACACACACACACACACTCAGGGCAGTGCAGTGTGTGGTAGTCCTGTAGCTACATCTTCACTAAACTCACTGAGGAGATCAAATCATGGCAAGTTGACTGTGAGTAAAATCTGAATTACAGAATTCACTCTCTCCCTCTCTTCCTTCCTCCCTCCTCTCTCTCTCTCTTTCCCTCTCTCTCCATTTCTCTCTCTCCCTCTCTCTCTGTCTCTCTCTCTCTCTCTCTCTCTCTCTCTCTCTCTCTCTCTCTCTCTCTCTCTCACACACACACAC
>JAOYMR010000002.1:24875835-24886543 GCA_025802075.1 Tenebrosternarchus preto
CCATTCCCCCGTCTCTTTATCTCCGCCCCATTCCCCGTCTCTTTATCTCCGCCCCATTCCCCCGTCTCTTTATCTCCTCTCTCTCTCTCCCTCTCTCTCCCTCCCTCTCTCTCTCTCTCTCTCCCTCTCTCTCTCTCTCTCCAGGTCCAGCGGAACTGTTGTCTGACACTGTGTAACTTCAGTATTCCGGAGGAGCTGGAGTTCCAGTATCACCGTGTCAACATGCTTCTTCTGAAGATTCTGGAACCGGCCCGGCAGGACGAGTCCATCCAGCGCATCGCCGTGCACCTGTGCAACGCCCTCGTCTGCCAGGTCGACAACGACCACAAAGAGGCTGTTGGCAAGATGGGCTTTGTGAAGGTGCGTTAGCTTATTCTGTTTAGTTCACGGCTGTTAACGTGTGTGGTGTAACTCATACACACATCCACAGCTGTGTGTTGGTTTAATTGTTTTGCTTGTGCAAACTCTCTCAATTCTGTCATTAAATACATTTTTCTGTTGTCATTTTATGCTAAAGACGATGCTGAATTTAATACAGAAGAAACTTCAGGACAGAATGGTGAGTGTTGCCGTGGTGATTTTACTGTAACCTTGGCCACAGTACCACAAACCTGCATAGTAAGGCAATGAACAGTTTTTCAATAGAAGTTGTACTTAAAAGAGAGGTTTGTTTGTACTAAAGGGTGGTAATGTACACCAGTTCAGCTGTGTGTGGAGAACGTGTCTGTATGTTTCACTGCTACAGCAGTAGTCGGTGGCTGAGGGTGGAGTTGTGCACTGCTGGATCAGGAGTTGGAGTGTCTTTGGGTGGTGCTTTTGAATGGTGTTGCAGATTTTCTATGGGTGATATGGTTGGATGGTGTTGTATCTGTTCTGTGGGTGGTGTGGTTGGATGTGTTTAGCTGTGGGTGAGTGCAGGTTCTGCTGACAGTCCTACTGTGTGCCTCCTCAGTGTGATCAGGTGATGGAGTTCTCGTGGAGTGCCCTGTGGAACATCACAGACGAGACGCCCGACAACTGCCAGATGTTCCTTAACTGTAGTGGCATGGATCTGTTCCTAGAGTGTCTGCAGGTGAGAGTGTGCGTGCGCGAGTGTGTTTAGGACTTTAGGTTCAGAGAGAGTGTATGTCAGGGACAGTCTGAGTATTGCGACACACTGTGTCATTCCAGGAATTCCCAGATAAACAGGAGCTGCACCGGAACATGCTGGGCCTGCTGGGCAACGTGGCGGAAGTGAAGGTGCTCCGACCACAGCTGCTCACCAGCCAGTTCATCACCGTCTTTAGGTATCCACCTCAGAGACCTCCCTGTTCCACTCACACACGTGATGATGTCAGAAATGCAAGGCTTGTCTTAGGTGATGTCAGCAGTTTGAAGGACTCATTTGTAGGGATTTGAGGTCACTTTAGTACAAAATAAAATGGCCTCCCACTCTGTTTGAATACAATGGTAGGAAAGAAGAATCGTCTCTCTTTTGACCCAAAGTGTCTTAGGGTTTTGTCACACGACACCAAATATTTTTATGTTAAACACAAAGTTGCCGCCGTTTCAGTCCTGTGAGTTTATATCAGCGTTGTGTGGATTTGTTTCTGTGTTTTTGTCTGGTAGTTCGCTGGTAGCAGTGTGTGTTTGCTGTGATAGCAACAAAGTGTGATCCAGTGTGTGTTGTAATCCCTGCGTCTGTGTCCTGTCAGTAACCTGCTGGACAGCAAGGCGGACGGTATTGAAGTGTCCTACAACGCCTGCGGGGTTCTGTCTCACATCATGTTTGACGGGCCCCAGGTGTGGCTCGTGGACCAGCCGGACCGGAAACAGGTCATGGACAAAATGTGGGACGCCATCCAGAGCTGGGACGTCAGCTCCCGCCGCAACATCAATTACAGGTACTCCTGAGGTCCCACGGCAACACCAACAGTTTTACTAATCCTCCCACGGTAATAAGAACAGGTTTACCTAACATCACTTAGCCTCTTACCCTCTAACCCAGTCTCTCTCTGTGGTTCTCTCTCTTCCTGTCTCTTGTCTCTTCCTCCCTCTCAGGTCATTTGAACCAATCCTACGCCTCCTTCCTCAGGGTATTTCTCCTGTCAGTCAGCACTGGGCCACCTGGGCTCTTTATAACCTGGTGTCTGTCTACCGTGAGTTCACACACTTCTCCAACACACACACACACACACACACACACACACACAGAGACTGTTGTATTCAACACAGAGTGTTGAACACAGACTGTAAGGTGACATTTCAGGATAAGAATTTTAAACTTGAAACATTATTCATGATGTGGATGTACAAGTTGCATGTTGTCCCATATATATATATATATATATATATATATATAAAAAAACTTTACATAATGTGTTCTTAAATTTAGGTTCTTTTAGCTAAGTTTCATACTTTTGCCCCAGAACACGACTGGATAAGCTTTTCATCTCTGACGCTGTGATTGGATAGGCTTTTCTAATGCTGTGATTGGTTAGGCTTTTCTAATGCTGTGATTGGTTAGGCTTTTCTAATGCTGTGATTGGATAGGCTGTTTTAGCACTTCTGGTCATCTCCTTTCTCTTCTGTCTGAAGCGAGCAAGTACTGTCCATTATTAGTAAAGGAGGGAGGCCTGGCACTCCTGGAGAAGGTTCTAGAGCTGGAATCTTCACATCCAGAAACCAAGGACATGGCACGGTATATGCTCTCACACACACACACACACACACACACACACAAACAAACACCCCTGCATGCTCACAAACCCCACATTAAAGGTACTTTTCCACATTCACACAGCAGAGAAGATTCTGGAAATGCTGCATGCTGCTTCAGCCAATGTTTATTTGACCTTTTCCTGCTTTTCTCCCAAATCCAGCAAGGTAATGGAGCAGTGTGAGAATTTTAAGGAGGATCCCATGGACACCAGCAGGTAAATGCTGCGCACCAGGGGATTCGCGCATCACCCCCAGGTCCACCTTAAACCAGGTGGCTGGCTCACCCCCCCAGGATGTGTGTGTCCACGTCCCTCTGCGCAGGGTGGCTGTGTGTACACACTCTCTCACGTCTCCTTCACACCTCTCCTCCTGTGAAGAAAAGTCCTGACCTGTTGCACTACAGGAAACAGAGATCAGCTGCACAGGAGTGTTTGTGTGTGTGTTTGAGTGTGTGTGTGTGTGTGTGTGTGTGGGGTTTTGTTTGCTGTTTTGTGTTGCACATAATATGTAAACAGTATTTGTATTGTTAATTTTAGGTTTTGAGTATTTTGTTTTATGCCTTAGTTTATAAGTGTGAATGTATTGTGTGCGTGTGTGCGTGTGTGCGTGTGCGCGCGTGCGCGTGTGTGCGTGTGCGCGCGTGCGCGTGCGCGCGTGCGTGTGTGTGCGTAGTTGGTGAGGGAAGGAAAACGCTTGTGTCTTTATAAAGAACTAAACCTGTATGTTTTTCCCCCGTCACTGTGGAGCACAAAAAGAGGACAAATATGCTGTGTGAGTGTGTGTGTGTGTGTGTGTGTGTGTGTGTGTGTGTGTCAGAGAGCGAGAGTGAGTGTATCTTATATAAGCTTCACTAAATCATATGGCACTAGGTTTCTGTGTGCTCTGTGACATCACAATGTCCTGACAGACTGAATTGATGATGTCATACATTGCGAAGGGCTTTTGGCTAGCAGGTGTGATGGGCTGTGGACGGTTTTGGATCTGTGTTTTGTGGTGCTTCATCACCGACGACGATTACTGCTATGGGACTCTGGGGGAGACACTCCACTCCAAACCAGCTCCAGAAGGCTAAAGCTGTACAGCTGTTATTAGGAAAGTACACAGACATCTCTCTCACACACACACACACACACACACACACACACACACACACCTACCTAAGCTGAATGGCTGTTATGAGGACAGCACACGGACGTCTCATACACACACACACACACGCCTACCTAAGCAGAACGGCTGTTATGAGGACAGCACACGGACGTCTCTCTCACACACACACACACACACACACACACACACACACACACCTAAGCTGAACGGCTGTTATGAGGACAGCACACGGACATCTCTCTCACACACACACACACACACCTAAGCTGAACGGCTGTTATTAGGACAGCACACGGACGTCTCACACACACACTGTCCCGAGGTTGGACTCGTGTTTCTGTACATAACGTGGGGAGGGAAAGCTGTCATTTTTTGCTTGTTTGTTTGTTCTCTATGTATGTTTTTATGATGCAGTTATAATACACTCCTATGATCAACTCCCTCTTCAGCATTGTAATTTCATCACAGGAAGCTATGTAATGACAGTCAGTAGCAGCAGGGGGTCAGGGGTCAGGGGTTGGGTCATCACAGGGAGTGATGACCCCACTGCTTTTAGGGTCTTTTATTTCCTTTTAAAACTGAGACTTTGACATTTGCATCAATTGTGATTTATTTAAAGGGGATCACAGTAAGATGCCAAATGTTATTTACCACAGAGAAATCGTTTGTAATATGTGATTAATAACAGTTCAGCATCCATGCCTTCACAGCTGATCTCAGACCAGTTAGAGAGATTTGATCTCCTTTATCCAACAGTCACTCAACTCTGGTCTATTTAGAAGGATATATGATCATTACCAGTCAATAAGTTCTGAAATATCTGAAATCAGTGCAATGTTTCTAGGATATTCTTGTGTTCCTGAAATGTACGTTTCCTTCCCTCTGGTTCAGTGGGGAAGGAGATTCTCTTTATGTACATTTGTGTCATTACTGTTTCTACTGTGGACAGAGGAACATCTCCGTCATAACTTGGTATTTATTTCGCTTTAGCTGCTGTACCTAACGTGGAACATTTTTTTTTCTTCTCTTTTTTTGTTGTTCTTTTCTGTTAATTTCTCCAAAGCTATGATGATTGTTTCCAGTTCAAGCTCCCGTTTCTGAGGTGTCTGCTGGGTTTGGTGCCGGTTATTGGTGCCAGTTCAACCAAGATGGAGCCATAGATTGTGAGAATGCACAAGTCAAGGGCTGTGGTTACGTGGGCCTAAACTCGCCCCAGTATACCAGGCCCCGCCCATAGTATCCCAAGCCCTGCCCCAATCCTCACACGTCAGCCTTCTGACAATACTGAGTAGCGCTAAAACCAAGCTTGTGTCCTCACTACACCTTGGCTGGAGGCTTCACCTGAGGGTTTGGATTGTTCTTTGGTTTTTGTTTTTTTTAACTAATGGCAATCACAACTCTTAGTTGAACATCTTGTGGAATGATTTGTACTGGATTCAGATCTTCATGTTTTTTTCCTCACTGGTAGGATTTGAGTGGACAGATAAATAAAAGACTCAGATAGTACCGTAATTGCTGAGTCGGTGTGTGTTGGTGGGATTTTGGGAAGGACTGACTGCCTTCAGCTTTGCAACATCCCTGTGTGATGCATGTGATCAAACAGTGCCGCACTGTGAGACACGAGGACATTGTCTGGTTGTTCTGTCTTTTTTTAAATGTTATTTTTACTCCATCTCAGGATTAATGGTTTTTTTAAGCCATTCTCGTCTCTTTGTTGTTTCTCCCCCATTACACCTTTTACTCAAGTCTCTACTACAAACATTTTGCTTAGCAGCCATGAACCCCTAACCCCTGCTTCACATCAAATAAAACGGTACTTGTGTTTTAGAGTCATCATGCTGCACGTTCCTTTGCAGGCCAACTCGGTCTTTATCTGATTCAAGGTGAGTGTAGTTGTCCTTCTGTACCACTAGAGAGCATGAGAGTTTACCATGAGGTTTTGAACCAGCATTCTTAGTCCCTGTTCTGGTGTCTTATAGTACATTTGTACACTAGAGCGTTTCTGCTGCTCTGTAATGGACAGTTATAAAGGTCATTTTCTCCTGTAAAAACAACACAAGCATTACAATTGGATCTGTAATGAACAGATCAAATGAATGTTATAAAGGTTATGTTTCTCATTAAAGAATGGTTGTCAGACATAATCCACATGTGAAATTCACAAAACCCCAAACAGTAATTTCAGCAATCAGTCCAAGAAAAAGCTCAGGAATCCCAAGCACATTAAACAGAAGAGTGCTTTCCATACTCATACAGTAGGGGGCAGCATAGCAGGGGCAAGGGCTTGAGAAGGGGGAGTGAACTAGTAATGTGTAGGAGGGGCGGGACTGGAGAGTAAAAGGTCAGCGTATCACAGTGCTCAAACTGAGGCCTGTAGGAGATGTGACGACAGTAACTGCAGTGTAACTGGTGTATCAGCGCTGCCACTCACACTAAACAGGTACGTTGTCTTTAGTCCACTCCCTGTATCCCAAACCACATCCCGCTGTTCCATCATCAGGAATGTCTCCTCTGGAATCGTCCTGCATGGAAGTGGCTACACACAACCAGGGAGTTTCAACACTGAGGTTTTTTTTTTTTTTTTTTTTAATGTTTTTGGCCACAACACCTGTGCTTTTGTATGTTGTGTTTCAGTGGTGAGAGAACTGGAAATGAAACAAAAAACAAGATTAATAGCAAGAGGGTTGATGTTTATTAATGTGTTGATCATAAAATGTGGGGTCTTCTGTTTAGCAAGTGTTTGATACTGTTAACTATTGTACTGTTAATAACTTTATTGTACTGCGTCACTGTGACGATTGTATGAAGTTTGTTTTGATGTTATTCCGTTTAACGATGGATAATCCATTAACTGGTTTGGGTTTAAGTTATTGGAAAAACCGGGAAACCTATATAGTGTAATTAATTAAGTCTTTACGAACCCACCCTAGATATTGGAGCTCTGGGTGTCGTGTTTTTCCAAGAAGTCCTTATTGTTGAAGACATCACACAATTATTCAGATCACCCTCTCAGATCACCCTCTCAGATCACCCTCTCAGATCACCCTCTCAGATCACTCTGTCCCACAGCTCAGTCACTGGCTGATAGAGAACATTTGAACCACAGAACTTATACTTGTTCTTCTCCAGTACAGTGCTGTTTAGCTGTGGACAGGAGGTGAATGACAGCTTCAAATACTTTAAATGAGTTTTGTGATTGCATACACAAAATAGACTAAACTCTGCTACAAGCTTCAATTTCCTTTTTGGTTATGCATATATGATTTTATGTGCATGAAATATATAATATCATAGACTTTCAATGTAGACCTGTGTCCTGCCTCTTGTAGATGGTCTCCAGTGTGTGGATCTCTACACACTGTTCTGCTAGTATGATTTCGTCCACAGCTTTGATAAGAGTTTGATTAAGAGTTACTCTGTGTTAGTGTTGTTAGTGTTTGACCTTTAACTTGATTTAAAAATGTCAGTATTGAAAAATCTTTTTCTTTTCACTGATATGCAAAACTCTTGTGTACAATATTAATGGAACTGTTGTTGGTTTTTATCTGATCAGCTTCTCATTCCTCACACTCGTTACAATCTTCACATCAATGTCATGTCCAGAAATAAATTGATCTCAAGTGAAGGAATTTTCGCAAAGGTGCATACATCTATTAATGAATTAAGTAAAGCTCTGAGCGCCAAAATGCTCTTCAGTGACAAGCCATTCTTTTCCTTAAATGATAACGCTTTGTGTATTTCCACTGTACAGTACACTGCTATTGGTTATGAAGGTGGGAACACATTTCTGCAAAGGGCGACTGAGTCCCTGACGTACAGCTCTCTCTGCCTGCCGGACAATATCGCTGAGAGAGGAATGGAGAAGATTCCCAACTACTACTACAGAGATGATAGCAGGGACCTGTGGAACATCATTAATGTGTACGATTCTAATAATTTGGATCTGGTTCCTCCTCCTAGAACTTCAGAAGCTGTTTGCTTGCAGAACTTACCTGAGTCCAAAAAATGTGGATAACAGTATTGCAATTTAGAGTCAGTCAAGGCTGTAATATGGTGCAACATTTAGATACACCTTATGAAACAATTTTAAGATTACTTTGAATTATTTTGATTTTTTAATCTTCTTTTACAGACAGCATAATCACTTCATCTGATTAACTGAAAGAAAAAAAATCTTTGCTTTGGTTGGAAATGATTTTTTTCTTTTTTAGACTACTTTCTTTTTAGTAATAGTTTGCTGCCTACCTGTAATGACAAATTACTTTGAATATCCTAGATTTTGCTTTTCTATCAATTATACATATAAACTGTAACACTATAATAAATAAATGAACTGTTTTTAACAGTCCCAACAGCTTTAATGTTGTCTGAGTTGTTTATTAATTCTTATGAATGGGGCAAAAGTCCTGCAGCATAAAAGTCCTGCAAGATAAAAGTCCTCTCAGAATAACACACTGACGCTAAGCGCGAGCAGGAAGCAATACGCGAGACTCCCGTCATAGACGAACGTTTTATTGAAGTCATCTGAAAAAAAGTGAATAAAAGCTGAGGTGCAAATTCCAAACACAAGGGGAGGAGGTGAGGAGGGACCATGGCAGTGATGCTTAAGATTAAGTAAAGAGGGTAATCCTTTAATTGTTTAAATAAATTATTATATTCATTCATTTTTTATTCAATTGATCTCTAAAATGTAATTTTTTATTATTTTTTTACTATCAGTATTAGAAAACAAGAGATAAACACACAAGGGTAAAACAATATTTATTGTTATTATTATTATTATCAATAATAATAATAATAATAATAATACTAATAATTAGTAGTAGTAGTAGTAGTAGTAGTATTAGTATTATTGTTGTTATTTATAATATATATGAATATTATTTATATTAATAATATCATTATAAATAATAATAATAATAATAATAATAATAATAATAATAATAATACTTGATAAAGCAATTGTAAAAAGACAAAAAATGTCGTAATTTGTGTTAAGAAAAGAAAACCGTGTACACAAATAAAACCACTGAGCTGAAATACGGTACAGGTAACGGGTAGCCCGCAGTGCAGATCTCCCGCCACCAGAGGGAGATCACACGCTGCGAATTAATCAGCGCCTATTAGAGTAATCACCCGCAGGTGTGCGTGTTACCCGCGTGTGTGCGCGTCCCTGTATAAGGAGTTCACAACCTTGTTTCCCACCACTTCACTGGTGAATGTTGCTCCTGAACAACTCTTCTCTATGAGTGTGTTTTCTCTTCCTAGCTGTTCTGTGTGAACTGTTGTTATTTATTATTTTCTGGTTGTTCCAGGGGAGAAACACCAGTTTCTTTCTGGTCTGTGATGACAGGTTCTGCTCCTGTTCCTCTTAGTACATCAGAACCTCAGGTTCAACCTGGTTTGGTCTCTGGACCAGGTGAGTTGTGGTTGTTCCCTCACTCCTGATCCCTTCTTGTATGGCCATTTTCCATAATCTCTTTTCCCATCACCATAGGAACCAAGACAGCAGAAAGATTAAGCAGTGATGGAAACCTTCCCCACCACACTGCTCCCTGTAAGTACACGCACAGAGAGGGCCAGTGCAGGAGATGGGCGCTGGCTAGATGGGCGGTCACAGTTGAAGGGGTGGAAGGGTGGTACCAACTGTGGTGCCCGCAAGTTCAAAATATCATAGTCCCACTTGTAATCTAGGAGAATTTGATTACTTTTAAGGAGAGTGGTGTGAAAGGTACTGTGTTCAGATATGTGAAAATATAACACTTACAAATTTAAAATGGTTTGTAGATTAAAATGTGAAATTAACAATCGTACTAGCAATTTAAAAAATCTACCTTTAAACACTAGATGGCAGCATTTGATCTTGTATTAAAGCGTTTATCCCAGGAACAGGACTGTTGAGTGAATGGTAATCCAAGAACAGGACTGGAACTTCTGAGGGTTTGTTGGGTGTAGCATGTCCCTCTTAAAATTATATACAGAACTCATTAAAACAAAGTTTAGTTCAATGAACAATTTCTCTTACTGTAAACCTAAATAACTTATTTGTATTGTATTTTTTTTATTCCTTCATTAAATATATGATGAAGAATTATTGTCGGGGGGGGGGGGGATACAAAAGATCTTGATGGAAAAAAAGCAGAGAGAATGCAAGATTGTCTTTAATTACAGCTCAGCTGGAATTATGGGAGAGGTTCACAACAACCATAAACAGCGTTGTGATGTTCCTCAGTTTTTTATTGAAAGGTGAAAACGTTTGATCTGGAATGTCAGCATTTGTCCTTTGTCTTGCTTTCCACGCAGTTTTAGTGCTGCTTGTGGATTTAAGGTTTGTACTGTGAGAACAGGTGCAGTCTTCTCTTAAGGACAGTCAATAAACGAGTAAATAAAAATCCCCAAAAGGTGTTTTTTTCTGGAATGTGTGGTACAGCACATTTGTGATGGTGCAGTAGGTCCAATCACAAGGACGCTTATATTAGGATGAACCAGGATTATTGGATTATTCATTCAAACTCTTGCATTTAATATTGTATTTGAACAGGACATCATTTGCCCTGCATTACGGAACACAGACTTGCTGTGTGGAGTCTCAAAGTGCCTGGGAGTGGAGGCCTTCATAACATGGATCCACATATTAAATAATGGGCTGCTCCCACCATTCAGATGAGTGGTTCTCGATCAGTGCTGTAACCCATGTTATGGAGTGGTTCTCGATCAGTGCTGTAACCCATGTTATGGAGTGCTTCTGGATCAGTGCTGTAACCCATGTTATGGAGTGGTTCTCGATCAGTGCTGTAACCCATGTTATGGAGTGGTTCTCCATCAGTGCTGTAACCCATGTTATGGAGTGGTTCTCCATCAGTGCTGTAACCCATGTTATGGAGTGGTTCTCCATCAG
>JAOYMR010000002.1:24910792-24922084 GCA_025802075.1 Tenebrosternarchus preto
CCCCCCCCCCCCCCCCCCCCCCCCCCCGCGCGCCGCGGCGGGCCGACTGCGCGTGTCTGCGTGTGTGTGGAGGGGGGGGTGTTGGATGTGGATCTAGGGTGAGTGTGTGTAACTATTATCACATGTTAATAGGACACTGATTTGCTACTGCACTCGTTCTCGCAATACATGTATTTGTGTGTGTGTATGTGCGCGTGCGTGCGTGCGTGTGTGTGTGTGTGTGTGTGTGTGTGTGTGTGTGTGTGTGTGTGTGTGTGTGTGGGGTTTATCTCCACAGGAGCAGGAGCAGATGCAGTGTTATAACCAGCGCATGATTGAACTGCTGAAGGTCCGACAGCAGCAGGAAAAGAACAGGATGCCCAAGATCCAGAAGAGCGAAGCCAAAACGCGTATGGCCATGTTTAAGAAGAGCCTCCGCATCAGCTCCTCCATCCACTCCTCCATCAGTTCCGCAGAAGAGCGCGAACGCGTCAAACAGGTGGAGGCCCTGGAACTCGCACTGACTCCGCCTCTCACACTGACTCCACCTCTCATTGTGATGGTCCATTGTGTGTGTGTGTGTGTAGTTTCTAAAGCAGGAGGAGAAGAGACAGAAGGCAGAGCGCCTGCACCAGATCCAGAAACATGAGAACCAGATGAGAGAGATGGTGGGACAGTGTGAGAGCAACATTAGAGAACTGCAGCAGCTACAGGTCTGAAACACACACACACACACACACACACACACACACACACACACACACACACCACACACAGCAGTGTGGTCCTACAGACTCATTACACACCCGGCTGATGAAAGGCATCACTGTAGCCACACCCCCTCCTGATCGCTTCCTCTTTCTGTGTGAAACAGAACGAGAAGTGCCACCTACTGGTGGAGAATGAGACACAGCGCCTCAAAGCTCTGGATGAGCACCACAACCAGCTACTGAAGGAGTGGAGGGAGCAGCTGAAACCCAGGAAGAAGGTGTGTGTTCACCACGGCGCTCCACACACACGCTCCACACACACACACACATGCTCCAGGCAGGCACTCCACCACCTGAAATATCCACCGCCATGTTTGATGAAAACATCCGTGTGTGCGTGTGTGTGCGCGTGCGCGTGTGTGTGTGTTTGGGCCCACAGGCTCTTGAGGATGAGCTGAGTCATAAGAAACGAGAGCAGGAGATGTTCTTCAAGATGAGTGAAGACTCGGAGTGCAGCAACCCCAGTTCCCCCAACAGACTCACCAAGTTCCTGCCATACTCAGACTCCTCCACCACCTGAGGACCTGCCCCATGACGTATCTCAGCCAATCAGAAGTCTTCTTCACCACCCTGCCCACCAATCATCAGTCAAGCTTAACAATAATTGCCACTACTCTTATAGATTTGCATTGTTTGACTATCTGGATTCTTTAACAATATCTATCGTTTCAAAATATATATATATATTTTATATAAAATATATATATATATATTTATAGGATTCAAATATGGTCGGGAGGGTGTTGAATTCGTGATCTTGTGCAGACATAAGATCACCGTTTCACTGCAGAACAGCTATAAAAAATGCCTGGTGACTGTAGTGGTCTTCTGTAGATCATGTACGAGAAACATACAGGCTTTAGTGGGTCTAGATTCCACTAATAAGGGAAAAACCTTCAGTCAAGCCAGTTCTAACATGTTCACACCAAAGCCAGCAGGGTAATCGGGCGTCTCTTCTGTGTTTTACATCACAGGTTAATGTGAGGTTTTATGACACCACCTGCATCGTTCTACTCATGCGTGGTGAAAATTAGTATTAATGAGCTGTTTATCCAGCAATAAACAAACAAACAAAAAAATCATATTTTTTAATAATGAAGTTTTACCAGAACCAAGCGATTCGAGCCACATGTGCCTTCGTGGAACCTTTGGTTGAAACTGTTCAGCAACCAACATTAGTTTTGCCAAGTATGTAGTGCAGGGGTCAGAAGTCAGGAGGGGTCAGAAGGTCATGAACTCATTACATTTTTCTATTATCTTTTTTTTTAATGTATGGATCAGAAATATAAATCCACTTTAATGTTTGTAACAGTTCTACAGGATAAGTTTGATCCTCGTCGAATGTGGAATGTTTGATTTGTTTTAGTTTATGACCACAGAGGGTCAGCTGGTACTTTCAGTTGCTCCATTTCCCTCCTGCCGTTTCTCGTGTTTCTTGATAACAGCGTTTTATTGTTTTATATTTATCACCACGTTATTGTCATGCAGGTGGATTTACTGTAAAGCGTAACACTGGACGTTCACCGACACGGAGGTCTTGGCCAGATCTGTTATGAAAACACTCAGCTGCTCTGAACCCTTGCAGATACAAAGTGCTGAAGATTTATTGCTGACAGGGGAAGTGCCTTTTCCGATTTTATTAAAGCCACTTTAGATAAAACTTAAACTATTCACATCAGTGGAAAATAATGCATCACCACCTTCTGTTGTTCAGAACAATCTGGAGCATTTTCCCACAGGTTAACTGAGTCGTTTGGATAAATGCACTGAAAAAAGGACAGAAAACCACTATTTTCTGACATCCAGGTTTCGGGAGGTGGGGGGGGGGGGGGTGGTTATGTGAGGGCATTAACTGGCTAGGGTTAACCATAACCCTAACCCTAACCCTAGGGTTAACCATAACCCTAACCCTAGGGTTAACCATAACCCTAACCCTAGGGTTAACCATAACCCTAACCCTAACCCTAGGGTTAACCATAACCATAACCCTAACCCTAGCTGGCTACCTCAGAGATCTGCGATTGAGATATGCTCCCTGATAGACTACCATCAAGACAGGGCAACAGTGAAATTTGTTGATAATTAAAGAACCAAAGAACAGAACAGGAAACGAAACAACAACAAAACCAAACTGTGCTTGGATTTGTGCCCTGTGAGCTCACAAGGGCAGGTGTGGTACAGGTGAAAACATGGCCTTTCAGTTTGCATAAAACACCACCAACCGATTGTATCAAGGTTCTTATCCAATGAACAAAATGCTTTTTGAAAAATGTAACGTTCATTGTTAATTTGCTGACTTTCTAAGCACTGGACACAAAGTGTAATATATTTGCTTTTTCACTGAAGTGTTGGGAGAGAAGTTGAGAATGAAGTTCCTATTTATGCAATATTTTGTAATACAGTACATGGATTTTCTTCTATCAGTATTTAGTTTCCATAACTGGGTAAATTGGGTATATGGTTTTAATTACTGCTCCCATTTAACCTCTTTAAAATAATGCGATTTTTAAGTTGTACATTTGACTGCACTGTTGGGATGTTTCCTTTGTCTTTATCTGTGTAATGTTGGTTTTTTTTTTTTTTGGGGATGTGTATAAATGGTTCTTTTAAGCAGAGGATGGTGGTTGTACAGGAATCTAATAAATATTTTATTCAATCCACCCCTATTTATCTTTATCGTGAATAATGGATTTATCAGTATGGAGTTTAAACACTGAAAGAACAACGATAATCTGAAATGTTTATTTGGGTTTTAAGAAATAAAAATCACACAGGTGACATACCATCAACAAAGAAGCATACGGATCACACAGACATGGTACTGGAAATGTGCATCCAGTCTCCTCTCCTGTTCCTGACTTAACAGAGTACCATCCTAAAAATATCCTTTCAGAACAAGCATGTTATTTAGTCAAAAACTCCATCTGACCTGCTATCCTTTCACATTTGATGTTGCTTCTGCAATAGAGCAGAACTGCATTTTAGTTGAAGTCAAAGTAGATACAGGCACATGATGGATGTACTAAATCATCCTTTAACTGGGAACAGCTGAATGTACATATTCCATGCGAGCAAAATCATAACGCCTGGTTTTGAGGTGCGCGAAGAACTGCAGGTGACCAGATTCTCCTGGACACCTGTCCAAGACTGGTCCCTCCCTCGTCCTCCTGGACACCTGTCCAAGACTGGTCCCTCCCTCGTCCTCCTGGACACCTGTCTAAGACTGGTCCCTCCCTCGTCCTCCTGGACACCTGTCTAAGATGACCCCCACCCCCCTCCTTCCCTACCAATAACAGAAAAAAACACAAAGTAGATGCTTTTAAGCAACTTGCACTAACTACAAAATTTCCGATTAGTGTAAACAAAATACCTATTCAAACGTATACTTGAAACCAGTCAAGCATGCATGTCAAACCAGTCAAGCATGCGTGTTCAACATTGGTCGTAAAATACTGTATCTTAGCACCTCTGTCAGTGGTATCAGTATGGCACTGCTATGCTGGTACGGCAGTGCAGGAGATCAGAGGCTTGGTGTCTCACGGCTTGGATTTGACGGTGATTTGTTTTCCTCTGAGTGCTGAATCTCATCCCTACGCCTCATTTTTCGTTCATTTACACTCTGTTCCGCCTCCTTTTGTCGTCAATGTTGCAGTCGTGGAATCTTTTTACTTCATTTCTAAAACGTGGAAGTATTGCAATAACCCAAACATGGCTTCAACAAATACACAAAATGCACGAGGCAAAAAAAAAATGTCAGTATAAAATGGTGTTTGGCATCAGCCTTTCAAAACACTTTATAAAGGTTTTTGAATGATCACATAATTGCACTTAAACTATAGGCTAAGTCTCCCCTTGAAAAATTAACAATCGGTGTCAAGCCGACGGGACCTCTGGGTTTAGCAATGCATGTTCTTAAGATTCATAAACAACTTTTCAACGATTTTCTTTCTAAATAGGACAAGGTTTCATTTAATCAAGGCAACTTTTCATTAATGTATATAAGTTTATATATGTGTGGAGAACATTAAAATGAGGCACAGTATCATTGAGACTGCAAAACATCATATATATTGCTAGTCTTATAGCACTAGTGATACATACAAAAATAGCATCGGCTTGGTTAACATGCATAGAACAATAGGATTAGCAATGTGAGACATTCATTGTTTTCTGTCAAGGAAGTGTCTCAGTGCCATATATATTCCACCCTTGTCCCCAAGGGGGCAGTATAACCAAGCACAAACAGCACTGAGCTGTTTGAACTTGGAAAAGAATGGAATGCATCAGGAGGCTTCAGCTGAAAGGTACCCATAAATAACAGACTAATTAAATAGATACAGATATGCATTAAAAAAAAATAACGAAGTTATGAGTACCTAGTGTTTCTTGGTCAGGTAATTGGAAGGGATCCAGCCCTCAGACATTAACCGATCACTCATATTTTTACAAAACCACCATCCGGTGTTGCTCTTCTCAAGCACCTCAAACACGGTGCCCTCTTTGAAGCCAGCCGTCTGATCGTCTCCTTCAAAGTCTGCTACTGCTAAGAACAGCCCGTCTTTTGGTGGGTCTTTAATAAGAGGTGGAAGCTTCTCTCTCGGAGGCCCTGGTTTTTCAGCTTTGAAGAGGGGCTTCGGTGGTACTGGCACTTTGAGCTTGGCCTCTTCCTTCTCCTTGTCTTTGGATGAAGGAAGTGCAAAGGTCTTTGGATTGGGTGGAGGAGGTCTGCTCTGAGACGGGGCAGCAGGCTTTGCTTCTGAACCATCCTTTGGAGGTGCTTTGGTTTCTGTGGAGCTGGCAGGCTCTGCGACCTTCTTGGGTGGGGGAGGTCTTCTTGGTGCGTTACCAGGCCTCTGGGGTGGCTCTTTAAGGACAGGAGTTTGCGGTTTAGATATTTCTGGCTGATCATGACCGTTTTGCTGTTTGGGCGGATGTTTTTGTTCTTCACTTGGCTTATCATTGTTAAGAGCACCATTGGAGGTGTTACTGGAAGGCATTCCATTGTGCTGACTAGAATCTCCAGAGCTGAGGTTAGATGCAGGAAGCTTAGGAGGCCTCAGCTTGCTCCGAAGGTTTGTAATGTCAAGCTCGCTCTTGTTGTGGAGTTCTGGTTTAGCTGATGGTGCTGGCTTGGGTCTGAGAACTGGCTTTGGCTTGAGGAGGGCCACTGGGCTGATGGAATCTACCTTCTCTTCTTGGCCTTCAGACTTGGGCTTTGTTGGTTGCTTGGGGACAGGCTTCAGGTTCAACTTTTTCACTTCCTTGGCTGAGACCTTGTGGCCACACTCCAAGCCCATCTCGTTACGCTGAAGCAGGACCTGGTTCTTCTCATCCCTCTTCGGTTCTGGGGGCTTATCGGGTTTGAATGGGGCTGCTTTAGGGGCTACAAAAGGCATAATGGGCCCAGGGGCTGGTGGCTTTGGGGGTAGTTGTTTGGAGAGATCAGATTTGGACTTTTCCTCTAATTCCAGACTCTTATTAATCGACTCCCTCCTTGGTGGTAGAGCTGGTTTTTCCTCTGCAGGAGGTATGGGAGGACCAGGGGGTAATGGCCCAGCGACAGAGGGGTTGCTCTTGACAGCATTTGACTTCCAGTCTTTCAGTTTAGGACGAGTGACAAAGTCAGCAATGGAAGAAGGCTCATCTGGCAAGGGTTTGGACCAGTTGTCTTCTGTGCTAAAGTTACTGCCTGGGCCATCTTCTAGCTTCATTTGAGCCATCTCACCGGGCAGAGGGGCTAGAAAATTAGGCCTTGAAGCATTGCTTGTCTTTTTGTATTTATCCAAAAAAGTGACAGGGGCCCAACCTTCCTTGTCATCTATCTGGATGTACCACCAGCCACTGGAATTCTTCTCAATCACCTGGGAAGCAGGGGAAATGGAACATGGTATCATGCTGGAACAGGCAAGGACAGTGACAGCAGTCAGCAGGTCCCTGAACTTTTTCAACCCTACTATGAAGACATCAAGCCTACTGAGAAAAACCTGCGCTGCCCAACTCACCTCAACTTTAACTCCTGCTTGGAAGCTGATGCCGTCAGGAATGGTTGTCTGAAAGTCAGCGATAGTGTAGTACTCTTCTTCAACCTGTGGGGGCAGTGGAGGCTTTGGAAGGTGCATTCCCCGTGGCTAAGAGGAGAGTTGAGGACCGTCAGGCAAAAAAAAAATAAAAAATAAAAAATTGGTGCACATGGTTAGGGATTCAATCCTGGACAGGTGATAAAAGGGTGCTGGTGATTGAACGAATGAGGCTCTTACTATTGAAAGATCTCGCCGAGGGGGAGGCCGCTGCCTTATCCCTGCTTCTGTGAGACAAGAAATGTCTCACATCAGACCTCACATACACAGAGTTTTTAAAATAGTTTTACTTTGATTTAAAATGTTCACAGCTTTCATTGCTTGTCTTGTAATGTTTAATGTTTAAAGGGCAGAATGCAAAAGTATGAGATCAGACACAACACAGCTCTGAATCCACAACTGTCTTATGAATGAATAAATGGATCTTATTAGATTTGGTAAAACAAAACCAATAGCTGTGAGAACACTTACCACTGCTCTTGGAAAGGAATGCTCTGTATTACAAACATGACAAGCATATGTGGAAAGAATGTTTTGAATGTTCATTTGTACATTCTTATAAAGTGAGCATACTTTGTTTACAGTCTGAGGAGGGTGGAAGACGCTCTCTCTGGTTGTGCTGTCTGCCGGCTCCGTCTAGCTCGCTGGTGCTGGCGTGAGCAGCTGCCCCGGCGGACGTCTTCTGGCCCAGGACATCTGCCTTCCTCAGGTAGGACGCTGGGGCCCAACCCTCTTGGTCTTGGTACCTGCAGAGAGGGTTGTTATAATAGATTTTTGACAAAAAAACAGAAGCAGTGAAGTAAACTGACATTTTGTGCAAAACGTTCTTGACAAATGTGTTACATTACTTTGCAAAAGCCTCCTCTATTTTTAACCCAAGGGTACTTTTGCTTTTAAAGTCACCTGATTTTCCACCAGCCTTCCAAATTTTTCTGGATGACCTCCACAGTCATGCCCTTGTCCAAGTCGAACTCATCTTGATCCCGAGCTGTGTATGGGTAAATCACGGTGTACTTCTCCTCTGCACAGTCGAAAAGGGAACAGCATTAGCCTACAGTTCAAGGGTTGGCTTGGGTGGATTAAACATCTCACTGCAGAACGTCTGCCATGCGTTTCCTGTTAGTTTGGCTGGGTTCCAGTTTTGGGAATAAAGAAGCTTTTACCTCAGCATCTCGTAACATCCCTCACACCAAAAACACAAAATTCCTTATAAACATTTTTTAAGCAGTCCATTAGGAAAATCACATGGCAAGTGTGCTGCAGTTCTGTTCTATAAACTCCTGGCAGGAGGTGACCTGTGATGATGGGTAAAGGTGGGCTTGTGTCAGTACTGAGCTTGATGGGAAAGTGAAGGACCTGACTGTATTCAGAACATGATGGAATCACTTCACTTCCCTCATTTATACAAGACTCTCTTCTAAAAAAGGGGCAGGGGACAATGGCACTATACAAAACCTGCTACATGCTACAGACTGTACAGAACGAGACAAACCAGCCAGTGAGGTGTTTGGTCGGTGCGAGCAATTCGTCTTTGATCAGCGTCAGAATCTCCAACATGTTTTCATACCTCATGTTAATTTTCCTATTTGAGGTTGAAACTTAATTTAAATACATCACCATTATTAACCCTTAATAGATGACTGAGTTGAGTTTGCTGTTCAGGACACACTGGGATCCTCAGGAGTTCAAAAATACTCAAAAATACTCATTTACTCAAAAAAAAGCCCAAAAATACTCATTTACTCTGTTCTAGACTTTAGTTCCAACTGCACACTTACACAATCATATAAGAACACCAGTGGTGTTTAGTATCTGAAGTATTTAATACTTGTTTTGAGATGAATAAATAGAAACATCTGTTTAATGATGATGAGAGCGACCGAGGCAGAGAAAGTTCAGTGGAGCTGCTCAGTACCGAGAGGAGAGTTGTGATTCTGGAGGCTTTTCTCTGTTTCTGATTCAAGACCACACTCAAACATGAGGGACAACTGAACACAATGAGGTTTTAATATATGAATTTTAAATTTCATAAGGACATTTTTAATATTGTGTAGGGAATTTTTATTTAGTTTTAAATTATTTGCTTGAATAAAGGCTCATCTTTTATTGATCTGAGTAGATAATCTGAAGAACAGAATCAGAGCACACATTGAACAAACATGCAGCTTTGGTAAAGAGGAACGTCCAACTCCATGACCTCTGAACTCTGGGGGCTAAAGGGCCAGTACTTTTCACTTCCAGGTGTAAATGTGACAGTGTTCAGAACACATGGATAAAGCCAAGATGATGGCAGCACACCGAACTGAACACACTGCGGAAGCAAAGCCATTCTGGTTCATGCTGCAGGTCACAGCACAGTCCACTCGTCATGCATGTCACACATCATGCATCCATGCGAGGTCGCCTCGTGCAGGGACGGCCTCCGTCAACACCAACTTGACCAGAAGAGGGAGACAAAGAGTCGGAGCTCTCCACCTTGCCCAAAGCTCGTGCTGAACAGATCCCCTAATGTACGCCGCCGGCCCACGTGCCTCGGTAGTGACCAGAATCTCCGACACACTCCAGCACAGGACAAGCACACACAGGTAACAACCGTGACTTATTTTTAAAAGTTTGCTCAACCAGTTAGGGATGCGCAAGGCTGTCAAGGACATATACATGTAATTTTATACAACGGGAAGTAACTTTTTAGTCTGCAGTAACTCTGTAGCTGTAGATGTGGGTTATTTACCCACCACTCAGATTCAGCGGGTCTCGGTTTCACACCATCATTTTCAAAGGCTTAGCGTCCTCTAGCACAACTGTGTTCAGTGGTTAGACAGAGTGCTTCTTTTCTCCGACCATTTCTGGAACAGTATTCCTTTTTTTTTTTTTTTTTCTTTTTCTCTTGAACTAAGTTTGCCAAGACAGTCTGAGGATTTGGCTGCAAATGTATAGTAGGATTTAACTGGAATAACAGGAGGATGGGGGAGATCCTGGTACCTTCATCTGCAGGCAGGGAGAAGTCGTCAGGGTCATCCTGAGCCTCCAGACATGTGGCTGGAACCCAGCCCTGAGCGTCTTCTGAGCTCACGAACCACCAGCCTGAAAAGAACACATGCGTTACCGCACACATTTTAGAAGAATGTCAGGTCAGAAGAAAGCCACCATTAGAAGAAGAATGAAATCTTCGAAGAATGAAGTCTTTGCAAAGGCAACACCTATATGTACTAATCTGACAACTTCAGTAGTTCTCACCTACAGTACTAATCTGATGATCTCAGCAGTTCTCACCTACAGTACTAATATTACTTCAGTAGTTTTGTATACCTCCCGTCAGGCCGGAGGTTTAGAGCATGGGCTAGTAGATCTAAACGTAGTAAAGTGTTTTTAGTTTCTACAGCCATTAGCTTGCTGAACTCAAGTAAATAAGCACTGTATATTGTTTATAATTTAATGTTATGGATTGCTGAGGGGAGGGGGGGTGTGGTTAACTATGTAAATGTTGTGTTACTGCTCAGTCATTTATGATGTAAATCAAATTTCCCCTTCGGGGATGATAATAATAATAAGGAATAAAAAAAGAATAGTTCTCACCTACAGTACTAATATTACTTCAGTAGTTCTCACCTACAGTACTAATATTACTTCAGTAGTTCTCAACTACAGTACTAATATTACTTCAGTAGTTCTCACCTACAGTACTAATATTACTTCAGTAGTTCTCACCTACAGTTCTATTTAACTCTGATACCTGATAAGCTCAGCAGACGTTCAGGTTTCAGATGTAGTAACATTCTGTAGTAACTGTTTCCTTTATGCATCTCAGCATGGATAATTTTACTCACTTTATTTTTGCATAATCACCTAGTTCATGTTCCTCAGCTGATTCATGTTTGAATCCTAACTTGATTCCTTTTTCTCAGCCAATTTATTTTTGGATCCTCAGCCAATCCCAGCTGATTCATGTTTGGATCCTCAGCCAATCCCAGCTGATTCATGTTTGGATCCTCAGCCAATCCCAGCTGATTCATGTTTGGATCCTCAGCCAATCCCAGCTGATTCATGTTTGAATCCTTACCCGATTCATTTTTCTCTATGACCTCCACGACTTGGCCCACACTGAGGCTGATCTCAGAACTCTCCTGCTTCTCGTAGTCAGTCACAGCCACATACTGGTCCAGGAGCAGAGGGTCAGTGGAGGCGGAGTCTTGTCCTACAGTGGGTGGGACAAAGGGAATAGATTTAGACAACGCAGCTCGCTGTGCACGGCAACGGCTACGGGAGCAGAGTGAAGCTGATTGGGTGGTTAGAAGTGTGGGAAATGGAGGCGGACAAGATGGGTTTAATGTGCAGAAGGAGAGGAAGGAAAGAAACCAACACCAAAGCACCACAATGACTGCAGCAATTACCCCTAAAGAATAACTGCCCTCAGACTGGACGAGGGACAGTCCCATCACCCCTAAAGAATAACTGCCCTCAGACTG
>JAOYMR010000002.1:24922184-24935397 GCA_025802075.1 Tenebrosternarchus preto
GAACACGCCGGAACACGCAGGAACACGCCGGAACATCCCGGAACACGCAGGAACACGCCGGAACACACAGGAACACGCCGGAACACACAGGAACACGCCGGAAGCCTAGAGAGCGCCTGCGTGTTATTTCTCAGCTCTGTTACAGACAGAGAGCTTCAGGCTGCTCGATACATCACTCTTTTTTGTTTATTTGTTTGAAAAATGATTATATTTTTTCTGCTTCGTTGCACGCTGTGTTGGCTGATCAATAACGTGTTTAAATGGCTGGTAATTCCAGTGACTGCAGCTGGCCGGTTATGGAATTGCATTGTTTCCAAAATGCTATAAATGGATTCGTTTGTTCATTAATTTACACAAAATGTAGAGATTTTTTGAGAGTTGTGGTCAGACGTCTCAGAGCGCAGCTGGAGTTTCTGAATCTGTAACTTTGATAAACCATCTCTTTCCCTGTCAGGGTAATCACTGCAATGTGTGTCCTGTGCACATCAGTCGAATGGACTGTTAGCAAGGAGTCACAAGAACATAAGAGAGATGATGTCTCCTTTGGTCAGACTTGACAGAGCCAAGGGCAGATGACCAGTCAGAATCACCATGAGAGACTTTGATAAACATGTGAACACAGTGCAGGAGTCTCATGACATTTGAACTTGTGTGCACAGTGCACGTGCAGGAGTCTCATGACATTTCAGTTCAGCTTTTGTCAGTTCTGAACTGGCATTTCAAGGAGAATGTGGCAGAGAAGCCACAAGTGTTTCCTAGCAACAGCCCGGAGTGGCTCCGCCCCCCCACCCTCTGAGGAACTGCAGCAATGCAGCACCTGGCAGAGACCTGAAATCACTCTATATGCACACCCTGTGAGTGTATGTGTGTGTGTGTGGTGGGGGGGGTATGAGTGTGTGTGTGAGTGTGTGCGTGTGTGTATGTTTGGTTCTTCTCTTATACTTAGTTTGAGGTAACAGCCTGAGGAAGATGAAAAACCCGTGGAAGCTCAATCATTAGATTGTGTCATTTCTCTTTTTCAAAAGTGTCAGATGTTTCAAAAAGAAAGAAGAGATTTGTGGAGGGAATATAGACAGAGACCAGAGAGAGAGAGAGAGAGAGAGAGAGAGAGAGAGAGAGAGAGAGAGAGAGAGAGAGAGAAGAGAAGAGAAAGAGAGAGAGAGAAGAGAGAGATAGAGAGAGAGTGAGGGAGAGAGAGAGACCAAAGAAAGAGAGAAAAACTGACACATTAACTGCTGTCCCCATCTTACCAAAGCTCTGTAAGTGTACTTTTATGTCCTGTCACCAAATGATCAGCAGGGGGTGCTGTTGCTTGTGCAGTGTTGCTTTTTAAAAAGGATGTTCATGTATACCTCAGAGCTGGTCTCCACCTACATGCTCTGAAAAGGTTCATAACTGAAGCAGCAGATTAAGTGGATTAAGAGACAATATTGAGACCGTCAATAGTTGGGACTGGAGGTTCAGCTGCCTTTATTCTGTCTTTCCTGATGACATGCTGAGGGCTGTGTGGGTTTGCACTGTTTCCTGAGTTTTTCCGAGACCAGAGACACAGGGGGGTGACCTCCTTCCTCCTCCGCACGTCGGCTCCTCCCCACACATCCTCCACCAGCTTGATTGACCAGGATTAATAAACATCACTTATTCCATAGAGTTGGTGAAGCGGAGCTAGATGGAGTCAGAGTCAGGGGATGGAGCTAGATGGAGTCAGAGTCAGTGGGTGGAGCTAGCCAGAGTCAGAGTCAGGACTTGATGGAGAGGAAGAGGATGCCAACATGGGATGAAGGGCAGTCTAAAGGAGAGATATGGAAGTTATTGTTTTTTTTTTTTTACCAAATGTATGTGAGTTTTGTTTTTTGACTTTCTGAGGTTCCAGTAGACTGTACATCTAAACTAATTCACACAATCAGTGCACTAACCAATTTAAAACGCCATTCATCAAAAGAGCACCTAATTACATTGGCATTATCTATAATTACATTACTCTCCAAGCCAGCATTCCTGATAAAACTCTTTCTGTGGTATAAATTATATAATTATACTTTGAGAACACCGATAGCTCACGTAATTAAAACGTGGCAGTTTCTTACACGCCTGAGTGTGAGTAACAGCGAGAGCTTATAACTCCTGAGTCCTGAGTGTGAGTAACAGTGAGAGCTTATAACTCCTGAGTCCTGAGTGTGAGTAACAGTGAGAACTTATAACTCCTGAGTCCTGAGTGCTTCCCTGGGGAAATTCATTGAGATATTTCATCATTAGCTGATCATTCTTGCCAGGTATCTGTCGCTGCAAAGCAACACCAAAACACCTGATCAACTCTGTCCACGTGGACCGATTTGGGTAGAAACAGCTGTGCCTCTAGAACAGCTCTCTATCTCGTCTCTAGAAGAGCTTTCTGTTTCTTGTCTTTGCTCCAAAAAGCCTTTTTGAGATTTTGTTGTCCTCTAGATGGCAGAAGTGTCTCACAGGTTGAGACACCACATATGTTTCCTGCACAAAGGAAGCTGTGAGGTTAATTACAAATGCACTGCATGCAAGAGAATGTGATTATTCCAGTATTTCTCAAAGGGGGAGGAGCTTTGTTGTTAATTCTCGATGCCATCACATTGTCCAAAGTACATATGTAAACTGGCATGTTGGATGCTGCGTGGAGATGTTCGGGTGGAGAGAGGCAAGGTTTCTGTGGTGCTCTGACCAGCAGACAGGCCACACTTGTTACTACAGCTCACCTCAACTGACGTGATGTAGCTTCAGTATCTCATCCCCTGGATGTGTGCAGGGGGCGTGGGGTCAGAGGGTGTGCTGGACTACACCCTCAAACGCTGGACACAGCTGACCAGTGAAGCCCAGATATCTCCATATCTGCATGCATGCATGTATACCCGTACATGCCAGTCACTGCACCCTTCACTACCACATGCTTGGTGTCCATGGCAACTATAGTCTTCGTGACTCCTGTAGGTCCAGCACCCACATCCTCAGAGTTCTTCAGCTCTGTGCTTGAATAACGTACGCTTGAATTTACGTCACTGGGAGAACAAAACTCAGAAATTCCAGGAGCAGAACTTGGGCCTCAATTCAGCGTCAGAAACAATGAACAGTAAGAGAGGAGAATGTATGAAATTCCAAGTATGAAAAACCTTAAATATCTGAATTACACAGTGGATCAGGCAAGATCTATCTATCTATCTATCTATCTATCTATCTATCTATCTATCTATCTAGATAGATAGATAGATTGATTGAGTAGGTAGGTAGGTAGGTCGAGATTGCCTGATCCACTGTGTAAATGCAGTAGTGTTCCAGGAGTGTGTAACAAGCACTTGCTCTGAGTGGATTCCTGCAGGTACTGCGTCCTTGCTGTGCATCCATAGGTAATCCAACACCCTGACAAGTACAAGGTCTCTAATGACTCAGAGCACCACCACCAACACCCATGTCAGAGGTTTGGCAGCAGTGCTGGGGCGGGGACAAACGCAGGTGCGCTGGGAGCTGTTCTAAGGTGTTGCTCCGCCCCAGGATGTCCCACCTGGTTCTTCGATGCCAACCCTTCACCATGATGAATCTCTCTGTCCTGCATGACAAATGCACAGCTACCTGCATGACCCACTTTAAACTCCTAAACAAGTGCAGTGTTTCTGTTCTGTGGTTGCCAACGGCAGCAGCCTGCAGCCGTCTTGGCCCCACCCTGATGCAACCACATACAGGAAGGTGGTATGTGTGCTTCCTGTCCCAGGCTGGGGGGGGGGGGTTGGTCTTGTTTCCAGCATGCAGTGGGACATTTATGTCTTTCTTGCAGTCTCATCACTGTGTTTTTCAGGGTTTAAGTGTCTCAGGAAGTAACAATGCGCTTCTCACATTTCTTTTTGGAATAATTATCTCCTCTGTAATGTGAAATAAATCATAGTGAGAGAAAATATTACTAGAAAATAACATTTGGGGATTTTTTTTCTTTTTTTTTTACAAAATAAACTAATAACATTTATTGTTTTAACTTTTGTTTTCAAAGCACCATAGTGCCGAGTTCCCTTAAAAATTACAGAATGTGCAGAATCAAAGTGCGAGGAACACTGCCAGGACTTTTAACTCAAAACGCTGTTTACACTTAAGTAGGATGCTGTTTACACTCTGGGTTAAGTAGGATGCTGTTCTTTGCTACCTGATATTTAAAGCTTTAGCAGTTTAAAGTGTAACTAGTGCTTTAACAGTCAGATTTCCTTGTTCAGGTAGTGGGCGTGGCAGTGAGAAGGGTGGGTGGGGTTCTGCACTGTACTAGATACATAAAAAGGTCTTCTATTCTGGAGGAATTCTCCGGAGAGCTGAAGACTGTAATCAGAGGTTATATGCAAATTAGACCCCCGGTACCGAGACTCCTTTCAGAACTTTAGTTGGCTTAAGAATCTCTGGGTTTTTGGTTTTATAAAGTGACTTCAGCTAAACTCTGATTCGGTTACTATGGCAACATACTCTCTATAATTAGATTATTTTGTGGGGAGGTTTGACTAACCAAGAGTTACTCAGAGTTACTCCGCCTCTGTGGCTGAAGCCTGATGTGTCCTTTTCTGGACGAGCCAGTCGATTATTGAAGCACAAATCCGCTGCAGAATTCTCCATGGGGAGAGAGTGGTCCAACTGTGCTTGGATGTTCTGTCTCTCCCTGATGATTATCTGTGTGAGCATAAACACTTTCCTGCTCAGTCACTCATTTATCTGAACAATATTCTCCGCCCTCGTACTGCTTGTATGACACATCGTGGACGTGCTCTCAGTACTCAGTACTCAGTTCACATCGTGGATGTGCTCTCAGTTCTCAGTACTTAGCTCACATCGTGGACGTGCTCTCACTTCTCAGTACTCAGCTCACATCGTGGACGTGCTCTCAGTACTCAGTTCTCAGCTCACATCGTGGATGTGCTCTCAATACTCAGTACTCAGCTCACATCGTGGACGTGCTCTCAGTACTCAGCTCACATCGTGGCCATGCTCTCAGTTCTCTAAGCCATTTTTCACCAACAGAAGTTTTCTATATAACACTGCTGAGCATGTTTCCAAGGCAACCATCTGTCAGGCTGTCAGAAATGTTACTCTTGCATGGAAATGTGTATTATACACTTCTGTGGTGTTTAAAGTCACAGACCCACTAGACTCATCAAAGAAGAATCCACAGAATTACAGGTATCAGTATGAGAAAGAACTGATGTATTTAGTATGAAGCTTTGAGACCTGAAGCACTAATCAGTTCTTCTGATGTATTTTAGGGTTTCTGGGCACGACTGTTTGAATAGACAGCTAGGGTTAGGGTTAGGGTTAACCCTAACCCTAACAGCACTGGTATCCTTCTCAGAGCCTCTTCAGTAAATGAAGATTATGTGCATGAGAAGAGTCTTTTCACAGCATTAATGTGCAGGTAAACAGAAGCCTTAAGCATTCCAAAGGTATGCTATCTCACAGGACGACTACAGCCACTCATTCCTGCACTGTGAAGATCACATTACACCACAGCCTCAGTAAGAAGGAAGCAGAATCACGAGTGACTTGCCAATCTTTCCTGATCTTTACTTTGCGCTCGACCCCCTACTGCAAATGAAAACGTGACCTGCATCCACATGCTTCCAACCATCGGAGAGTTTGATTGTTTTCATGCTGAGTGACAACAGATTCCCCTGACAGTTCTGACCCTGACCCTTGACCTTTTACCTGACCCCTGACTCCTGATCTTTTAGAGCAGTCCTGTCATCATCCCTTATTCACTCATCTCCTCCCCAGTGCCACATTAAGACATTACACTCTTGTTTTATGAAGTCTAATTTATTTCCTGCAAGTACAATTGCAGTATAGTAGTTAATATTTTTTTTATGTTCAAACACGTAAAATCATCCACCTGAGGGAACCTCACCCACCTTTAACAGATGTTCCAGAAGTTAGATTTCTATTTTGTTGTATGTGCACATATCTTATGTGGTGCATTTATAAATGAGATTTTTCAGTCTGTTTCTCTGAATAAAAACCTTTTACAGTTGTTTCACAGGGAGACACAGGAACATTAAACCTGAGTTTCACAGTGTTCAAGTCTACACAGTTTCAGCGTAAACAGGACGATGTTGAACATCCTACTGAGGAGAGCTGTGCTGAGAAAGTGGATAAACACTCTTCCTCACTGTAATTTCCAGAATTGCTCTGTTAGAGAAAGAGAAAGTGTGGTTTTTTGTACAATATCATCAACTGTTAGATACTATTTTTAAGGTGCAAACCTCAACAGAGCCATTTATCTCTGTATATCTCTATATATCTGTCAACACATTCTATCAGCACTATCTCTATATTCTATTAGCACTATCTCTATATTCTATTAGCACTATCTCTATATATCTATTATCATTATCTCTATATATCTATTAGCACTATCTCTATATATCTATTATCACTATCTCTATATATCTATTATCACTATCTCTATATTGTATTAACACTATCGCTATATATCTATTGGCACTATCTCTATATATCTATTAGCACTATCTCTATATATCTATTATCACTATCTCTATATTGTATTATCACTATCTCTATATATCTATATATATCTATCAACACTAGATCTATATTCTATCAGCAGTATCTCTGACAAAGTGTCTTCATGATCATCTGGTAAAGAAACCAAACTATTCTGTACTACTCTACCACATTATAAAATACATATGTGTATGTATATATATTCTAGCACACATATGCTTCTCATATAACCACCCTCAACACTCTCTGTTTGTTGGGGATGCCTCACCACACCTGCTGGGCATGACTACACCCTGAACACTTTCCAAGCCTGAGGGCCAGACTGCTCTATGGTCAAAAGATGTCCTGTCCATGTGATATGGCAAAAGTCACTTTAAATCTTCTGACAAGACACTTAAGATTTGAGCAGTGAGGGGTAACAGAAAATATACTGTTATCTCTCTCTCTCTCTCTCTCTCTCTCTCTCTCTCTCTCTAATGGAGGTATACAGACTCTCCAGCAATACACAGATCATAAGAACTACTCAGCCGAAGCATTCTGGGAAATTTCACATAAACTGCCTTTTATTATTTGATAAAATGTTGATTCCAAGCACATTCAAGTTCTATTTCTGAGCCACATTCATAGGGAACACAAGACCAAGGTGTGTGGTGTCTAGGGTATCTGGAAAGAGGTTTTATCACCTATTTATTGCATCAGTGTTTTCCTTTTGCTGTTTCTTGTGTGGTCTCTTCAACAAACCTGTAAATTCTACAGACAACAAGAGAAAAGGAGCCTCTGTTACAGGACAGAGGGAATAGGAAACAAAGGCACAGGGATGAAACCACACCATCTATCTGACATAACCCTACCTCTAACCCTGACCCTAACCTTAACCCTAACCCTGACCCTGACCTGACCTGACCTAACTTAACCCTAACCCTCAGGTCATCTCACTGTGGAGGGCTTCTGTGAGGAACACACCTACTTGCGAGTCAAACGACCAACTCCCATCTCACACAGATCACCACGGGCAGACAGGCCAGCAGAGCCAAGCACTAACACAACCTTTAAAGCACCACCTTGTTTCGTATTTTCTAACCCTCTCGTTGTTTCATTCCTGTGACAGACTGCAGCTTTTCTGAAGGTGCACATTCTCACTTTCTCTGGGAATGTCTCACTTGTCAAATAAAATTGTCTGGGATGGATCCTGGGAAAAAATAGCTGAGACCTTCTGAGTTGTGAGTGTTCCCATAAATACAGGGGAAACCAGAGCACTCAGGATGTTGTGTCACAGTTATATCAGCTGCTCCAAACCACATCTCACCCCCATTTTAGAATGCTTGGTGTAAATGCATGAAAAATAGGAGAAAAAATAGCAGATCTAATCAAGTCATGGTGAAGTGACATCATTTAATGACATAGAGAAACAAGTTCTGCTTACAAAACAGAAACACCAGTTCTATTACCAGTTCACTTACCAGTTCTCCTCTGGTTAATTTGCTGTGTGTGGGCCATTAAACCAGAATGTCAGGATCCTTTGACAGTTTTTAAGACATCTCAGTGTATTCATCATATATCCCCCCAAAAAGCTGCTGGTGATCATGGATATAAATAACAACAACAACAACAATAATAAAACAAACAATATTGTTTTCAATATTATTCTTTGGGGTTTGTATTTTTTTCAGGCTGATGGTGCAGTTAATAAACCATTTCAGAGACCATTAACTTTTATATATAATTTTTACTACATTTTTCTCCCAATTTTAGGTTTTAGGTCTCCAGCTCCACCCTCTGGTTAAATCATGTAGAAAAGCTGTACCCTGTTAGGAAACACAACCATCATGAAAAGGCTGTAATTTTAAAGGAACCCATTGTCTTTGTAAATCGGTTCTAGATCTCTTTAATGAATCTGTTTCTCTCCCTAAAAATGCATGATGATGTAGAACGTTTCTGTGGTTTTGAATCTGATCAGGTGCACAACAGTCTGGATGTCTGGGGATGGGCGAGATCTCCTCTGTGTGCACATCACTATGTCCAGTTCTGCTCCAGTGAAGGCAGGTCCTTCTCTCGTAGACAAAGTGAGAGAATGGAGGCATATTACAGTATAGCAAATCCTGCTGTTCACCACAGCAGCTGAAAGCAGGAGCTTCTGTCTGAGGAACAACCCTGGGCTTTGACAGGAGAGTGAGGGGGAACAAAAGCTGGAGGAGAAAGTTGGCAAACACAGGGCTGAGATCGCACTAACTGGCCATTCCTTATGATTTAAAAATGTTCAGAAGTGCAGCAAAGAGAATGGAGAGGAAACTGGAAACTATTCCAGCCCTGTTACTATGGAAGCTGTGTACAGTAAGAGCGTGTGTCCTCACATAGCTGTGTGCAGTAAGACTGTGTGTACTTACATGGTTGTGTACAGTAAGAGTATATGTCCTCACATGGCTGTGTACAGTAAGATTGTGTGTCCTCACATAGCTGTGTGCAGTAAGATTGTGTGTCCTTACATGGTTGTGTACATAAGAGTATATGTCCTCATATAGCTGTGTACAGTAAGATTGTGTGTCCTCATATGGCTGTGTGCTGTAAGATTTTGTGTCCTCACATAGCTGTGTGCAGTAAGATTGTGTGTCCTTACATGGTTGTGTACTGTAAGAGTATATGTCCTCACATAGCTGTGTACAGTAAGATTGTGTCCTCACATGGCTGTGCACAGTAAGATTGTGTGTCCTCACATGGTTGGCTCCAGTTGTTATGGCTAATGGCACCCTTACAGCTTGTATTTTGACAGTACTGCTATAGTGTGTGGGTTTGGGTGTGAATGTGTGTGTCTGTGTGTGTGTGTCTAAGTCTGGGTGTATACATATGTGTGTGTGTGTGTGTGTGTATGAGTGTGTGTGTGTGTGTGTGCAGGAATGATTTCTTCAGTAATGTTAATGAGGTGATCTCTAGTCACATGACTGTTGCATAGCCATCCATCCATCCATCCATCCGTCCATCCGTCCATCCATCCATCCATCCATCCACAGAAAGGTTTCTCTCTGCCTTCTCACTGAAACCACTGTGCAGACAATGAGTAAGAAAGTGAATACAGTCTGTTCATGTAAGGTGATGATATTACTGTAAGGTGCTGTGGAGTCTGTGGGGGATATGCACCGATACGTACCCGTGATGGCGCCTACTGCTGGTCTCCATGTACTGGTCACTATAGCCGGTGCACCTGCTGTTTCTCTTTGTGGCAGATTTTGGAAATGCAGCCAAACACCCTTTCAAGCAGCTCAGCAAGCCAGGAAGCATTAGCATTTGATCCAGAATCAGGAAGCATTAGCATTGGATCCAGAATCCGGAAGCATTAGCATTTGATCCAGAAGCATTAGCATTTGATCCAGAATCAGGAAGGATTCGGAAATGTGTTGAATGGGTGTGGAGGCTCTGCCAAATTCTAAACGGCCCTTGAACTCTGTCATCTCCAGCTCAGGCAGCTGTTTCATAATCACTTGCCAAGCACTAAGCAATTCTGAAAAAGAAAAAGAGATGCTTCTGTTTCCATGTGCAAAGACACTTAATACCAAACCCAAAACACATGGAAACAGATTGAACACTAACTCATTACTGAAATGAGAGAACAGTGGCATGACAGGAGAGTAAGCCACTATCGCAAGCGTAGATTCCTCTGGTGCACCTCAGACAAAGCTCTCGTTCTGGCTTTCACTGGATTCGACACACTTTACGTCAGACTGCCTGTCAGGAATGGCAGATGACAGCTAGGCGGTGGGGGCGTGTCTTTTCTTTCGTGTTCTCATCCACTCTGGAGCGTGAAGACAGACCGGAGCTAACGGTCTTGGCAGAGTTCCAAATGACTCCCAAGAGAGTTATTCTTTCTGTTGATGAATGGAGATCTGCTACAACATTGCAGTACGCTGATAAAGTGAGTCACTTACAGATCTGGGATCAGTGTAAAGGTCTGCTGGAGTGTAAACAGAGAAGCGCATACACAAGGCAGTGAACCATAGATCAAAGATGAACTGGTCTGGGAACAGTTCATGCCTAGATCAGCAACACCACAACAGAAGAGGATGTGACAATAGCCTGACCTAGGAACAGATGCATGTTTCAAGCAAATTTAGAATAAGAGAGTATCAAAGCAAGAAGCCTCATTAGACTGAGTGCAGGGAGCACACTCTCATCAGCAGCTCTCAGGAGGAGCTGGAACTGTTCAAACATATTTAATTACAGTTGGTATATTTTGTTATGATCCCCAGGAAGGACCATTGCAACTCACTAAAACTACAAGATACTGAACTCTACATATCATCCTTGTCCTCAAACACTTACTCTAGTCACTATTATAACTACATATGTAGTTTACATATATTATAACTACATATGTAGTTTACATTTCATTCTAAGATCTTGCGTAGTCCATTTATAGACAATCTCCTCTGCTTTTAAAACATTCCACATGCACTCAGATTCTCAGGTGCCGCAGTGGTAAGGATTTTCAGGCAATAGGTCATAGAGGTCACACCAAGATCACAGGTCATTGGGGTCACACAGGCCATAGGTCTTAGGGGTCACACAAAGAACTGTACATCTTGCGGAACACTTTTCTCTCAGTACAGGTTTTCAGCCCCCATCTTATACGGCCGTGTGACCTCAGCCCTGGTTTGTCAAGCTTGACTTTCATTGGTCATGTGACCCCTTTGTTTATTTGAAGCTCTCCTGTGCTGCTTCCATGTCTTGTCATTTGAGGCTAAGAAAAGCTCTACTTTCATGTGGTCACTGACTAACACTCACCTACAGCTAACGCTCACCCACAGCTAACGCTCACCTACAGCTAATGCTCACCTACAGCTTACACTGTATGTCAGAGATTCTAATTTTGGTCTTGTGAGGTAATTATGCAAATAGATATAGATAGAGATAGAGCTATAGATAGAGCTATAGATAGAGCTATAGATAAGGGTCTCTAGCAGATTTACAATTTCACACACATTCTGCAAATGCCCAAGGAAAATATGGCAGGAGGAAGATGTGGTGATGCTTCATCAACACATGGAAAAATCTCTACCAGTATCAGGTATAAATTGGGTACCTTGTTAGAGTCACCAGCATAACTAGAACAACTTAATGTCAACTCTTTAATAACATGATGAATATTACATAAAGTATTGTGAACTTTTCCAGTGACATGGGTTCTCCTGATACTGATGTGTAGAAATGTTTTTAGTAAGCTGTCAGACCACAATCTCTATGTGGACACAGAACCTTTAAACGCAGCACCCAGTCACTCCCAGTCACTCCGGGAGCGTGAGTTAATGAGTGTGAGTAATGTTTCAGACGTGCAGAGCTTGAAGAGCAGGAAACGGAGATGCAGTGTGGGCAGAGGAAGGCAGGAGAAGCTGCTGCCGTCGTGTTCTGGAGCTCTGGAGGAAGGCAGCTCAGATCTGCACTATAAATACACCCTATTCACCAAGAAACTCTCACATTTATGATAAATCTGCAGGTAACAGGCTGGAACAAAGACTAATGTTTTCAGTGACCTAACAAATTTTTTGGAATGTACATAAACTTGTGAGTGTGCATGTGTGTGTGAGTGTGTGTGTGTGTGTGTGTTTAAAAGACATAGCAGCATCTCATCTTAACATAATGACACAATACCCTCACATGATGCAATCAACTCACACTCCTAACACCAGTCCCTGGACGTCTGGGAGTGACAGCCACACACCTCCAGAGCTCACACTCCTAACACCAGTCCCCGGATGTCTGGGAGTGAGAGCCACACACCTCCAGAGCTCACACTCCAGCTGTAGCTACTCTTTGGAGAAATAGGATGAAGGAATGATTGATTGATCGACCCCCCCCCCCCTTTCTTGATAAGATTAAGCGAAACTCGTTCATGTTTAGAGTGTCTACAAGCCAAATCAATTCTGGCTGATTTAGGTCAGTCCAGTGGAATAAAGGGCTGAGTGAGGAGAGCAGGCAAAGAGGTCTGTGACTCCTGCATGCTAACATGCGACTCATTATGGATGACAGCCTTGGCATCTCTGTGTCAGAGAATCAGTCACTCTCTGCTTCATCTAATCGAACAGAGAATCAGTCACTCTCTGCTTCATCTAATCGAACAGAGAATCAGTTACTCTCTGCTTCATCTAATTGAACAGCTCCAGATCACAGTTGTGAGTCTTGTCCTTCTGACTCCTGAATGTATGACTGATCTCTACTGGTTTATTCCTATTTGCACAACTATTGTGATAGTGGTATTATTTTATAACTAAATCCCAACATCTGGTCTTGCCCAGAATGGATGGTTTTCTCGTTTCAGTCTGGGTTCTCTTAAGGTTTCCTCCTCACTACTCAGGAGTTCTGCTCACTGCTGTCACCTTAGGCTTCATTGGAGGCCCAGATTTGTGGAAATTTACTTTGAAAATCTGATATAAAATAAGTCTGATAAAATAAATCTGATATAAATTAAGTTACTGAACTGTTATGTTTGTTCTTGTTGATCGATGTCTTACAGGAAACACAACGTTTTAGTGGAAGCATTTCTTATCGTTATGCTCCGTTGTTGCTATATGATAAACAAAAATAAAATCTAAGACAGACTGATCTACTCTTGAGCTTTGAAGTGCCTGGTGCATAAGGAACTGTGGTCAGGAAAACGCTATGGACCACAGCGGATGGAACTGAACTGTGGTCAGGAAAACGCTATGGACCACAGCGG
>JAOYMR010000002.1:24957940-24968207 GCA_025802075.1 Tenebrosternarchus preto
ATCTGTTAGTAATAATGTACTCATGTGTTCATACGTATCTGTTAGTAATAATGTACTCACGTGTTCATACGTATCTGTTAGTAATAATGTACTCACGTGTTCATACGTATCTGTTAGTAATAATGTACTCACGTGTTCATACGTATCTGTTAGTAATAATGTACTCACGTGTTCATACGTATCTGTTAGTAATAATGTACTCACGTGTTCATACGTATCTGTTAGTAATAATGTACTCATGTGTTCATACGTATCTGTTAGTAATAATGTAATAATGTACTCATTTGTTAAGGATGACAATTGTTAACAAATGCAAACTTTTGCAGTTTATAAATCAGTTTGTTTTTGCAGAAAAGCGCACCAGTGCCTTAAAGATGAACTCACTAAAGATTAAAGATTAACTCACTAAACCTCTTACACTGTATGTAATGTGATCACAATGTGACAGTCATCTTGAACAGTCACTATCTGTCCAGTCACTATGTGTTCAGTCACTATCCACGATCTGTCCAGTCACTATCTGTCCAGTCACTATGTGTTCAGTCACTATCTGTTCAGTCACTATCTGTTCAGTCACTATCTGTTCAGTCCCTATCGATTGGTGCTCAACAGAACACACTCACACTTTTGGGGATCTTTTATAAAAGTCAAAATTTACAAATAATCCCCTCAAAAACCAAAAACACAACAACCCCCCCCCCCCAATTTAATTCTCCTCATTCCAAATTAAATAAATACTGAAAGGAACAAACCATATCCAGAAGACAACAGAGTTTACTTGGATTCAGACTGTAAATTTGGCCCTGAACCTCTCAACACAGTTACAAGATCTGGAATGTTAGTAACAATATAAAATGTAAACCTTTATTTGATTAAATAATAATAGCATAGGCATGCATGCGCTATGCTACAGAACGGAGTGTGAAAAGAGAATGTAAGATGTTAACTGCATTCCTGGATCATGCTACTTTATCTACAGATGTTCACTATTATGGTGGAGTCTGTCAGTGGTTGTATATATTTAGTTGCCACCAAACGTGAGTACAATCATACAGTAACCAAGTTATCATAGTCAAACATGTTTTGGACTTAAATATGTTTGTTCTCCCATACTGTTAAAGAACAATTTGTTTCATTAGTGCAAAATATTTATATAGACTAACTGCAAAATAGCCCAATTTTGAGTCAAATGCTGATTTTGAGCAAACCCAGACTCAAAATCAGACTAACCCCAGAATCAGACAAATTCTAGAATCACACTAACCCTAGAATCAGACTAACCTCAAAATCACACTAACACAAGAACATGAAATAGTTTTCCCTCCACAGCCTCTATGGCTTTTGATATGCAGTTTTAGTATGAAGACTTACTCAAGTAAATTCTAATACAAAAAATGTTTTTCATACAGTTCATCCCAAATACTACATGTTTATGAACCACTGTAATGCTAAGATTCCATGTTTCAATTATTCCCCTTTGTGTTTCTCTCACTAAAGAGTTCCTTCAGCCTCCAAGTCTTATAACAAACTGGTTCATAAAAAGAAAAAATCCTCATTCTTTCACAGAAACAATTTTTAAAAATTAAAAATGGAAAATAAGTAGCAGAATATGCACTTTCTGTATGGTAATATACCTATATGGTAATATACCTATATGGTAATATACCTATATGGTAATATACCTGTATGGTAATATACCTTATATGGTAATATACCTATATGGTAATATACCTTATATGGTAATATACCTATATGGTAATATACCTATATGGTAATATACCTTCATGGACTTAAGGAAGAACCTTAATCAAGACAAACCCATTTTGTGCTTGATTTTCATGCATTTCCTTCTGAAGTCTCTTCCTGGATGCTGTCGATTCCTCAGGTGAAAGACATGAGGGTTGCTGAACACCCATTAGAGCTGCACTCCTACCTGCTGTCCTTACACCTGGCTAAACCACTCCGTTCTTCACAAATACATCATTTCATATGCAAACAGAAATATATGCTCAACTCTCAGTTGCTTTGAATACATTACCCTTTGAACAATCCTATAGAACAGATATTTACAGGGTGGAAAAATGCTAGAATTGTGTTTTTTAATTTTTTTTTTCCCAGTGACTATGCCTTAACTGCTGGCTCCATCTAGTAAAGTGAGAAAGGTGTGTGTTTAGTAAAGTGTGTTTAGTAAAGTCAGCATAATCCTGAAGAAAGGTGTGTGTTTAGTAGTGTGTTTAGTAAAGTCAGTATAATCCTGAAGAAAGGTGTGTGTTTAGTAAAGTGTGTTTAGTAAAGTCAGTATAATCCTGAAGAAAGGTGTGTGTTTCATGTTAAACCCCTTGAACTGCAAATTCACCAGCAAAGAAAGAAAGAACAAATGAGCAAAAATAAATAACAAACAATAAAAATAAAAAAAGAAAATAAAAAAGAATTGAACATATAGAAACATTATTCAAGTCTAAAATCTGATTCATATAGCAAATCTGATTCATATAGCAAATCTGATTCATATAGCAACATTCGAAATTTAATCATATAGCAACATTAAAAATGTCCCATTTAATTATTATTATTATTATTTTTTTTTTTTTGCATGTGCTTGTATGGCATATCAGGACATTTTCAAATCATATCACCACATTTGAAAACTGTTTTGCTGCTGGATTATAAACTTTCATTGGATTTTTTAAGATGTGCTCTAATTATGTGAGACCTCAGATTTTTCATGTCACACTAAGTCTTGCAAATGGCACTATACACTGAACTAAATCTCATGTTTTACCTTCTTAGAATGTTAACATCCAGGTTTAATAGAGCTGAAAGCAAATGTTCTAAAATGACTAGATCTAGAGAGAAGAATATATTTAAAAATTAAACATGTAAAGTTTAAAATGTTGCACCATGAAAAGATCCCACCTGTGCTGAAGGACAAGAGTCTTGCTCTAATTGTATTTGTCTTATTAAAAATGTGAAATGTAATGTACTAGAGTTTCAAGATGAGATAAACCATTAATATGAGATAATTAATGAGAGTTAATATGAGATGAGATAAACCAAACTGAGTTAACATGAGATGAGATAAACCAAATTGAATTCATATGAAATGAGATAAACCAAACTGATTTAATATGGCTATCAGAACATCCCAAATTTGGCAAATAAAACATGTTGGTGGTTCTGTCAAAATAATATTAGTAAGATTACTAAAAAAGTTTTTGAAAATTTGGCAAAAATTCCAATATAATTTGTAAAAATCATAGAAATCAATATGTATCAAAAAGAACATTAAAAAGACTTTTAAAAACACTTAAAATCACTATGTTACCTACTATGACATCGAGATGAGAACTCTGGAACAGGCACCGTTTGTTCATGATCTTCCTTCATTGGTATCTATGTTAGCCAGCAATTAAGGAGGTGTTCCAAGGTTATTTGGAATTAGTTCTGTTTTTGTTTTTTTGTCATAATTCCGTTTTGCTCTGTGGCAAAACTAAAAGGCAGGATATTAACAAGCAAACAAAAGTTTTACATAAAAAAAGAAGAAAGAACAAACGTGAAGAAAAATGTTCCTGCTTAATTGACATAGTAGAGCCAGTAGATGATGTTGAAGAAGGAGAAGACGGTGGGGAAGATCATCCTGGACCACTTGTCGATGGAGTTCACATCGGTCAGGTCGGGGATGGTGATTTTCAGCTGAGAGGTGCGTCTCCTTAGACGACTTTTATTCTGCGCTGCGTGTCTTTCCATGACGCCGCGGCCGAAGCCGTGTCGGACCAGGCCGGGCTTGCGGTACTGCAGCGCCGAGCTGTCGTACGCAAGCACGCTGCTCCGAGTCTCGCCGAGGCCCAGTGCCAGATCCGACCCGCCCATATCACTCTTCATCTCCAGAGGAGTAAGGAGGATGTTTTCATGGGGCTCCATCTGCACAGCAAAAGAGGATGCAATTTATTAACATTAAGATCATAAAAAACAAAAACAATTAAAAACACATTAACAACAGTGCTGTTGCTACCTGGAGACAGTACTTGAAGAGTCAGTAGGACAGAAATATCTAGATAATTCATTCCATGTAGCAACTCTTAATAAACACATAAAACTCATGGCAAGTCTTTAGCACTACTGATGTTTTCATCGATCTAATGTAAATGATTTCTTACTCATCACACCACCACTGAAACATCACACACATAAGAACACAGAAAGTAAGACGTTTTTGGTGACAACACACATTTTTGTGAACATGGTTGGAGCAGACAAGGGAAAGAGAAGAGTCGTCCTAGTCCAACCCTCTGTAGACATTATACTCCTCCCAACACACTATAAACAATACTCCCAATACTATAGGCCATACTCCAAATACTATAGGCTATACTCCCAACACTATAGACTATACTCCCAATACACTTTCAACAACTTACTCCTCCCAATGCGCTATAGACTATACTCAAGTAGATTCATGATTATAAAAAGATTTATGATTATAAACAGATTTATGATTTAGATTTATGATTATAAACAGTACACACAACTAAATGAGCTAAATGTATGTAAAATATTATTACAATTTTGTCTTAAAGAGAGACAGCACTGGAATTCTATAGAGGATTTGCATTTGGCATATTTTTCAATATTCATAGTCATTTTGGAATTTCTTTACTGGTGTTGATGCATGTTTGGACCCAGTAAACCCTGTACTACGCTTGATTTGGCACTAACAGACTTGTAGGCTGTTCCCTGTACATCCTAATAAAAGTGGAACTTGTCATATGATAGAACTGTTGTACCTCATATACAGAACCTATTGAAGTTGCTTAGATAAATATCACTGCTGCTTAAAGGGACAGCTCAACCAAACAGTGCTAACGTACGTAGCTACAGGCTCTTGTGTACTCCTTCATTCAACACTCTCAGAACAAAAACCATTGTCAGAACAGAAGGCTCTGTTGTTCTGAGTCCTGTTCTATTGTCCTCTCTGCTGTTGTCTGATGTATTTTAATGAATGTCATTCAATAAAATACAATAGAAGTAGAAGCACACTGTCCAACAGTAAAACAGACCGATGCATAATAACAAAGCTGCCCTAACAATACATGAAAGCTGACAAAAAATTTTTTTTCATTCTCAGCCACTCTAGTATTGTTTGTTGAACAATCCCTTCAAATGCAGAATGAAGAGGCTTCTGTTTCCCTGAGGGTGAATGTACAAGTGATGGCCATGAGGAAATACAAACAAATAAACAAAACAAAACAAACTTGATCATGCTCTAAATCAACAGAAAACATTACAGGATCGCAGAAGAATCTGGCAAACCGTGTTCCAGGACTGGTCAGAACCGCTTTATTCCAGTACCTTGTTTTTCTGATCGCCTAGTCCTATTGCTGCATCGTCCACAAAGATTGGTTCCCACATCGAGTCATGAGCGTCAATATCCCTCTGCTTCATTCTGGCATAGAGAGCATCGTCTCTCTGAACTACACTTCCCACAAACCACTGCAAGCATACAAAATCACCGTGACATCAAACAGTGGCCAAAGAGACGAGGAGAATCTTCCCGTAGGACCTCCCTCTTGTGTTGTTTTAGGTCACCTAAAGAATCACCTAAAAACTTCCTACAGTCTCAGAACCATCAGGCTCAAGTATCCGATCCCACTCCACACAAATTCAGGTAGTCAAGAAAACATTCTAACATTAGTTGCTATGGAGATGTCTTCTGTTTTTTTGGTTTTAGAATTTGCATTATGAGACCCCTACACTGGTTTAAATTTATGAATTACAACTATACATATGTTCAGCAAGTCTGTAACTACAGTGAGATGTTCTCATGGTGTCTCCACTGTTTTTATTTTGCAGATCATCTGAAATTTGAAATATATCTTTACACCTTCCCATTAACTGGACATTTTAGACATTTTCCACTATAGAGAGGATATTTGCGTTTTTTCATAATATAAAAATAATTGTGAGATTTCATTATACCAAGGGCAATTGTCACCCTGAAAAATCCAGTTCTGACCAGTCTATAAAGTCACTTGTTATCAGAACTTTTATAAAACATTTTTTATCCCATTTTTTTCTGGCTTTAGTCATTATGTCAGTTGCCACCCTTGGACCAGTTAACACTCTGCTGTCACCTAGCAACTCCAGGGGGTTCAGGTAAAGCCCCCCCCCCCCCCATCCAGACTGCCCGTCTTTACAAGCCACAGCTTGGAGGACAGCGCTCACTACTTATGCCTGCAAGCACATGATTGGCTAGAGTCACAGTGATTGACCCATGTCTGCAAGTACAAGCACATGACTGGCTAGTAAAACACAGTGACTGACGTGGCCCATATCTGCATGTCCGAGCACATGATTGGCTAGTGTCACAGTGATTGACAGGAGACAGAATGACAGACCCAGTTTGCCTCCCTGGACTCCCACTCATCTAATGATGATGTGTGAGAGCTTTTGTGTTTTACCACTCCAGATCAAAATAGCTTTAATAGCTATTTCAAGAATTTTAAAGGTAACTTTAGACTAGAACATAAAAATGTCTAACATAAACACGCTCCCTGCTTTAATGTCTGAACAAAGTTCTCCCAAATATATGAGCTTCATCGGTTCACAGCTGTGACAGTGGTTACCTAGAAAATAACAAGTCAGACATTCAAAACATTGAAAATATGAACAATGACTGGACGAAATGATCAATACAGTCATTTACAATACATAAAAGACAATCATATACAGCGAGTATAGAAGTGTTTATCTGTTGCATAGATGTGGAGCACAGCACATGTTCTTACAGACAAACTGTAGTTGTCTGTAAGAATATGAAAATAAAACTGCTGTAACCTGTGAAATGACTGAAGGCAGAATTTATGTTTGGAATTCACTGAACCAAGATAAGCAAGAGGCCTAAAACACTGCAAGAAAGACATCAAACCAGGAGCTTAAAACACTTAACCTGGTTCTGCTGTTGTACTGCCAGACTACCAGCTATGCTGTTTTCATCACACATGTGGTTGTGATTATTTTGGCAGGTGCTGGAAGCACACCGAAAGAGGCAAGAATAGTCCTGTCACGACCCCGTGAGTGGAGTAAACCCTACACTGAACCAGCAGAAGGTCTGCAGTAAGACTGAAGAGAGATGGAGAACCTTGTTTGGATCCACCCTCATCTTCTCGTTGTTGGCTGCTTTCTCTGCTGCCCTTTTCTGCCGCTGAGGCCCCCGTCCAAAGAAGATGTAGTTGACGAACGCGTACTCGAGCAGTGCGAGGAACACGAACACAAAGCAGCCCATCAGGTACATGTCGATTGCTTTGACGTATGGGATCTTGGGAAGGGTCTCTCTCAGGTGGGTGTTGATGGTTGTCATGGTAAGAACAGTAGTGATACCTTGAAAGAAATTGCATTTTTATTAAAACTAGCAGCAGTTCATAGGATGGATCTGTATCAAAATGTTCAGATTTGCATGATGGATTTTAAAGCATTCAGTAAATGTTTCAATAAATTAATTTTGACCACAACTCATTGGTGTATCAGTGGTGTGGTAAGAATACACACACACACACACACACACACACACACACACACACAGACATGCGCACACACACAGACATGCACACACACACACACACACACACACACACACACACACACACACACACACACAGTTTACTTTACAGTATGGCCTGTTGATTCTGGGTTAAATATTCCACCCCCCAGTCTTTTAATGGACCCCTTCAGCACTTCTTCAGAACCCTCAGTTAAACAATTCAGGTCAGACTCCAATCAGCAAGAGTGTGAAAAGAGAGAGAAAATGTGTGTGTGTGTGTGTCTATGCCTGTGTGTGTGTGTGTGTGTGTGTGTGTGTGTGCATTTGTGGGTGGGTGTGTAGTTGCCTGCTACACCTGGTGGGCTGGTGGGATGGCTGTGCATTATCAAATATAACAGTAAAATCTAACAGTAAAATTTGACAGTAAAATATGACTTTCAGTCTTTCAGAAAATTTAAGAAAAACAGAGCAGAGAAGACGTGGACCAATCATTACATGAAGCTGTGTTGGGCCCGCACAGAACCAGAACCCAGAACCGGGGGGGGGGGGGGGTGGAAGACACTCTCCTAACAGAACCAGGGGGGAGACACTACACTCCTAACAGAACCAGGGGGAAGACACTCACCCAAAGCCACCCTGGCAGCGGAGGCATCGTAGTTGATCCAGAAGGAGACCCAGGACAGGATGGTGATCAGGATGGAGGGCATGTAGGTCTGCAGGATGAAGTAGCCGATGTTTCTCTTCAACTTGAAGCTGAGTGAAAGCCGAGGGTATGAACCTGACCCCCCCCCCCACACACACACACACACACATACACACACATACACACACACACACACACACCCACACACACATACACACACACATACATACCCACACACACAGAGACACACACACACAGTCACACACACAGACACAGACACACACCACACACACACACACACAGACACACCCCCCACACACACATACACACACACACACACACACACAGCAAAAGCAACTCGGTCAAACACAACAGGAATTACAACAGCTCATTTCAGATGACACTTCACCCACCTGCAGTTTCCCTGAATCAACACTGCTGAGCCAATCACAGACTGATTCTGCTGAGCCTATGATGGGTCTAATTCTACTGAACCAATCACGGGTTTGATTCTGAGAGACATAACACAACTGTGCAGGTGTAAGACAGAACACGGTCCTCAACAGAGCACACTGAGCCCTACAGTGGACCTGGTTTAGCACTTTAATGGGGGTGAAAATCTTTCCCTGAAGGGCCACTATTATCTGACCACCTCACTCTGTGAGAACAGACTGATTAGTGTTGCTACGGCAATTTTATAGATTACGTTTTTTTTTCCTTCGAGAGAGAATTGTCATTAGAAGCATAATCTGGTCCAAGAGCAGTATAATTCTAAAGGTTTAACTCCTGACCTTCAAAGAAGGTCCTAACCAGAAGCAGGGAGATCCAGCAAAACTGTCACCCAACACAACAAAAACAATGGAGCTTTTTCTCAGTGCTCAGTCTGCTGATCAGACGAACACAGTCATGCACAGTCAGGTGGAGACTGCAACTGTGAGATATCAACACAACATGTCTGAGAGAACAAACCTAGAAGTGTTTTTAAGCCAATGATTATAGCACATCACTACAGCACATCACTACAGCACAATACATCACTACAGCACATCACTACAGCACATCACTACAGCACATCACATCACTACAGCACATCACTACAGCACATCACTGTAGCACATCACTACAGCACATCACATCACTACAGAACAACACATCACTACTGCACATCACTACTGCACATCACTACTGCACATCACATCACTACAGCACATCACTCTAATTGCAACATCTCAACAGTTAGTTTCCAGTGCATAAATCATCAGCCTGGTTTGGAAGTTCCTAATAAGGCAGCAGCAGTCCAGCTCTGTGAAACGCATCTCCAGCTCAAAGCCTCGTCACGCTAGACTGCACTGTTCAGCTCAGAGTGCTCCACCATCCCCAGCATGCTGTGAAAAGCCACAGTCTGTCAGTTTATTTGTATTTATGTATATATATATATGTTTGGGTGGCATTTGTTCCAGCCTTACATGACTCTGCATGGCTGGGCTTGGTGGGTTCTTACTGCTTTTATTAACACACCAGATCAATCTTAGAGAGAAAATCAGGAGAACAGAAAACTAAACGGTGCAGTTAAGAAGGCCTGGAGAAACTTCCACACTGCACCTTAAAACACATAGTACCTTAAAACACACTACATTTTAAAACACACAGTACCTTAAAACACACTGTACCTTAAAACACAATGAACTTTAAAACACACTGTACTTTAAAACACACTGAACTTTAAAACATACTACACTTTAAAACACAATGTACATTAAAACACATTAAGTTCTGCTCCTTAGCTGTCCTGTGGAGAAGGCCATGTTCTTACCTGTGGAGAAGATCATGTTCTTACCTGTTGAGAAGATCATGTTCTTACCTGTGGAGAAGACTACATTCTTGGATATGAGCTTGTAGTCCACGATGGAGAACTGAGGAAGCTCTATTCTCTCCACACCTGTCACCGCATGGTCACCACCTCGCCAGTAGAACTCAATATCATCTGTGGTATAGCCATCTATGTTAGGAGGAGAGAGAGAGAAAGAGAGAGAGAGAGAGAGAGAGAGAGAGAGAGAGAGAGAGAGAGAGAGAGAGAGAGAGAGAGA
>JAOYMR010000002.1:24993796-25002019 GCA_025802075.1 Tenebrosternarchus preto
AAAAAAAATCTATTTCTTTCACGCAAATATAGAAAGAGTGGGAACAATACGATAACGAGCGGGCCCAGCTGCAATGATTTGATGTCGAGCTCGTAACGGTTACATAAATTGCGGCTTCTGGTTGCTCGCGCGTCATTCGTCTCGTTATTAGTCCGTTAATAATAACGAATAACCAGTCTGAATCAACTCTGAGTCAAAACTGTCGTGGTCCATGAATCCAAAACACCCATTTGTGGAAATATTTCCAACTCACTGTGTGTCAGACTCACGGGGAATCTGATAAAATATGTTTGTGACAATAATGGAGACTATGTCTCAAGGCCGAACCTTTCAAAACACGATACTCCGACAGACACACACGCAAACGGGATTGGAACGCTGTGGTATAGTGATCCGAGTCCTGTGGTATAGTGATCCGAGTCCTGTGGTATAGTGATCCGAGTCCCGTTCTGTTCGGTGATATGACATGCATTTCTCGTTTATCAGTTTTTATTTTCAAATGTCCTAACATGGATTCACTTTACTAATAGATTCGCAGATTACCTTTATTCTGTTGCGTCTCATGTTGGTGATCGGGAGGCCGCGACTGTTTTGTTTTGGCGTTGTTGGCACTCTAAGAGACACTATGATCATGATACCGATGCTGCACACTGACAGACTCCAACCCGAGCAGTGGATCGCGTGAGGGGGAAAGACGAAAGGCATAGCGCCATCGTTCTTTACGAGTAATATTGTAGCTGTAGAAATGCGCGCGTGTGTGTGTGAGAGTGTGTAAGTACGTGTGTGTGTGTGTGTATGTGTGCTTGTGTGTGTAAATGCGTATGTGTCTAAGTGCGTGTGGGAATGTGTGTGTAAGTGCGTGTGTGTGTGTGTGTGTGTAAGTGCGTGTGTGTGTGTGTGTGTGTGTATGTGTGTGTATGTGCCTTTAACGGACTGCTACAAGGTGAAAACGAACTAGTATGTTTTTGTTTGTTTGAAGCACGTGTGCAACCCGAGGCAAGAGACAGTTCTAAAGGCAGTTAAAGACTCTAGACGTTTGGCGCATCTCTGCTGTCGTGCGGGAGTCACGGGGGGGGGGGGTCACTGCCGGGCGATCAGCGCCAGATCGCTGTATACAGGATCCCACCGTAAACGTGCAGTCTATTCTAAACGACGTCGACACGAGAGTCGCCCACCATTCGTATGTTAAAAGGTAGAAAAAACTCCTTGGTCTTCATGAGAAAAGGTACTTCTTTACACTCCACTCACGTGAATTAAAATATAGTCTGAAAACGAAAGAATCCCGCTACGATTAACGAAATAAAACCGACAGAAACATAAAGTTGTATTGATGTTAAAGTTCAAAGATTATGTCACTGAAGAGAGAGAGAGAGAGAGAGAGAGAGAGAGATGCACGTATCGCATATATATCATGACGCCACCTTTCCCTTCACTCTTCATTTATTGTACAGTATATCCTGCCTTTCGCGCGCGTGCATTTGGACACGCCATATGCCCGACAGATGCCTGTTCAAACTGAAACAAAACCACATTTTGGGGTTTGATGTGTCGTCATGTGTCCCCTTGCGATACGGGCAGCAGTCATTCACACAAACAACAGGCTGATATAGATCTCAGTGGCTCACGAACAGCCGTGTGAGACAAAGAAGACGTCTCTCGGATGTACTTCTCACGTCTCCTTTAATATGCCACATGGGTTTTAGTTTAGGTCTCTCGTACGTAAATGACTACAGAAGTATTCGCACAGTTTACCGAAACCGTTCTGCGAATGCAGCTTCTTACGGCGCTTTGCTCAGCATTGTAGCGCGAGAGACAGTAGTGTGATCTTTGGCCACGGACGAGACGGTGTCGTCTCGGTTAAATCCCCGGGTTTATGAAGAACAGAGATTTTCCAGGTGATTGTGGTGACTGTCGTCGCATCAGGTTTATGTCGATGACACGAGAATGAATGTGACAAGGTTCGTTTTCGCTACCGCAGAAGCGACACAGTCGCACATCACGCGTCAAGTGCAGGTGTTCAGAACACGCCAAGCACCGTAGGATCTGTGCGCAGATCGATACGCCGTTAATTATGACGGAGGAGTAAAACTGTTTTATTGCAAAACATCAACAAATCTTACCGTAAAGGAAGCTCGCGAGAGAGCGGGAGGGGAAAATGTGAATGCAGGTTAAAATGTAAGAGGATTTGATTTTCCAGCCACTGAAAGGAGATTAAGTCGCCAGCAGTGGAACTTAAATTGTGCAGCATATAAAAAATGGGCGGACTGGTCGTTAGATGAGAGATTGGTACCACCTACCATTCTAAAATAAAATCGCCATGGCATGAAGTCACAGCCTATTTAACATCCGGTTTACCCAGGGACATGTCACTATTGTCCCGGTAAAGAAAAACATTATTTGACCATAATATCGCTATGATCTGTATCTATTGTTTTTGCAGGCAGATTAACAACTGGTAAGAGTTTCACTCTGAACGCCAATGAATGGTGCGCGAGACCTGCGCAAACTCAGCATCGTCAGCAGCCGTTCTTGAGCCTCGAGCTAAAATTCGGCACATCCGAGATCTTTGAGGATTTTCTCATCGTTACAACGCAGAAAAGGTACCGTTAAAAGTTTGCGGATACAGCGCACACGAATACCAAAGGCACGCGACTGTAAGTGAACGCACTGATGAGGATTTGTTCTTGTGTTTTTACCGGTGTAAAATGGGGGGGTTCAGGGTTTAGGAGAGCAGTTTGAACTGCAGACCTCTCTCGGCTTTCCAACGGCAGAGGCGAGGAGGCTGAATTTATGGCGATGGAGTTTGATGGAAAGTGATTTTTCGTGTTCTTCATAATTACAAGGTACGAAGGCACGCTAACTCCGTTTCGTGTTTAGATCTGTATTTATTGAAGCCGCTCGGTAAACAACACTCTATAGTTGCTTAATTAATCGCCGTGTACCAAGTTATTGACGGCGCGTGCTAAGGTGCAAACCTGAGGGATGCTCGCGGAATGCTAAAACGTACTTTTTTCATTTCGAGGACGTGTCTCCACTACAACTTCGAAAGTCTGGGTGGTGGGAATTTCCAGTAAAGCTGAATTATTCCCGTTGTGCGAAATGCTTGTCAACTAAAGGATTTTTACGCGAACCGCGCATCTTTTGCGCTGTCTGTATTTCAGTGTCCTCGAGCCTGCCTCTCTGGATTCTAAGGCAAGTGACCGCGGGTTTTACGCAATTTTCGTTGCCCCGTTATTCATTTTCATTGCAGTCACTGCTAGTACAATGTTTTATGAAGAATTAGAGCGTCGTCTTTCTGCGTAATTATTTACCCGGATACAGAGAGAGAACACTAGTACGTTTTGGGAAATATCCGACGGAGTCGAACGACAAGTACGCGTATGTACCATGGTGTTTTATAAGAACTGGTTCATTAATCCTTCGCCTGTTATACTGCGATAAATGACGGTTATTGAGGAAAAGAGACTGCTTGAAATTTTGAATGCAAATGGTGGTGGTTCTCATCGCATATTGAAATACATTCCACATGCATAGAACTGCCATGTCAACTGTGGTAATTGTGATATTTGCGGCAAATGACCATCAGTCTCGTCACTATTTTTAGCATTTCTCTTGTGTGTTAGTTGAATCCAGCGCCATCTCCCAGCTGAAATAGTACGGAGTGTGTTTGCGGGCTTTCCAAATGCGCTACTGCCGTATTTCCCACCCGCTCGGGCGAAACGGTCTTCTCCGGTGGATTCATGTGAAAAAGTGTCCGCTGTGTTATAGTAGTGCGTTCGGCATGCGCAGTCTACGAGAGTCCGCTGTTCAACAGTGGGCTATTATTAAATGGACGCAAGCTACTCTTGTCTTAAATTTGGCTTTACGGGTTGGTTATCTTGGAATTAGAAAGTATAATTTCTTAAGGTTTCTGGGTACAAAACTGGTGACTGAGATTAAGCCTTTGTCCTCGTGAGTCAAAGAACAGATTTTTTATTTTTATTTTTTGTAATTCTGATGTCCTGAGATCCTTTCTGACAGACAGTGTTCAGTACAGCGAGACCTTCAGACCAGGGCTGGACCTTCAGACCAGGGTTGGACCTTCAGACCAGGGTTGCCCTTGTGTGACCAGCTCTACCAGTGTACAAACACCTTGAGTATTTTGGTTTCTACAGCAACAATTGTTTAGGCTTTCATCCTGCTGACCACTAAGGATTGTCTGATATTAACTGACGTGTCTGATATTAACTGATGTATCTGATGTGACTTCTCTCTTTAGTCAGGTTCTTGAGGAGTGATGTGGGTTCGTATGGGAGGAGCAGCCTTGATCTGGGCTTGGGTACTGATGGTTGACGTTCTGGGTGGTAGTAAAAGGTACGTGTTGCTCTGTGACGTGGAAATATAATATAATATAATATAATATAATATAATATAATATAATATAATATAATATAATATAATCCAGATGTGTTTGTCAGATCAAAGTCTTCCTGACTAGTTTAGACTCCAGAAGATGGCTGGGTGATGAAGTTAATCTGCTTTAACTTGCGGATGCCAGAGGATTTTTCCCTTTACACAGGAGGTGTGATTTGAGCCCAGAATATCAGAGCATCTGAAGACAACTGTGCCTCGTGAAACACTGGACTGATTAAATTGTTTATGCATTATGTTTGTTTATTAATTAGCTGTCTGTTTTTTTATTAGTTAAAAGAATATGCATCATTTTTATTTTTATGCATTAAAAATAAGAGAATGGTCATTCCCAGCATGATCCTAAATTATGGTCCTAAATTATGGAGACTTACAAGATCACAATCCTTATAAGGTAAAAAAAAAAAACACGGAAGAGCTGTGCCTTTCTGGAGGTGATTTTCCACCTTCACTGTGTCAAACGTGTACATGGGTTCATTCCTGATGAATATGTTTCAACAGATATAGACATTTGCATCAAAAGTGTCATGATTTGAGATTTTATTCATTTAACCTTAGACAAGGAAAGCTCTCTGCAGACAGGGTGGTTCTGACCCACATTGAAAACTCTCTGCAGACAGACTGGTTCTGACCCACATGGAGCAGCATGTGCATACGCTTTCTCTGTCAATCTCACTTGTGAAATGGTCTTCACCTTGGCACTGCGTTAAGTGGAGGTCAGATATGGAGGTCACCACCATGCCTACCGTTGGTGGTTTTACTACGAACCTGTGGGCTGGCAGCATGTGCTTCACTGGACTGCTGTCAGAACAAAACGCCTGGGCCTGTAACGAACCTGCACTCCTTCAAGTCACTGCTGGATTATTATATCCAAAATACGACTGTGTTATAACATCTTATGACTGTGTTATAACCAGGTTTTGCCAGTGTAATAAGAAGGCATAAAGGCAGATTTAAGACGTGGCATAGATGCCTTTCAGTGCACAGTAGCAGGTGATCCAAACCCTAACCCTAATCCAAACCCTAATCCAAATCATGGTTGCTGTTTAGATTACATATAGGTGGAGGTATTTAAATGACATTTAGGTGGGGGTGTTTAGATGATGTGTAGGTGGTGGTGTTTAGATGACATGCAGGTGGAGGTGTTTAGATGACGTGTAGTTGGTTGGTGTGCTGTGTTTTCATGGGTTTGTGGGCATCTACACATTCCAAGCGCATGTGTACCAGCTCATGTGTTTGACTACTTTTTTCGTTGATGGTTCCTGTCGATTATTTGTAGATACATAAATTGCAAGTGATCTGTTGAAATTCAGTTGATTCTCTACAAGATTAAGGTTGGTATTTATGTTTTGGGTTGAAGTGAAGGTTAGAGCTGAGATTATGGTTCTGTTATGAGATTATGGTTCTGTTATGAGATTATGGTTGTGTTAGATTTGAATTTGGTTGAATCTGTGGAATATCACTTAGGGTTCAGCTGCATCTAATTGCTTCTCAGGTGAATATTAGTTGTTGCCCTCATTTCCATGAGTTTGGCTCCATCTCTCCATCTCTCCATGCAGAATTTATTCTGCGTCTGGTCCACCAGCATATGCTGATTACCTTTGAACAGAGGTATCATCTCTGGACCTGAGTATCATCTCTGGACCTTGGTGGCAGCTGTGTTTTTGAGTGGCAGCTGTCGGATGGATGGATTCTGGGGCAGGCTAACAGCAGCATGCTAATGCTAATGCTGCTAAGGTCTTCTCAGGCCTCTGGGGATTGATCTGCTGTCTCCAGCTGTGTGTGTGTGTGTGCGCGTGTGTATGTGTCTACGAGTGTGTGTGCGCATTGCTTTTTTTCTCTGATGTAACATGGCTGATGTAATGAGACTTGCCAAGCTGTGTTACTATTTCTGAATATAAACAATCCTGACTTTCCTCCTTGGTATGTTCTTGTCATCCAGAACTCCTTTCATTTCCCTGTTAGCGCCCGTCATTCTGGTCACTGCTCTGTTGTTTCATGGCTGTCATGATAGAAGCTCCGTGCACTAAAGGTGATGTTGATCACATCACATATGTGTGGCTGTGCCCTCACTGTTATTTAACTGCTCATATTTTATACCATGTGATTCTGTCTCTCTCAGTTCACTCTCTCTCACTCTCTCATTCATTCATTCACTCTCTCTCTCAGATCACTCTTTCTCACTCTCACTATCTCTCTTACTCTCTCATTCACTTTCTCTCACTCTCATTCAATCTCTCTTTCTCTATCTCTCACTTATTCACTCTCAATCATCCTCTTTCTCTTTCTCACTCTCTGTCTCATTCACCCCTCTGATCTTCCTCACCCTTGCTCACACTCTCTCTTTATCTCTCTTTTATTCACCCTGTGATCTACACATTTGTACTAATCGTCATGACCTTCTCTTCTCCTTGGGCCTTTGCTTTTCTATGCCAAACTTGGTGTTGAAACACTCTGAAGTGTTTTTCAGTTCTCGGTCAGATTAGGGTGGTCCAGGACAGGTCTATAGGGAAAAAGCTGGCAGTGATCACCCTAAAAGAAACATTTACTTTCCCTCGTGACTATTCATAGTTACAGATCCCAGTTACAGAAACGTCTGGTTTTTCTAGCGATTCCTGTTCTGTTTGTGGCTGAAAATATAGGTGTCATGGGAGACACATATGCAGCTGTGTTTGTGGTTAAAACGCTGTGTTTGTGGTTAAAAGCCAGTGTTGGCGCATTAATAATCCATGGAACGCTGCCTCACGTACCGATCTGCCTTACCAGCGATAGAAATCCTGACATTCCCCGTGTCAGAAGGTCCTCGTGTTCCCTCTGGTTTCTCTTTGATCAGGCATCTTTCCCAGCCCCTGTCTGCCCTGACTGTCTTCCTGCTGGAATTTGTTTCCTCACTCAGTTCACAAACTATTTCACCTTCTCTTAACACACACTCACGCTATTACATGCCTCAGCACACACACTCTGTTACACATCTTAACACTCATGCTATTACACATATTAAAACACACTCATGCTATTACACATCTTAAACAGCAGGTTTTTAATTTTAGTGATTTAGATAAGGTACATTATAAATGCTGTGATTTATTCAGTAACTACGATGAATATAATATTAAGGAAAGAAGATAAAAGGGGCTCTGTGGGTGTTTGACACACACACACACACACACACACACATACATACACACACACACATACACACACACACACACACACACACACACCTGTGCCGGTGTTTAACTCACACACACCTGTGCTGTTCTGCTGTGTTAGCTCCAGCCAGAACGGGTCTACAGAACCTAAGGACAACACCACAGTGTTCACAAGGATCCTGGACAGCCTCCTCGATGGTTACGACAACCGTCTACGACCAGGACTGGGAGGTGGGTGGACAGAGAGACTTCATACAGTAATGTGTGTGTGTATATACAGTACGTGTGTGTGTGTTCAGGCAAAAGTTTCAAAAGATTCACACATTTACATTTATATTTGTATTTACATTCATATTTATAATTACATTTAAACTGATACTCATAATTACATTTGTATTGTAAGTTCATACTGTGGCAATAGGACTTAAAGTGTGTGTCTGTGTAGTGGGGTATGTGTCTGTGTAGTGGGGTTTGTGTCTGTGTAGTGGGGTATGTGTATGTGTAGTGGGGTATGTGTCTGTGTAGTGGGGTATGTGTCTGTGTAGTGGGGTATGTGTCTGTGTAGTGGGGTATGTGTATGTGTCGTGGGGTATGTGTCTGTGTAGTGGGGTATGTGTCTGTGTAGTGGGGTATGTGTATGTGTCGTGGGGTATGTGTCTGT
>JAOYMR010000002.1:25060258-25072069 GCA_025802075.1 Tenebrosternarchus preto
ATTAGGAATAGGATGTCACTTAAGATCATATGTGAGTCAAGGAAGGTGAGCGAATACTTTTGGCAATATAGTGTATATTTATAGCTCTCTCTCAAATAGTAAATAGACTGTTTTTTTGTTGTTGATTACTGAAGGTACATGAGTGAGATTATGAGTTGGCAGCTATGAGCAACATGTGGCTGATCTAAAGATTTGTGTTCAAATAGCAGCAAATGAATCTTTTCCTCTCAGCATTCATTCATTCACTCATTGATTTGTTCATTTATTTCATCATTCATTTGTTCAATCGTTCATTCATTAGCATCTGCAGTCCACACCACATGTCCAAAGGAAAGGTAGCTAACTTTTTTATTTGTGCACAAATCTGTTTTTAATCCATTTACAAACTCCTGAATCTGTGTTTGATACAGAAAGATTTAAAAAAGCTTTTGACTCATGTTTGTGTTTCCTGGCAGTCATTTCTCTCTCAGTTACATCAGGTAAAGCAAATTCAGCTCATTTCACTCACAACTTCACATTTAATGCACTGTAAATGTGCTGTCTGTGTTTGGTCCTCATTGTGGTCAGAGAAGCTGCCCCTCTGTGATCAGTAAGTGTAGTTCTAATGGAAAACCAATTTGTGGAGTCAAGGCCAGTATACAGGTTCATCTCGAGGAGCCTCCTAAGTGCTGTAATAGTGTCTTTCCCATACAGAACTATTCCAGTGCAGACGTCTCATCTCCACCACCCAGTCTGTGAACTTGCTGACACGAGCGTACACACCCGGGCGCTGCGGTCGACCACAGCCCACTCCGAACGACGTCACACCTGCCAGGACCCAGTTGTTGTCCTCCTCACACATCAGTGGACCTCCAGAATCACCCTGGAATGGAAACAAGGGGTCAGTAGCTATTCTAGAAATGATAAACAGTAAGCTCTCGTTACGTAAAAGTGAACCTCACTGATAAAGGAATTAAACGCCTAGATGTTCTTCAGTTACAGACCTTACAGCTATCGATGCCCCCATCAGCGTAGCCTGCACACACCATCTGCTCGGTGATGGTGTACTCCGGCAGCCATTCCTGACACTGATCACTGGCAAGGATGGGCAGGACAGCCTGCTGCAGTACATTAGCGACAGAGCCTGATACAGCACAGGGGGACACCATTCTTATGCACACACATAATGACATATGTACATATATTTACATATATTTAATGCACTGCAATTTATATATATCAATCTAAGGCTGACTGACCTTCTTCAGTTAGATGTCCCCATCCAGCTATTGCACATTTCCGTCCTGGTTGTAACTGCTGCTTGGGGAAGCAGATTGGCTGGATGTGGTCTGCAGTAACAAAACCTGTCAGACTGAACACACTCCAGAGATATAAACACACTCCAGAGATATAAACACACTCCAGAGATGTGGGGAAGAAGAAACTGCTCAGACAAACAAACAGAAAGACACCATTCGGAGGAAACCGACCTGTGAAGGTAACTTGGGTGTTTAAATGCACCAGCGCTATGTCCGAGTCTTTGGTCCTCCTGTTGTAGCGCGGGTGCATAATCACACCGTCCACGACGTGTGCTTGTCTTTCAGATGTGTCAGACTCGTACTGGGCGTGCACACCCAGCACAGCCTCCCAGTACGAAAGGTGAACGTTCTTCCTACGGACAGATCCATCTTGTATTTTAGATTATTCTTCTCTTGCTGAATGTTGTGGGATGTCGTCTTGCTGATGAGTTCTTACCCAAAGACACAGTGGGCAGCTGTGACCAGCCACTCCCTGTCAATCAAAGTTGCTCCACAGACATGCTGTCCTCGCCATTTAAGGGACACCATCCATGGCCACGCCCCCTTCTGTGCATCTTCTCCTCCCACCACTCGGAATAACCCGCGTTCTGACGACGTTGCCATCACTACAGGCGACCCGGAGCTGGTCTCCATGGCAACTCTCCGGGTTCCACATGCTGTAACACAGGAGCCAGTGTAAGGTGTGTGCTGTTCCTCCCTGTCGTGGGAGTTTAAATGTATCAGACACACTTCTCTACTTATGGTGGTTGTTATCAGACACATGTCTCTACTCATGGTGGTTGTTAAATGTATCAGACACACATCTCTACTCACAGTGGTTGTTATCAGACACACATCTCTACTCACGGTGGTTGTTATCAGACACACATCTCTACTCACAGTGGTTGTTATCAGACACATCTCTACTCACGGTGGTTGTTAAATGTATCAGACACACGTCTCTACTCACGGTGGTTGTTGCACTGTAGTGATATGACCTTTTCACTTGGGCATTCTTCACTTTTAAACAAACAAAAAGAAAATGTCACAATCAGATATGTCATGTTTAGAAATGGATATGTGTGTGTGTGTGTGTGTGTGTGCGTGCACCATGTTCCTGTACTATGCACTCTTGCACTGTTCCCATTCTATCATAGCCAGTAACAATATTAATTTGTACAGTAGATCTTCTGTTGAATCAGGTCAGACAGGCTTCACTCCCCACACCCAGTGACCTGCTGATACCATTATACAGCCATTATACTGAGATGTTACTGACTGTAACAGCCATTATACTGAGATGTTACTGACTGTAACAGCCATTATACTGAGATGTTACTGACTGTAACAGCCATTATATTGAGATGTTACTGACTGTAACAGCCATTATACCGAGATGTTACTGACTGTAACTGTTGGTGGTTTTACTTTTATGGCTAATATTTCATTTTCAGTTCATCTGTCCTTTCCAGTTCCTTTAATAGCCTTTTCCACCAGAAAGGAACCAGACCCACTCCGGTTTGCACACCGTTCTGGTTTGCACTTCTGAGAACCGTGGTTCTGTCAGTAGAACTGGACTGTGATGCACCAGTTTTTATTGGAACCCAGGATGTGTCATCAAGAAGGGCATGGTACAGCACACACGAGAGTAAACAGTACCCACACCAGTGCACACGAGAGTAAACAGTACCCACACCAGCGCACACGAGAGTAAACAGTAGAGTACAGTAATCCCTTGGTTCCAGTTGGGAAGGAACTTTTAGGGCTCTGGAACCTGTTTATTTTGGTGGAAACGCACCGAATGGTTCCACATTAGGTTTGCGCAACAGAACAGTTCTGGTTCCTCGTTGGTGTAAAAAGGCTCCCACTGATGTGACAGTACCTGTGTCTCAGCTCTAGAGCTCCGTCAGCGGTCAGGCTGGCCGTGGTGAACGGAGCGTCCTCCTCTGAAAGCGGCACAAACGAAACGTTTCCAGACCTCGAGATGAAGCAAATGATCAAAACCAGAAGTTCAGATGCTCCAGATAGGTTGAGCAGAAACAGTCAGATATTAAAACCTTTATGTGACAATCAGGGTGTGCTAGGAAGTTTATCTCCAGTAGTACGACTACCTGCTGAGTATTCCTACCCATGGATACGAGGACATTTCTACACTTTGGAAACATGGCTATCTGTGCATGTAACATGGCTATCTATGTGTGAAACATGACTATGTATGAAACATGGCTATCTATGTATGAAACATGGCTATCTATGTATGAAACATGGCTATCTATGTATGCGCGATCACCTATAGCCCAAGTAGTGACAGAAGAAGCTGGAGAGTCGCTGACTCCAACTCTGTGCACATGCGGTGTAGAACCTCTTCTCAACCTGAATTCTCAGACGTTGAGCTCCAGTGAGATTTACGGACATCAAATGCACTAAAGAACAGCAAAATATAAAAAAGATCATCAATACAACGTAGTTAAACATAAAACATCATCCTGACTTTGTAGCATTCAGTAAAAACTTTCTAAAAGCATATTATAGTATTCAGTAAAAACTTTCTAAAAGCATATTGTAGTATTCAGTAAAGACTTTATAAAAGCATATTGTATTTTTTTAACTGTTGTTGAAGTCATTTACACTGGTGGCCCCTGAATGTGGTTAATGTCAGTCTACCTAACATCAACTCTGCTGTCAGTATAACATTTGTACATCAACTTGTCTTTGTGTCATTACAACAGTGTTTAAACAGGAGTGGGTTGTCATTACCACACTAAACACTCACCACACTAATACACCATAGTAAACATACCACAGAAAACACACACCTCAGTAAACACTCACCATTGTATACACACATTGCAGTAAACACACATTGCAGTAAACACTCATCACAGTAAACACTAACCACAGTAAGCTTCATCAGAACCATCTGGGCAGCTAACCGTGCCATCACACACATGAGAACTCGACACACACACTCCTGACCTGCACTGGTACTGGCCAGCCTCACAAGGCTCTGCAATGCAAGAACATGATTTTCAAAGTTATTTCAAAATCTTTCAGATCTATTAATTTATCGTTTTACCTGGCCCTTGTTACCCAGATCTTTTTACCTGGCTGCCCAAGGTGGAAACCTGTGCTGAAGTTTGCCAGAAAACCTCGGTCATTTCCGGAAGAGTCAGTCATAAGTCTCACAGTCATCTGAGAAGTTCTGGAGAAGAGGTCAGGAAAGACTCGCTTCCCAGTCATGACAGCTTCAAGGTGGAAGACGGAAGGATGACAAAATGGACAACATGAATTCCACATGTCTTTCAAAGCCAGAGGAGCAAGTGAATGGAAGAAAGTATTTGGCAGTGCATCATGTTTTAACAATTCCAGCTGTTACCCAGCAACCTGGAATTAGGCTCCTCCCGATCTCTTACCCAGCAACCTGGAATCAGGTTCCTCCCCATCTCTGACTTCCACTGTGTCATAGGACATCTCCAAGGCAAAATCTTGGAAATGCAGTTGGATATTTTGCCCTTCCTCAGCATGTAAAGTCCACAAACCTGATCAAAATCACATAAGCATATTCCTCAAAGATGTATATCGCTCAGTTCACTAAACGAGAACTCTTACTGGATCAGACTCTTACTGGATCAGACAAGGGCCCCAGAAGATAAAAACAGACTAATGAATTTAAAATGTAAAGAACAAAGTAGTTTAATACTTACATGAAGCATTATTTCTGTAATCATTTGGGTAGTTAGGAGAGATGAAGGTTGTGTTTGGTACATATAGATCAAATGGACCTCCACAGTCGTCTGACATAGTACAAACATAACAATTAATAACAAATAATAACAAGAATTGACATAAAAATTAATAGAATCTCAGACTGTAACACAACAGTGATCCAGATCGGTATTTGTTAAGTCATGTATACTGTGGTCTTTAGTGTTACAGACACTAAAGTTATTGGATCTCTGTTCACTGATGTCACACTATAACACACTGGCTCTGAGAGTGTGATGTCACACTATAACACACTGGCTCTGAGTGTGTGATGTCACACTATAACACACTGGCTCTGAGAGTGTGATGTCACACTATAACACACAGCTCTATAGCACTGGACACCCACTAGGGGGCACTTCAGAGGGAGCTTCTACTGGGTACAGCATCCTCAGTATGCCCATTACTGATGTGTCTCCCCCTCAGGAGATCCAGCTGCTGTGCTGTAGCAATTAGCAAAGCACTAAAACAACCTGCACTGCCAGGTGGTGGGGATGCTGTATGCTAACTGGTGTGTCTGATTCCTGAACAGTTTGTACGTGAGCATTTTTCTTTGATGTATCCTAATACAGACTGCGCACCTTGTAAAAGTAGCCAATTAAGCTCAGTTTAGGAGACAGTAGGCCACTCTAGAACTTTCTTCAGTTCACCAGAGAAATGTGCTGGTGCTTAGCTGAGATGAAGAGCTGTCTGTAGATACATAGGGAGGAGGTCAATTGTCACGAACGGCAGAGATAGCACACCACACATGGGAGTAAATGCTGGAACGCTGCCTGGAATCACTGTTGCCATGGAAATACTTGCTGTCCTATGGTACTGGTGATAGCACAGAGGTTCTGCTGCAGTCTGCTATAAACCAGCATGGCCATCCAGAGCTCATCAAGGTTTTTTTTAATGACAGATTCCATCCTGAGGTTTTTTTTTGTTGTTGATGATATGTTCTGTTTCAGTGTGATTATTCAACATGGTCAGTTAAGCTCATGTGTCTTACAAAGGGTGTCACTACACTCCAACAGTGTAATGACACCCACTTATTAATAGGACAGACTGTCATAAATACACAGGATATTCAGTGTGGTCCAGTCCTGATTTGTGTCCAGATTGTTGGTACTCAGGAAAATAAAATAAACAGCATCATTAGATCTCAAAAGCACCAGGATATTTTGTCTGATATCTCAGTTGCTTCATTTGGGAGGAAACAAACTATCAAAATATCTAATAGAAAAGCAAATCTGTGTTGGTTCCTGCCACAGCACCCTGACCTGAACTCTTCTATAAACCTGCTCTGAGATGAGAAGGTTTGTCCACACTTTTCTAGCATCATACAGCATTACACACCTGCTTCTTCAGAGCTGCTTGGAGATACATGAAATTTGCATATTATTTGCATGTCATCTGCATGTTATTCTCATATAAATGACTCTGCAGTGGAGAATGAACAGCCTCCCTCAACTTTAAATGACCTTCCAACACACACAACATGGACAATTAAGTTATCGATTAAGTTATCAATTAAGTTATCAATTAAGTTATCATAAACAGGTCACGCACATGAGTGTGAGCTGCACCAATCACAGGATTAACGTTTAAAGGACACAGAGCCTAAAGGTTACGGCTTTCTGGCCTCTTTTGATACACTAGCGGTCATAAAGGGGTCATAAAGGCACGTGCTGGAATCTGTAGATATAGTCTATATTCTACACTGCTCAAATTTGCTGTGATATGTAAAACTGTTCCTGAATTGCTACTGGATTCTAACCTTTCCTAAACTTCATCTCTGCACGTGTATCAGTATGATACCAAAGTCAGTTAGTTTTGATCAAAGAATCATTAATGATGTATTTGACTGTTCTGCGCTATGGCTCCACAGTGCCACCCAGTGACCGCAACGAGATTTGCACACGTTGAAATAAAAATCACTTGATAGTAATTTGAGCAGTAGCCCCAGTCAGCTAAATCAACTCCTCTTTTTGAACGGCAGTTTTAACTCACAGACGTGAGTATATACCAAAACACCTGCAGGCATCTTCATAAGGCCAGAACAGTTCCAGGTGGAAGCGACGCCCTCTGAGCATCTACGAAAAGTTCAGAATATGGCCAGGTACTGTGCTACCGAACACCTCTGAATTACGTGCGATTCATCTTCACTCGGTCCATGAGCGGAACTTCAGCACTCAGCATGTAAGGAAGGCCTTTCCTCATCCATATGGTCCACTTTGACATCTGTCACTAACTGTTGTCCCAGTAATTAACTCTCATTAAAGAAATTGATTAACCATCACGCCCAGTATAGTCATGAGGCATAATTCCAACAAGCCATTTCCCTTGTTTAATTGTTCGTTTTTTAGCGTCAGGTTTTGTCGCTAAACGGATTTCATGTTCCTGTGGTTTTATCCATTTCTTTCGGGTTTTTTCCCTTTATGCTGACAGCTCGTTACCTTCGTATACCACTATCTGGTTATGTCTAATTTCTCTTTATAATAATTCATCGTTAAACTTCTTATTAATTACATTTGTTATAAGAGGAAGTGTATTCGAGCACGTGTACTGACAGGTGTCTGCTTTATAGTGAGACTGAGAAGGTTAATATTAATTAACCTTCATTAATTAGTCTTTAATTATCATTAATAATTAACCCCTTTATGTAGAGTGCTGCACCATTCATCACTAATCTATCGATTTAAACACATCGCAACAATCTCGTGTTGGAACAAATATCTTGGTTTTACTTTGATTATGATTAATTGACGTTTTCTGAAGGCGTGTGTCATTTCCCACAATAGAAGAAGCGAGTTCAGAATCTACAAAATAAATATGACAGATTTCACAGACGCTGTCTAAAATCTGCTACAGGCCTCATAAGAGACAGGCTAAGGGACAGCGCCACCCGCTGGACGGCCTAATCTTTGTTTGGGTACAAGCTATACTTTAACACTGTAGACCTTATTGTGTTGGCTAGTTTAAAGAGTGCCGTTACAGCCAGGTTTTGCCCTACTTGGTGTAGGAGGAGGTGTGGTAGTAGGGGGCACTGTGGTTGGGTCTGGTGGCCCTGCTCCACATGATCCAGAGGTCATACTGATGTCATCTAACGCGATGTCATTCCTCAGGCCCCCGTTCTTCTGCGCTTCAAAAACAACCTGGACATCACATGAAACATTAAATGCTCAATATGTGATCTTCCAGGAATGTTCATAGCAATAATATATATATATTAGTTTGCCCTGCTCTCTCTACGTGGTGTATTGTTTGAAGGCTCTAACCATGTGATCCGCTGTGTGGTTTATAGTTATTTGCCCGTAGTTCCAGTGGTCTCCATAGTTACCCTCTTTCAGGAAGAGCAGGGTGACTGCTGACCCTTTCTTTGTCATTACCGAAAAACGCCAAACATCCACCCCATACATATGATACCTAAACAAGGACAAAAAGATATTTAAACACACACACACTCATGTACAGTATACACACACATATACTCACGTACAGTATACACACACATATACACACGTACAGTATACACACAAACACGTACAGTATACACACACATACACATACACACTTGCAGTATACACACACACACACGTACAGTATACACACACACACACACACACACGTGCAGTATACACACACACACACGTGCAGTATACACATGGATAAAGACTGAACTGAAAAGACTGAATATACACACATAGATGAGCTAATACAATACACTGAGACAATGAATGTAGCTCTTTATATTACAAAGGATGTTGTGTTGCTAAGAGATGGAGACCAAATTAGCAACAAACCAGAATCGCAGACACACTGATCCATTTTCAGAAGTCAAAGGCAGACTCTCAATGCAATAGGCCTTTCTCCAGTTTCCTGGGCTGTTTGGGGTTATAATGTAATATCCTGTAAAGTCAACATTAATATAAAGTCAATATATTTTCATAGAAATACTGTACATACAGTTCCCTTTAAGATAATCCAAAGTATCTTAAATGACAGTAGGCCTGTACAGTATAAAACACAGCACAAGATGGAGGTTAGGGTTAGGGTTAAGGTTAGTGTTAAGTTAGGGTTAGGGTTAAGGTTAGTGTTAGGGTTAGGGTTAAGGTTAGGGTTAAGGTTATAAAGATGGAGCTTTTGTTTCTGTGTTTAATTTCTTATGTTCTCAGAGGATCAGGTGTAGAGTCTTACCTGACTCGTTTCCCAGGGTGTGGTCATAAATGGGTCCAGTAAGGGCAGGGAAGGTGAAGCCCCTTGCTCTTAGCCAATCAGCACTGTCCTCAGGGTTCTGCCTCCAGAAACAGAAGTCCTCCTCAAAAGTGCAGTTGATTTTCTGATCATCTTAAAAACACCCAGTCAGACACATGAGAACAATTATGACCAAACATGTTCATGTTCTTGATACTCTACAGACAATTTCAATACTAAATTAAGCATTAAAATATGTGCAGCTGGTGAAAATGGAGGAAGATTATGTCCTGGTGAACTTACAGGGTGATTTCATCCTTATTCAGAAATGAGGCAATAAATGAGTGAATGTTGGCCATGTCCCATTGATGAAATAACCGTCTCACATTCACTGATTTAAAATGCTTCTCAAATACTGGCACATTTAATTATGGGGTCAATTTTAAATGTATAACCCAGAAGGATAAGGAGATGTGGTAGTGTGGTGGAGACCATCTCTTAGGAGGGGTCTGTTCTTGCTGCTACACTCTTTGGTCTGGTGATCAGTGCACATGTTTGTCCCCAAGAAGACTTGGGTTTAAAGCCAAGGACGGTTGTTTCCTTCTGTACATGTATGTTGACTAGTTTTTAAATTGACACTCACTGGATAGATGGTCGAGGTCCTGTGCCCAGTAAGTGATGTTGAAGCCTTGATCGTTTATGATTAAGTTAGAGGAGAATTCAACAGTCACCTCGTGAGACAGCATCCATATTGTACCTGGTGAGGACCCCGACAGCAAGTCTGAGGAAAAGGTGGGAAAATGTCATCGGCGTCTTAAAATAATTGGATAATTAAAACCACTATCATATTGTAATTGGATAATTATCCCCACTAACACATTGTAATTGGATGATTAACCCCACTAACACATTGTAATTGGATTATTAACCCCACTAACACATTGTAATTGGATAATTAACCCCACTAACACATTGTAATTGGATGATTAACCCCACTAACACATTCTAATTGGATAATTAACCACACTAACACATGGTAATTGGATAAGTAATCCCACTAACACTGTGTTATTGGATAATTTACCCCACTAACACTATGGCATTGGGCACTAGCTCTGTGAATGTTTGAGCTGATACAGTGCACAGAATGGCATCTACGCTAAAACCCCAGCAACTGCCATGAAAAAAGAGTACATATAACCCTAGGGTTATAGAACATACATATAACCTGATGATAATGATCTAGACCAGATTATGGAACATACATATATACACATACACACAACATGTACACATACACACAACATGTACACATACACACACATGCAGAACGACATGTTTTCTTCACATGCACTGAAGTGAGAGTGCACCATCTTACTCAAAAGTGGCTCCTTGGCAGAGCTGGGATTCAACCCCACAACTTTCCGAGCAAGAGCCTAGACTCTTAGACTCCTAGAGTCCTAGACTCTTTGCCACTAGGCGTCCTTGCCCCATGAACTTAAATACATAACTTTACATGTAAAGAACATGAACTCACATTCCAGTTTTTTCCCAGGTCCAATTCCCTCATAAAGATACAGAATATCAACATCTTCCTGGGTGTGGAAAACCTCAAAGATCATCTTTATGACTAGACCATCATTAGCACTGTGGAGGAAAAAAGACAGATAGATAGATAGATAGATAGATAGATAGATAGATAGATAGATAGAGCAAATTGAATAATATTAATAAAATAACAAGCCATAGATAAAGCTGGACATTTTTAAAATAAACAAAACTACAGATTTGTAGTTTGATGCATTACTTACAGAGACAAGGATACAGTTTGAGAGTGTGCAGTTCATTACAACTGTACATGTGTGAGGAACATGTGTGAGGAAGAAACCTGAAGACATTAACCGTATAATCCAGCGGCAGGTGGTGCTGCTGTCGTAATCATGAGGGAAGTTCTTAGAGTGGAAAGAACCAGATGGACCAAGCAGGAGGAACTGTCCATCACACACTGTTGCTATAGAGATGTAAACCACAGTGAAGCAGAGCAACGTGAGAAAGACCAGCGAATGGAAACAGAAATGGAAAGTGAGGAATGTACAGTGTACCATAGAGATCAGTACAGTGAGGAATGTACAGTGTACCACAGAGATCAGTACAGTGAGGAATGTGCAGTGTACCACAGAGACTCTGTGACTCGTCTAGTCCATCAGGACAGGTGGGTATCCCATCACAGAAGTGGCTTATAGGAATACAAGTGGTGCCATCATTACATGGCTTCTGTTCATCTGGACATCTCACTGTAAACACACATACACACACACATACACACACACACAGCTCAAGCTTTGGGACTCTAGAGTGTCACTGAAAGCTTTGGGTGTCTGACGTATCTCACCTGCTTCTGCTGTAGTGGTCATTAGTGGCGTCTGTGTGGTGAAACTCTCTGCTGGTACAGGAATGACAAGCACAAAATCTGTTATGAGCAGCTTCATTTTACCTCATTATGGCGAGTGGGAGAGATGTTTAAGGATGGGCCTTGTTAAGATCAGTTGATCTTAATGTTTAAGGATGGGCCTTGTTAAGATCAGTTGATCTT
>JAOYMR010000002.1:25084816-25097430 GCA_025802075.1 Tenebrosternarchus preto
TATATATATATATATATATATATACACACAGTATACCACACTAGAGGATATACTCGACTATACCATAGAAATGTTATGTTTGAGTCAGTGCTGGTGTCAGATGGAGATTGTTTACCTTCTTGGATGAATGCTGCCACATGACATGGCAGGAATGATCAGGATTGGAGACATGGCAGGTGATGTGCAGCTGTTCACCAACAACACGAACCAGCTCTTCCTGTTCTGTCACCACAGACGGAGGGCGCTTCACTCCTGTGAGAGAAATAGAGCCAAGCAATCAAGATTCTGCACACTGTTTGAACCTGACCAGATTAGACAACTGGGATTATTTGTTTAACATCTCACTTTCGATGACAGTGATTTGGAAGACTGCAGACGTCCTTTGGCGTGAGTTTAGGTTCACAGTACAGACATAGTCACCGCTGTGGTAGGACCGCAGGTTCCAGATCCTGATACCCTCTTTGGGATTGGCGGTAAACTTCATCTCAGGATGAACAACGGATCGGTTGGCTAAGCGGAGGGAGAGGTCTGTAGCCTTTGGGTCTGTAGGCAGGCAGTCCAGCAGGCACTCGGATCCCTCCCTCTCTACTATGACTTTGGAGAGAGGGGTGGTGAAAGGCTGACCTGGATCTGGATGAGAGGAAACGTTTAAGCTCATGCTGACCCAGCCGGAACCACAGAAGAACGTGTGATTGTGTCCGTCTATGTGTGTGAACTCCAAACTGGACTAAATAAACTTAAATTTTTCTAGTCTATTGCCTGTATTGTGAAATTCACTGGCCCAAAGCACAGCTGCAGTCAGAATGTTAAATCTGAACAATGTTTAACTTCATCCTACTGAAATACTAAAGTACGTAGAGTGTGAATGAGCTAAACTACGTTTGGATAAACATGCCAGATATCTTTTGAAAATACATTTTCATGTAGAAAATTTACTATCTATTAAAATACTCTATATATAAACCCCCCCCCCCCCACCAAACAGAGGTGAGTACAGTATATATAACATTATATATAACCCCAACCCCCCCAGAGGTGAGTACATTATATATAACATTATATATAACCCCAACCCCCCAGAGGTGAGTACATTATATATAACATTATATATAACCCCAACCCCCCCAGAGGTGAGTACATTATCAGCTTAATAGCAAAGAAAGGATAGTACATTTCCCCCTGACCTTATTAAAATAATAGAAATTATGGCTGATCTTATTAAGATCATAAAACTAATAGTTGACCATATTAAGATCCTAGAAATGGTTGTTAATTGTGGTTATTAAGATCATGGTGGTTTTCCAGTGGGCTCTAACTCTACCCTCACATCTGCCAGAGTGATCCAGGCTATGCAGAGACAGTCTCACAGCTCAGAAAACACTGAGGACAGAACCCGTTCAAACAAGGTTTAAACAAGGATGGAATCACACATATTCTGAACTAATGGTATTTTCAAACTAGAGCTAAAGAGAAAACAAACCAAATGTTGATGTAAAGGAGTATTTGACTCAACACTTCATTGCTTCCTCTATAAAGAAATATGGTGTTTCCCAACCCTTTACTTTAATGTTCATTTTGTGTTCTTTGCTGTGCAAAGAGTATCAGAGCTGAGTGTTTTGGTTAATCTACAATGAGAATTAGAAAACTGGGACTGTGTTACAGGACACCTTATGTACAGATACTGGGACTGTGTTACAGGACACCTTACGTACAGATACTGGGACTGTGTTACAGGACACCTTACGTACAGATACTGGGACTGTGTTACAGGACACCTTACGTACAGATACTGGGACTGTGTTACAGGACACCTTACATACAGATACTGGGACTGTGTTACAAGACACTTACCTTTAACATAGATGTGAACCTGAGAGTACAGGTGGCTTTGGTTCTTGTAGCTGCATCGGTATGTTCCTGTGTCATCAGCAGTGGAGGGTCTAAGTATTAAAGTGTTTTTGTGATTCTTGTACTGATTGCGTCTGGTCTTCCAGAAAACGTCCGCCTGTCCCTTACAGCTCAGAGACAAGGATGTTCCTGAGGTCAGCACCACAGCAGGCTCACTCAGGGTCGTAGAGTTCAGTCGGATCACTGGCTCCGCAAGGCCTGCCCACACACACACCAGAAAAAGGGAAAACAAACCACAATGCAATGTGTTTTCAGAAGTGAACTGAATATTGGACACAAGAGCTAAAATACAGTCACAACGGATAATGGAGGGTACAAAAATTATTAATGAATATTAATGAATTGTTTAGTTGTTTGTAAAATATTAGCACAATAAATGCTATTTATTTTCAATACTGAAACAGTATATTTTAATTAAACTGTGTATGAAACCCCATTATGACCTTGTTGTTGCTTTAAAAAGAACAGACACATTTGTCTTTTAAGAAATGCTGGTTTTATTTATAAATTTTTTTTCTTTGTTAATGTTTTAGTTACAGAAAGAGGTGCAATAAAATCAATTACAAAAAATCTCATACTATATCTTATAGATCATTTTAACTGGGATGTGATCAAATGTATTAGCATATTATGAGTATTCGCATAGCATGAACCATCAGATTTAAGTTTCATACAGTGCCACACATTGTTTTTTCAAGTTCTTCTATCAAGCAGGACAGTCACCATTGTGTGTGTACGAGAGCAACAGGTGATACATGGGCTGGAGCCTCAGAGATGTTAGTTAGGGTTAGAGTTAGGGTTAGAGTTAGGGTTAGGGTTCAGGGCCAGAAAGGCTTCTATTGACTCGGCTTCTTAGTCACTTCCTGGATCTGAGAACTGATGCGTGAGACTTGGAAGAGCAGGGCCTGGTGGTTCTCCACGAGGAGGCTCTGGAGACGAGCAAAGCTCATGAGGTGGCTGAGCTGCTGTTCCTGATGGTCCTTCATCACGCGCAGAACTTTGAGCACCTCCATCTGACTGCTGCGCAGCTCTGTGTTCTCCTGTACCAGCTGGGTGAGAACCTTAACCATCTCTGCGTACCAGCCCCTGGCCTCACGCTGCTCCTGAACCAACTCCGAGAGCGCACCCTTCAGGATTTCCATGTCACAGCACTGAGAGGCTGTGGTTTGGTGGGGAAGCTCCTCCCTGGCCTCAGGGGCAGGGGGTTTCTCCCAGTCACTTGCTGGGTCCACATTTGGAGTGCTTACATCTTCTCTGGCTAAAGAGAGCACACACACACGGCAGGCTTCAAACACTTCACTCAGACAAGTAATAAAAATCTGAACTGTAAATGTGATGGACCACTGCTATAAAGAGGAATCAGCTACACCTGATTCATTACAAACGCATCACTGAGGATTTTGTGTGGCACAAATCATTGTATTTTTGCAGCTGAGGGAATTGTGACACGTTTGTTTTGGGGAGCGTGTGGTGTTGCTCAGTCAAATTATTTTGGTGCTGAGGAAAGGGGAAACGGTAAATGGTTTGTGAGGGTTTTGTACGGGTGGAGGAAATGTCTCAAGTGCTGTAACAGTGCAGCCAGAACAAGCCAGGAAACACATTGTTGTGGGAGGCCTGCAGCAGAGCCAGGTCTCGAGGGCTTGTTTCCCATTCCCACTTTCACTTCTCGTTCAGCTCACACAGGACACGCCAGACACGACTGTTACAGGCCCAGCCCCGAAACCACAGCCTGTTCGCACCTGCCTGCATGGCTTCCTACGCAACTCTAACACAAGGCTGCACACACACTACACACACGCACTACACACGCGCACTACACACACACACTAAATACACACACGCACTACACACACACACACACTACACAGCAAACAGCTCTTGGCAGATGCAAGAAATATTAGATTACAGGATTTGGATTTCTGAAGCAGTTTGTATCACTATACATAGTTAATTGAAATAAAATTAATTTAAAAAAATGTTAAATAATCAACTTATTTTGGTTAGTGTGAAATTGAACTGTTTAAATCACAGCATTAAGACTAGTCTGTTTTAAAAAACAGAAAATAAAGAGTTTAAATTAAAGATATTTTAATTTATTTTATTTAATTTTCTAGATTAAAATCAGAAAAGTAAATATGTTCTAAATAAATATAACTTATATTACTTAAAATAATAAAGAATTCATGTGATTTTAATTCAGTTTAATGTGAGTGGACAAGAAGTTGCATTTTCAGTTCAGTTTTCCCTGTGAAAGGACAGTTATGCTTTCAAAAATTTTAGAAAACTTTACATGATAAAAAGCTGATCTATCCATCATAGATACTAGGAAGAGATCTGTGTAAAACATGTGCATTATGTGTTCCAGTCCCATGCTGCAGTCGCACTCTTCCCAGGTTCAGAGGTTCTGTGAATGTGGAGAGCAGTGTGTGAGTGATGGAGTCACACTTACCCTGAGCAGCGATGGGCAGCAGAGCCACAAACAAAACTAGCAACAGCATCTTTACGGCTACGACCATCCTTCTCTCACAGCAGGTGGAGGTGTGGTGTGCTCAGCTCGGATACTACAGGGCAACTGGCAGGCGGTTGAGATGTAGACTCACACAAAAGCTCTCATCCATTCAGACTTCCCCTTTGCACTGTGGCGTCGGAGAATGTGGTAGTGAACCTCACCTTTGTGTGCATGCATGCTTTTACAGAGCAACTTGGTTTTTTGTGTAAAGTGAAAAGGATCTAAACATCATTTAGTTGCCAATGTCTCATTTAATTAATGCATTCATCTTTTTTTTAAAAAAATTAATTACTACAAATAATGCAATGTTTATTGCAAAAAAATAGAATTATATGAAATAAACAAATTAATAAAACTGCACCAGTTAAAAGATATTTTTTCTTGAAAGAAAGGAATTTATTAATTTATTTTAACAAATGTTAATTAGCATACAATTAATTCTTCTTATTGGTGGATGAATGTTTAAAAGCTTTAATGAAACCTTGAGCTAAAACAAATAAATATAATATATTCACATCAAGATTTATGTCCATGAGTAACTCACGTTTCCCATAAAAAAATATTTACTCATATAACAAAAGAAAATAAACAGAATTCATTGTTTGTTTGTTTATTTGTTTGTTTCTTTCTTTCTTAGGTTTGTAGTGTATCTAAGTAAAACACACAGGCTTTCCATACAGTATAATTAATATAAACTATGGTGGAAACCATTTGAAATTTGAAATTCTCACATTATTTTATGTGATCAAGTCATTCTTTCGAGACTTTCTGGAACAATGCTTTGATAGACTGATAAAACGCACATCAGCATTCCTGAGTATCCGAACGGTAAACGGTGATAAGAAACAACATCATCAAACAAACAGAAACAACATAAACAAACAGAAACATCAACAAACAGAAACATCATCATCAAACAAACAGAAACAACATAAACAAACAGAAACATCAACAAACAGAAACATCATCAAACAAACAGAAACATCATCATCAAACAAACAGAAACATCATCAAACAAACAGAAAAAACAATCAAACAAACAGAAACATCATCAAACAGAAACATCATCAAACAAACAGAAACATCATCATCAAACAAACAGAAACAACATAATCAAACAAACAGAAACATAATCAAACAAACAGAAACATCATCAAACAGAAACATCATCATCAAACAAACAGAAACATCATCAAACAGAAACATCATCAAACAAACAGAAACATCTTCAAACAAACAGAAACATCATCATCAAACAAACAGAAACAACATAATCAAACAAACAGAAACAACATCATCAAACAAACAGAAACATCATCAAACAAACAGAAACATCATCATCAAACAAACACAAACATCATCATCAAACAAACAGAAACATCAAACAGAAACATCAAACTAAGAGCTTAAACTGTGGAATTCAGTCACAGAAAGTTTTTTTGACTGAAACATCCTCATTATTTATCCTCATTATTTATCCTCATTGTTTCTCCTCATTATTTATCCTCATTGTTTTTCCTCATTGTTTTTTGTTTTAAAGACCAATGTGGCAAAAAAGCAACAAAAATAATTAAATAGAAATAATGGAACAAACAAACAGGCAAATGAATAAAACAAATAAAAACAAATTCAACTGCTATTTTGATACCTGTTGTTAATAAACACACACATTTATTTGGGACATATTAGTTAACAAAATGTACACATTTATTTGGGACATGTTATTTAACTAAAAGCACTGTGGAGGACATGTAACATCTTTCTTAGTTTCCGGATGTTATAGTGTAAGTAATGTAAACTAAAAAAAAAAAAGAGAAATAAAATATTTCAGGCCTCAATAAATATTTTTCATTACATTTTTATTAATTAATTAATATTTTTCTATGTTTGTATGTTTATTTGTAAAGAATGTAATTTTTTAAAATATAAAATATTTTAGTATACAAACATATATACAAAATATTCAATCCTATTTATTAATACTTTCAAATTTTCAAATTACATTTGAATTGTTTAGTTAGGAAACGTGGTGTGGAGCCCCACTGAAGGCCTGTTTATTATGAGAGACCTGCAGTGCATGTGTCTGTAAACAGGAGACATCTCTGCTTAGTCAGCTGTGTGCTTCCTCTGTAAAACCAGTTGAGCAATGAGCAGTGATGTACACAACTGCCTAGAAATAGCATTATACACACCAGACCACTGGATCTATACACACCACACCACTGGATCTATACACACCAGACCACTGGATCTATACACACCAGACCACTGGATCTATACACACCACACCATTGGATCTATACACACCAGACCACTGGATCTGTACACACCACACCACTCTAGATCTATACACACCAGGCCACTTGATCTATACACACCACACCTCTGAATCTATACACACCAGACCACTGGATCTATACACACCACACCTCTGAATCTATACACACCAGACCACTGGATCTATACACACCACACCACTCTAGATCTATACGCACCAGACCACTGGATCTATACACATCAGACCTGGTGCAGTGTGCTGTGAATGCTGTTCATTACATGAGACCCCAAGACCAATATAAGACAGATATAGTGGGGTTGATGTCCATTAATTAATATATTTCAAAAATCTAATTAAAAAAATCTCTATCACTCCCTAAATAAATAAAAAATAACCTATGTTTTTTCCACTTATTCAGAACTGTAGGAAGAGCATCTCCAATAACTCACTGTTGAACCTGGTGGAGGAAACATCTACCTGCTCAGGAAAATGGTTTATACTGAAGAATCTTTTAAAGAAATATAACATGATTTTAATGTAACATTTTTTAAGTCACTGTCTAACCAAGTATTATTTTGATGTTTCATGTCTTCACTAATGTTAAAAATGTAGATAAAAGCTAAAAGAAAGAACACAAAAAATGAAAGTAAAGTAATTCAATATGTGAAGAATTAAATATATATGATAAAAAAATAAAATGAGAGTATACTCAAAATATGTGTGCATCTACAGGGTACATAATGGATAAATAGATGGGGTGTAATTAAACCATTTAATCATGCAGCACAAAATATATTAATAGATCTGTTTTTTTTGTTGTTGTTGTTTTTTTTATTTTGAGCTGTAGATACTTGAATGTTAAAAGACTCATAAATGCCAGGATAACATTTAAAAATGTCTTTGAAATTATTGTTCAAATCAACCAATAAGAGCCTAACAAATGTGATTTGTGGCTCAAAAAAGTGTAAACAGGATTGATTTTAGATTGTTTTGCCTACTACACATGTGCATATCTTCACCAGGAGCTGAGTTAGGATTGACCCTTGGGCCAAAACGTGCAACAGGGTGTGAGCAGAGACACCAGACGCTCAGTTTATTCAATGTTATGAATGCTTGAGTAAAAGAAACTAGCTGCTGTTTGGTGGATATATGTGGAATTTTTACATAATAAAATCACTATTTATATATAATAAAATTACTATTTTTACATAATAAAAACACTATCATTGTATAATAAAATCAAACTTAATAAACAACAAATAAATAGTATTTTCATAAGCCTTTAAAAACAAAAAGAGTAAAGTTTACTAACTGCTCAAAAAATATTTCCTGCATTTCTGTGAAAAGACCCCTAATACTTTTACACTGGCTGGCAAGAGAAATACTACAAAATCAACTAAGCTGATATATATGAGTCATAAACTTCATAGCTTTAGGTTCATGAACCTTAAAATATGATGTTAATATCTCTCCCCTAAACACACACTCTTTTGTCTTCAGGAACAACTTTCATAGGATTAGTGCAAGCTTGATGTCGCCCTCTAGTGGCGACGATTCAGAATGTCAAAGAATACAAGATAAATGTTTGAACGACGCAAAGTAGGGGCGCTGGAAGGTGTTGCCGGATGTAGAAGGCCGTGGTGACGTACATACAAACCCTAAACACACAGACATCAGATTAAACAAGACTTATTCTGCTAGTAACTCTTAATGAATACTTTACTGCTTTAATGTGTTTCAGTCTGAAATGTATCTAAGAAAGAAAACGTCATATTACATAATGGAAGTCTAATGGTAGCTTGTATGTGAAATAATAATATTATTCGTGATACATTTTTATTTTAAAAATATTAAAATCTTACGGAATATAACATATAAATACACCCATCAGGTTTATTGAATTTTAAGATAGAACCTGCTTTTAAAATGTTATTTTTCTTTACTATGTCATGGAATGGAATGGTGACAATATGTTGGTTTAATTAAAAATATATATTTTACACAAATGTTCTCCCTTTGCACTACATGTACATGTGCCAAGATGGACTTATTCAAGATGACATATTCAAGATGAAATATTCAAGATGGCATACTCAAAATGACATATTCAAGATGACGTATTCACGATGACATATTCAAAACGAAATATTCAAGATGACGTATTCAAGATGACGTATTCACTGTCCATATGAACTGTGCAAAACTGCAGACTGTTTATTTAATTGGACAAAATTCAGACAAATTTCAAGCTTTGAGAAGTTTTTAGCTTTGTTTTAGTTTTGCCCTTTTTGATAAGATACATCACAGAGTGTCCAAAATCTAACTTGTATTATTACTTTCAACGGAATACAGTCTGAATCACGTGATGGGTTTGGCGTCCATTCTTTTGTAGTCTGTTCATTTCAGTCCTTGTGACATTTTTGCTCCTGTGCTTCTGGAATTGAATATGCACGTTTATATACATTTTTTCTATTATGTTTAATTCCTTACCAACATGTCTTGTTGTAAATAATAATAATAATAATAATAATAATAATAATAATAATAATAATAATAATAATAATAATAATAATAAGCTTCTTTCATTGGAACAAATTGCGTGATGTATACTGTATACTTGCAGAGTAAAAGGAAACTGTTTATTTTGTTATACTGCATATTTCTGTATATTTCTGTGTATTTCGTTATACTCTGCATTCTGTGGAAGCTTTGCGTTGTCAAAATGTGCATTATTTGAGAATTATTGAAGAATAGGAAAATCGTACAGTGTTTCACGTTTAAAGCCTGGACATCTGTTATCAGAATGTGATCACATTCACGTTTAAAGCCTGGACATCTGTTATCAGAATGTGATCACATTGCTAATGTTTCCTCTAACGGCTCCTGCGAACGCGGGATAGGCTACGGATCATTACTGTTACTATGATTATTAAAATTATAATTATCTATTTTTAAAAAACTAAAGGTTTTCTGTACTCCACAATCACCTCAAATCAGTTCAGATTAAAACAGCTCTAATCCTCACAATTACCTGTATTTATTTACTACATTTTATTAGTTATCTGCACATAAATATTTGTTAAAATCCGGTCTATTGGAAAACTCAAAATATACGTGGAGTAGGGGCCGACTGGGTCTTCGAGCGTTTTAAATACATATATTAGAAAATACAGGATTAAACAGTCAGAAATGGCCAGTCATCTGAATCCTTTGGTGTTTCCATGGCAGCGGACAGTGTCTCCGCCCCACGTTAAGGAAGTCGCAAGTGCTTGTTTAGTGTGACCTCACACTTTCAAAGTTTCTCACGTTGTTGAAAGCCTTCTACTTAATCGCTGCCGCGCCGCTGTATTTTGTATCCCCGGACACAAAGATTACAAAGACTTGAATATCGTTCATCCTTGATTCCCTGTTGCAACGAGGTCACGCGGTTTCTGCTCAGACTCTGCTGGGATGCGCGCGAAGTGACAGATTAACTGTTCTCGGCCGCAGACCACACGTGCAGCGCACGCTTTGAACACCTCAGTGTTTTGCCACCAGAGTTAAAATTATTTTTGCACGTATTTATATGTACATACAAATTTTACCGTAAGTCATTTGATGTCGAGCCTTTAAAATCTGTACTTTTGTAGTCTTTATTGGTGCCTTGGTGCTTAACTTTGGTGGACCTTTTCTTAGCGGGTTTATCCTCCCGCACAGCAGGTGTTTGGTGTGTGATTATTCAGCTGGGTTTAACCCTCTACTGCACACATTAGTACACCATCATAGTACACACAGAAATGGTGGGTTGCCATATGGCACGCCGTGAGATTATTGTGGGTTAAGTGAGGTTATAGTGGGGTTATAATGGGGTCATATTGGGGTCATAGTGGGGTTAGTGTGTTATAGTGGGGTTATAGTGGGGTTCAACAGAACAACAGCTATGAAGGTATGAAGATATTTGGAAAGAGGACATTTCAGATCTTTGGTCCTCGGTGGAAACGATCGATATCGGAAAAACATGAAATACATTTTCCTACTATGTATGACGGGTGCGCTTTTTTGCTTGTCAGAATAACGCAATATGTTCGGTACCGATCCTTATTTACCCATCGGATGGGCGGCTTTGCCTACGGGAATCGCCTTTCCCACCGAAGGGGTGGGCGGTTCTCCATTTCCGAGGGAAAAACATCGCAAGTGCCGACACAGTAGAATAAAAATAATTTAAGAGATGCAAAAAAGTGCACGCGCAGGTCATTAATTCCCTCCATCTTAAAATGTAACATGTACTGTCCTTTCTTGATTTGACGTTAGGCCGCGTGTTCCGTCAAACAACACGAAGACGTTGTGGTATCTATATATTTTAGGGTGAGGCTAATGAGATGGCTCGCGAAGTTAGGTAAAAAGTTACGACATCAATAGGGAACGGATTTTTCAACGGATCAAACTTCATGGAAACACTCCTACACACCAGAGTTCCAAATGCTGAGTTAACCCTTACAGCACGGGCATTTGAATCCATCTCTTCATTCTTAACTCTTTAAGAGGTTATGTCCACTGCATATGCAGAGGCGTTTGTAAGTACCGCGCGTGAGCTGGTAATGCCTTCTTTCAGATTGAATAGTCAAACTAAGACTGTCCAAAATGTGCCATTTTAAAATTATTTGTAATAAAATAATCCCTACACAGCATCCTTCCTTTTCGTCTTGCTGTAAACAATAATAATAATAATAATAATAATAATAATAATAATAATAATAATAATGTCTAATACTGCTACTACTACTTATAATATTAATATTAACATTAATAATAATCTTAGCATTATTATTAATATTACTATTAATATTAATGAGTAATAATAATGATAATAACAATAATAATAATTATTATTATTAATAATAATAATAATTATTATTATTATTATTATTATTATTATTGTTATTATCATTATTATTATGCCCCAATTTACGATAAGAATGCCCTTCATGAACTGATTAATTATATTGTTATTTTATTAACGTAACGTTTGAGTTTATTAAATTCACGTCCTACCATGCGCGGGTTATTGTGACCCTTTTATCGATGTGTTATTTAGACCCTTTCATTGATGTGCTACTTACTCCAGCTACTTATTTTAAGGTGTTTATGATACCATTAATAATGTAGAAAATAAACCATTCACGAATGAAAGGCACAGTTGAGCTTTTTCTGCGAACCCCAAGGTTTAGCGTTTAGCTTTTGTTTTACAAAAAGTTCTGAAATTTGACAAAATATGATAAATATTTTACGTAGATATTTAATGGACATTTTCGTAGCAGTGTCCTGCAGAATTTGTCAATTAGATATTAATTCGATAGGATAAAAAAAATCTCATATTTTTGGAACTATTTGAAGACGCAAAAATTCATGTAATTCGATTTGAAGCGAAGTAAAATTGCATTATTGAATCACTGTCACGCATTTCACTGTGGTCTGTAAGTTAAAGTGGACGGGTAACAGGTTCTGTTTAAAATCAGAGATAATGGACCGAGTCATATTAAAATTAGCCGCGTCTCGGCGACACTTCAGAGTTTACGACTGCATTTAAACAGCCCGTCCCGTCCCCATCGGTTCAAAGCCAACACCCGGAGACAGACGCGCGTGAGACGTGCCATCTATCACTCTTGAGATCTCTTCGAAACAACCCTCCCCGACACGTAACTCTGCGCGCAATGAAATCATACACTTTTTTTATTTACTTTTTTAATATTCCTAGAACTAATTGTGACTTATTATAATAGACTGATAATGATTAGCTGAAAATCCTTAACTTTAAACATTTTGATCCGAAGTTGAGCTGGTCTGTATCTTCTGTATAGTCTGTTTTCTTCCTTACCCCTGTCCAGGGAGTTTTTCCTTGCCACTGTCGCCCCTGGCTTGCTCATAAGGGATCTGGACCCA
>JAOYMR010000002.1:25118058-25136685 GCA_025802075.1 Tenebrosternarchus preto
ATATATATATATATATATATATATATCTCGACAGTGCACAGAAAAGCCAATTAACAGCATAGCACACTATCAATTGAATAGACTTTAATCATTTAATGGACTTTAATGATTTAACAGACTTTTAAGAGAAAAGTTAATATAATCTGATATGGATCAGATATAAGTTAATGATCAGATATGATCAATGGCCGTTACTGCAGGAAAAATTAAACAATATATTGTGCAGAGATAATAAACATACAGTTACTTTGCTCAACGGAAGCCCACAGCAACTACATTAGAGAATGTAAAGTATGTTTTCTAGTTGTGGTTTCGAGAACAGGATGAGCTAACAGGATGAGTAACCACAAGCAACTCTGCAAAGCTTGCTAGACCATTAATAAAGCCATGCGTGCCCCTGGTGGAGCTGACATCAAGAGACTGAGAGTAGTTGCTCTCTGCATGGGCAGGAACCTCTGCTGCGCCCCTCAGGGTGGGCAGGAACCTCTGATCCACCACTGCTGATGGAAAAGCCTGCCCCCCAGGAGCAAAAGCCTGCCCTCAATAACAAAGACCCTTCCCTAAGCAATGAGAAAGAATAAGAGCCTGTCCTCCAAGGATGAAGAGTTAATGAGAACTGACCCAGAGAACATGAACCACAGATGGACCTGCTCTCATAGTGCCTCTGGTACTGATATGAACTATAGACCTGCTCTCATAGTGCCTCTGGTACTGATATGAGGTATAGACCTGCTCTCATAGTGCCTCTGGTACTGATATGAGGTACAGACCTGCTCTCATAGTGCCTCTGGTACTGATCAGAATCAGAATCAGAATACTTTATTAATTCCCGAGGGGAAAATTGCAGATATGAAGTATAGACCTGCTCTCATAGTGCCTCTCGTACTGATATGAACTTTACAACAGGTTAAGTTCTTATATGATTGGATTAGAACATCTTAAATTCTGATATGATTGGTTTAGCACATATATGGTGTGTTATGAAAGACCAAGTCAAGCATACTGCAGTAGGCAGTAGGAGTAGGGCCAAAAAACAGGACCCAGAAACAAAGCTGGGTTGGGATCCTCAAAAGGGGCAGGACCTGGGGAGGGTACAGAGGGAAGAGACAAGAGACAAGTTGGACAGGAACAGGAGATTGGACAAATGAACACAGCCATGGGGACAATGACAGTAATGTTAATAGGGGCAGGAACTAAGATAAAGACACTGAGATGAGGATGGAATGACTAATAATGAAAGGTGAGAAATTATTGGCAAATAATTTGTGTTTAATATAGATCTCAGGTTTGGAATTTCTCCATGTGAGTTTGCTAAAGTACTACTGTACTGAACTAATAAAACATTCACTGTTTCACATTCACTGTTTCACATTCACTCTTTCACATTCACTGTTGCGTTGCAAGAAAGGAACAGAAAGTTCATTTATGACAAAATCCAACATCTAAATGTCCTCTGCTGTAAATAATAAACTAGAATTCAGATTTGTAAATTATATTAATGTATCTGTACTGGACTGTGAGCCTCATACATTACTGTTTTGCTTATGGAATGTTTGGATAGATGAATGTGCTGTGGAGTACGTGAGCTCTCCACCCAATCTCTCCTCAGCTTCATCTGTTTATCTCTCCACCCAATCTCTCCTCAGCTTCATCTGTTTATCTTCCCAGCTCTCCACCCAATCTCTCCTCAGCTTCATCTGTTTATCTTCCCAGCTCTCCACCCAATCTCTCCTCAGCTTCTTCATCTGTTTATCTCTCCACCCAATCTCTCCTCAACTTCATCTGTTTATCTTCCACCTCGTCCTCTTCCATCCACAGAAAGCCGCTTCTCTTCACGGATTACCTGGACACTTCCTCCATGTTCAGAACTTAGTGTTTCCATCACAGTTAAGTTCCAAGTATATGGTTGACGATATGCATAAATCATGATTAAGCAACTTGACAGGATGTGATTCACTGATGTGAGAAACTCCCCATTAAACTCCTCAGTAAAGTCCAATATTCCATTGATAGAACATTTACTGATTGAGCAGAAATTATAAAAACTCTGCGACATCACTGATGTTTATTTTGACTAGATGAAGTCTTGTGCATGTGATGACATGAACAAAATCCTGCATGTTCTACATGTTGCTAAGCAACATAACTTGTTCTGATCAACACAATTTATGCATCTGGCCATATGTGCTTTACTCATTTGTACAGGTATACTAAAATATTTATTCATTTCTACAGGTATACTAAAATATTTACAGTTTGTCACCAACAATTTACAATCTGTTCTGAATATATGATCAGTGGTATGGAAATTCTCATTACAAAAATATTAACTGTGCCTATAAAAACCTATAAACACAAGGGGTTTTCTTTATTTGTAAAAAAAAAAAAAAAAGAGCAATAGATACTTGATGTATAAAGAGATGGTGGTTTCCTGTACTGAGAGTCTGAGGGACCTAACCTCAGCTGCATGTGGGTGAAAGTGTGCAGAAATGCCTCCATCAGGCTTCACACCCTCCTGGTGAACATCAATTCTGTCAAGAGGTAATAACTTGAATGAAAGGGAGAAAACTAGAATGTTATGTTTTATAGGTAGAGGGGCAATCTGAAATCTTGAGTTTATCAGTGTTTTCCCTGATAAACCCTGCCTAACCCTAAAGCTGCTCTACTACTAACCATAACCCTACAGCTGCTCTGCTGCTAACCCTAACCCTACAGCTGCTCTACTACTAACCCTAACCCTACAGCTCTTCTTCCACCTCATCCCATGTCAGCATGGTGCTGCACTGACTCTGTGGATCAACATGCAGGTCAATTACCAGGTGTGTGAAATTTCCTTGGTGCTGCCAACTACGAGGACTACCACTGCTGCTCCAGAGACTAGAAGATTTTGATTTCCACTGCAATGTAATCATAACATATGGATAATGATGGTGGGATTCCAGGTCCTCACTTCTCAAAGCCATGTAGCAAGCAGATGAGACCATAAGCTGGTGGGTGGATAGTGGGTAATGGGATCTTCTCTGAAACACACTGATTGGCTGAAATAATAGTGAGGCGGGTAGAACGCATGCACAGAATGGAGATTAGGGGACCACAGATATGAAAACTAAGGGGTTTAATAAACTTACACACAGCAAAATCAAGAAAGAGAACATGCTAACAAGACAACAGGAGAGCCACAAGAACACCAATGTACCCATTTGGCTCAACACAAAAAGAACTACAAGACACAGGGCTTTGACAAAAACTGAACATGGATGATTGCCTAAACAAAACAGAACTAGAATGGAGCCAAGTTAACATGGTAATAGAGAAAGAACCTACAAGCAAAAGATAACATAACTAAATCAAGATCATAACTTCTAGACAACACAGATCTAGATATAACAAAAGATAACATAACTGAATCAAGATCATAGCTTCCAGACAACACAGATCTAGATATAACAAAAGATAACATAACTAAATCAAGATCATAGCTTCCAGACAACACAGATCTAGATATAACAAAAGATAACATAACTAAATCAAGATCATAGCTTCCAGACAACACAGATCTAGATATAACAAAAGATAACATAACTAAATCAAGATCATAGCATCCAGACAACACAGATCTAGATGTAACAAAAGATAACATAACTAAATCAAGATCATAGCATCCAGACAACACAGATCTAGATATAACAAAAGACATAGACACCAACCAGGAAAAGAAACAGGGAGTCATGCTGACCAGAAATAATATATTTTTATGCAAAATAATATATGGACATGAAATACTATTGGATTACCTTCAATCTAGAGGGACATTTTTACACTCCACCCCTGCATCACTGCTGTGCTTGGGAATTCCACCAGTTTTGTTAAAGAGCTGAATGAGAATTTGAGAACATCTATGGAATCAAAACAGAATTAAAATATTAGCAGTATTACCATTCAGCTGCTTCAGAATTAAAACGGTTCGCTTATAAAATTGTTACCTCTAAAATATTTACTGCCTGGCAGGGAATTAGGGTGAGGACTGTCAAGTAGTGTAATCCCAGTATTTCAGAAACAGTGTAACCATAAGTACAGAACACTGTTTACCACACGGTGTTGACACAGCCATGGTGCTTCAGTGTCTGCAGAAATGATGTGGTTTTGTTTCAAAGTGTAACTTCAAAGTATAAAAGATATGTATTTGTAGTATAATAGATGCTGTATTTGTAGTAGTATTGATATTGTATTTGTAGTATAATAGATGTTGCTTTTGTAGTATAATAGATACTGTATTTGTAGTAGTATAGATACTGTATTTGAAGTATAATAAATGCTGTATTTGTAGTATAATAGATGCTGCATTTGTATTAGTATGGTTACTGTATTTGTAGTAGTATAGATACTGTATTTGTAGTTGAATAGATGCTGTATTTGTAGTGGTATAGATACTCTATTTGAAGTATAATAGATGCTGTATTTGTAGTAATATAGACACAGTGTAGGAGGGTAAGCTGGTAGCTCTTCTCTGGCTATTGGAGCCTTGCTCTAAGGATGCTTTCTGGTCTCTACCTGAGGCTGGAGAGGTAGTTCTACTTTGTCTAAAGAATTATTCTGAAAGACAGAAGGATAAATGCACTCATCGTGAGAAGGGTATAAAGTGCATGTGTTGTCATCTAGTTCATTTCTTTTAAATTTTCATAGTTATTAACATAGGGTGTTGTGCAGAAACATGATGCTTTAAAACAGATTCTTCAAACTTCTTCTCAGTGGAGAGAGTTCCATGTCAAAGTTTACAGAGAACATGGTCATAGAAAGCTCATAATTCCATCATTTAAAGAGGGAAGAGGAAACCTCGGATGCTGTCTGAAAGGCTTGAAAAACTTATTATGACTATGAAACTATGAAAATTATTACCATTACCTCAAAATGCCCAAAAATCTCAGATGAAATTCGCAGCAGAGCTTTAATTCAGAAAGTTAGACATCCCAGAATAAAGGGGTTTCAGAAGTTTCTATTGTACTAGATACAGCAGAAAACAGGGGATTGGCATAGTGGATTCCAAACTGTCCACCTGGTCCTGTGGTGAACTTGAATGCCTTTACATTCTTCACTTTGTCCTATGGTGAACTTGGATGCCTTTACAGTGTTCCACTCAGTAGCCTGCTGCCATTTTATTAAAAAATAGGGAGAAACATATTTGTGACCTTTTACCCTCAAGAATGGATTGATGTAATGCCAGATAGACATGACAGCATGTGTTTGAAAGCCTTAGCAAGTAGGGTGACCAGGTGGGGTGACCAGGTAAGGTGAACAGGTAGGGTGAACAGGAAAGGTGACCAGCAGAAGGTTCTAGCTGCTTAAGACTTAGCTCATCTTTTAAACCCCTACAGTCTGCCATGCTTGTTCTAGTTCCATGTCCTGTTTCTGGTTCCCAGAAAAAGAAAGGACAGAGTTTTCAGAACAGCCTTCTCCATTCCTACCCCACTGCCTTTCTGCTGGTGTGTCTTTGGGGTCCTGTTTCTGCAGTGTGTTTTTGGGGTCCTGTTTCTGCAGTTTGTTTTTGGGGTCCTGTTTCTGCTGGTGTGTCTTTGGGGTCCTGTTTCTGCAGTATGTTTTTGGGGTCTTGTTTCTGCAGTGTGTTTTTGGGGTCCTGTTTCTGCTGGTGTGTTTTTGGGGTCCTGTTTCTGCAGTGTGTTTTTGGGGTCCTGTTTCTTCTGGTGTGTCTTTGGGGTCCTGTTTCTGCAGTGTGTTTTTGGAGTCTTGTTTCTGCAGTGTGTTTTTGGGGTCTTGTTTCAAGAGCATGTTTATGCAGGTGTGTTTTTTGGTTTGCTTTCTGCTGGTTTGTTTTGGGGTCCTGCTTCCACAGGTGTGTTTTTGTGTCCTGCTTTCTGTAGGTCTCTTCTTTTTTTCATGATATTGTTGGTTTCCACACTTCCAGTTTCTGTGACATGTTTCTGTTTTGAACTATTTGAGTGGTCATGCAAATATTTTTTTTTTTCTCATACAGTTCTCAGATCCTCATACTGGTTTCTGTTTTCTGATTCCAAACACCAATGACATGATGGCACTGGGTTACATGCAAACAGTTATCATGTGTATGCAGTCTTAGTGTCTTATATTGTTGTTGTTTTTACAGGACCTTTCAAAACCCCTCAACCAATTGTCATCAAAGTTACTGAATTCAGTATTTGTTCATTTATTTTTATTGTTGTTTGCTTGCTTCTTATCTGCACTGACTAAAAGCAATATGAATTGAAAACATCTCGGTGACGTTAACAACGTTAACAAATCTTAAAGGATTTTTAAAGTAGAAGAACTAATACTGAAGAACTATACAAAAAAACTATGCAGAAGGTCAAAGTCCTATAGTTCACAGAACAGTAATAAGGGTTGCTGAAGTCTCAGTTATTTCCCCTTTATTGAACAAGATGTGACCATTCCAGTCAGTGTGCATGACTCTGACTGAGGGCCCTCCACACAGGAGATCAATCACATCAGTATGCACGACTCTGACTGAGGGCCCTGCACACAGGAGATCAATCATATCAGCAAATTAATAAATAAAAAAGACATTTCTAAAGCACCTCTGGACCACCTCTGGACCAGCAGGAGCACTGAGAGGCCTAGTGCAGACTGGCAGTGTGGAAGTGGTTTTAAGTCTCAAATCCGAAGGTGTAGGTGCAGCCCATGAAAGACAAGGGAATCACTAGAACTGGTTTTATAAATCTGCTGACATCATGATGGAGAACCATCAATCTCCTCTGGAGAGCATCCATGTTTTCCCATTGCTTTATTACAGTATATTAAATTGTACAGTTCCAACAGCAAGCAGAAAAAAAGAGATCTTGAATGAAAAAGTAGCTTTCTGAAAAGACCAATACAAATTAGGGTTGCACACAACAGCCCTAAAGCATGAACCCAGAATCTGCCTGAAAACTTGAGATCAGATGAAGTGCAATTTGGGTAACGTGCACACTCATGCACCCACACACACAAATACACACAAACACACACACACACACAAACACACTGGTCAAGGGAGAGTACAGAAAGACTCCATATGAAGGTATAAAATGGTGTCACTGTTGACATCACATTTTGTGTTATAGTACTGTATTATAGTATATGCTGTACAGGATAGAAATTCTGTGCAAACAACCATCAAGTCTGGTCAACAACAAGGAAATCACATCATTTATATATTCATAAGTGCTTTATAAGAAGATATACAGTGTTTACGCTTTTATTCACAAGCTTACTCAAGTTAAAACCAAACAGAAACCTTTTATAACCAAATAATATCACACGCATTAATATCGCACGCATTAATATCACACGCATACACCTGATTACAAATCATGCAGCATGCTTCAACTAAGAGCATTACATTCCACGCTGAAAAATAGCAAAATGTAATTATAAGAGAAACTCTGTTAATTGGCCAAAGAGATGTGAAGAGTAACAACAGCAGAGCGGTTGTACAGTTCCATTATCAAAGCAGCAGAGGCAGCCTGAACTACAAAGACTGAACTAGTAATAAGAAACAAGTTCAGACCTTTTACTCAGATGTAAAAAAAAACATCAATGCTTCTTAATTAGTGCTTCTCGTTTGTGATCTTCTTCAGATTTCCACCAACCGGTTACAGTTCATAACTGGGGGTTATGGTTCATAACTGGGGGTTACGGTTCATAACTGGGGATTATGGTTCATAACTGAGGGTAATGGTTCATAACTGAGGGTTATGGTTCATAACTGGGGATTACAGTTCATAACTGGGGGTTATGGTTCATAACTGAGGGTAATGATTCATAACTGAGGGCTTATGGCTTACTAGCTTACTAGTTTGCTGAATTTCACTACCAAAATTGTTCTTAGGGGAAAAAAGATCCTATCAATGGCAACTCCTATGGCAGGAGTCTGTTATAAACCATCAAACCATCATCTCAGTATTAGTATAAGGTAATAGAGCAATATATTATAAACCAGTCATCTCAGTATATTTTTACGAAGCACCAACTTTTTTTTATCACCCTCGACATGGCATACAAGGGCTGTTTGGAATCACTAATGTACAAAATATATATGTACAAGATATGGGCATTCCTTGTTCCTGTATTATAAAATGGTTGTCATGAATGTGATATGTCTCTTTAACTGTTCTTATGTTTTAGAACTCTCAGCTTGTTCTTAGGTATTAAGGGTTCAGTGCCACCAGGTGATGTAAAATCTGTAGGTAGATACAGGACCAATCATCTAGTGATTAACAATGTTAACTACATCAAGAAAACTCATCATAATTATGGAGGTTTCTTTAGCGCTAAGCTAGCTGCTGCCCCAGTTGTCCTAACATCTGCTTTAGCCTTGTCTCAAAATAGTGCTTTTCCTCAAAGCTATACATTAAAATTCTGATGGGTTACCAGCTCCTGCTATGGTGATACTGGGTTTATTTCTGATATAATATAATATCAGCTTACTATTCTGATATAACATAATGTAAGCTCACTGTAGGACACTGCAAAGTTCAGTGTAAGACTTCTTGATTTAACACTGGTAACTTCAGTGTAGCACATTCCAACCAAAACAACTGCCATCTGCAAGACTACAGGGCAATACTGGAACTACTGTCTATCACAAATTAATAAAAATGTGCTCTGAACCCGTTAGTCTTTGTTCTGGAGCAGAGCTGCACAAATGTGGAGTCGGGGTTTGTCTGTCGGTTTATGTGAAGTCTCTCCTGCATGGACTCAGTGGAGCTATCAGTGCAGATTAAAACCTGAAATGTGCAGAAACGTGTGTACAACAGCCCTACAGGTGCCAACAGCAGAACAAAGGCTCTAACGATTGAATGAAATGCCATTAATTACATTTCTGGGAACATTCTTAGAATTCACCAAATAAATACAACACATAATACAAAAAAGCATCTATTATCCAATTAACAATATATACTTTAGCTTTAATTTGTCAGCCTCTTTCACATTTATATTAAAAACAAGATATTGTTGTCTTTGAATACATATAAATAGTATATTCCTAAATAAAAAGCAGGATAAAATAATCAGGCTCACACAGCCATGCAATTAAAGGCTCATAAAACTAGTGACCATAGAAACGGCATCAGCTTCACGACTATAACTTAGACTGGTTCTAAAACTACTTTTGTCAGCAGGACTGGCAGGAATAAACACTCTCTGCTCACTTTATTGCAGATTTGTGTGTGGCTCGGCCAATAGACTTTCTCTCTGGGGACTCGGTACTTGTATTGTCACTGTTTATGTTTTGTTCTCCTGAAGAACTGGAGTATCAGGGCACATAACATAAAGCTAGATGTAGCACAGCCTCAGGACCTGCTTTATGGAAGCACTAATGGAGCAGCATTGTCCAGCACTCTTGCACTGAAGGATTATGTGAGTTGGGTTGCGTTTGTGTACAATGTTGGTATGACGGCTGAAGAACCAGGAGCTTCACTAAAGCCATACAAGGACATGTTTGAGAGCCCCTGTGATGATCGACTTTTCATATTACTGTATCATATTCATGTATCATATGTATCAATAAATATTAGGAAAGCAGTTCATACGGTTGGCTAGTAGGCGACTGAATCAGTGAGAGTCCTGACTGAAGAATCAGTGAGAGTACTGACTGAAGAATCAGTGAGAGTACTGACTAAAGAATCAGTGAGAGTACTGACTGAACAAGTTTTCAGTGGTTTCTATTTGTCTGCTCACTGCTCCTGAAATCCCACCACTGATTTAGGCACTGGTGCAGTTCACTGCTGGTACAATTTCCTCAATTGCCAAGTGGCCTCTACCGATCAGGCTACACGAACACGGTTATTTGCCCCTTGAAGATTTGACTATAGGTTATTTTTTGTAAGGACATACTGTATTGTAAAATGTTTAGAATCACTACTGTAAGATATTGCAGATGAGAGTAATGTTATCAAAAACTTTAAATTATAATTTTGAGAGGTGTGGTGGTCAACAAAACTCTGGGAACAGCAGAGATATCAGTTGGTTTTTCTGTTTCTGTGAAAACTGAGCCTTGTTTATTTATTTATTGTTTTTGTTTTGTCTGTTGGTTGGTTGTTATTTGTAACTTAAATAGATTTGTGGTGACTGTTCTTTCTTTTTTCTTTTCAGCTGTTGAGTTTCTTTCTGGCAAACAAAACGTAATTAGCCCTAAAACCAGCAACTCAAAGAATTATTTATTCTCACAAAAGCCCTTTTTAGGTAGTAGGGGAGGGATTTTCTCTTACACCTGAGGCTTTTCACATGTGATTTCACTACTGTTCAAACATCATACTCAGTGAGATCCACACACCATGCATCCGTTCCTGCAGCTGCTGACAGCTCAGGTGAGATGAGGGGAGAGGTAAGGGCTCAGGTGAGGTGAAGGGAGAGGTGAGGGCTCAGGTGAGGGGTCAGGTGAGGTGAGGGCTCAGGTGAGGTGAGGGGTGAGGTGAGGAGAGGAGTCAGGTGAGGGGTGAGGTAGCGTTTAGCACTGGGAAGCCCTCACACTGTCTCTGCACTGCATGTAAAGCTGTATAGCCATTTTTACCACCTGTGTAGTGCACAGAATGCAAAAAAGGGATTCTAGCTGGTGCCTGTGTGTCTGTGTGTGTGTGTGTGTGTGTGTGTGTGTGTGTGTGTGTGTCTGTGGGGCCGTATGTGTGTGTGCCTATCGGTCTGAGTTTGTGTCTGTGGGGCTGTTTGTGTGTGTGTGCCTGTGGGGCTGTGTGTGTGTGTGTGTGTGTGTGTGTGTGTGTGTGTGTGTGTGTGTGTGTGTGCGCGCCTGTCGGGCTGAGTTTGTGCCTGTAGGGCTGTCCCAGCTCTGCACCTTTTCTTCATATACATTAAATTAATCTCCAACTGAATTCCCTCTTATTGTGCTGTTTTAAGATGGAACTCATCATGCTATGTGTACACTGAACATGAAATCATGCAATTTCAAATGGATGTGAATGTGGTGAAATGGATGTGAAAGTGGTGGCCCAGTAGATATGAATTTAGTAGCCCAGTAAGTTTTTCTCAGATGCAGATTTTGCTACCTTTGACATATCAGAAAAAATACACACCCGAGTTATGATTACAATCGAACAATGTATGGGATCTTTAGCAGGAATGGTATGCAGGGAAACAGTGATCCTGTGAAATGGTGGAGGAATGAATGGTCACACACTGGCGGGATGACATGTGCACACAGTTTAGCGCATGCGTATATGTGACGTTAATGTAGTTTAGCGCATGCGTATATGTGACGTTAACATAATATGTGACGTTAACACAATATGTGACGTTAATGTAGTGTTAGCCTGAACTCAAGCATGAACATGGAACACAGAGAGGGATCCTGCAGGTCAGTAGGATGAAGGGCATTTGGTTTCACTGCACAAATATTTCCAGGAAAAGCAATGGCCATAGTTTTGAGCATGAGCCAAGCAAACTATGCATGACATGCCTGTTGCCATAACAATTTCAGTCTGAAGTGAGAATTTGTTCTATTTGAGTTCATTACTTAAGCTGTCAAAGGTGCAGATCTATACAGGCCAGGGACAATGGTAACTCACATTCATAAAAACCATCCAACCCTAAAATCATGTCAACTACAGATGGTTCAAACTACATCATATTTCATCTTGTTATAAGGCAGTAATGATTTGGATATCAGTTAATCTGCACATAAATGTACGAAAACTGTCACTCAAGAATATGTCCTGTATCCAGTCAGGTGAAAGCACACATGGCCAGAAAATAATAAAATAATCTTATACTTTATAATACAAAATCACTTAATATACTAATGTTAATCTTGTTGTAAACATGCTTGTTTTTCTTTAAATTATTCTGAACCTTCACTGCAGCCCTTTCATAGTCTAAAAGCAGGAGGCGTTTTAAAGACTGCTGACTAATGCTCTCTGCCTCTGGAGTTAGGTGGTGTTAGGTAGCATTGGCTGGTATTAGCTAGATTTGGATAGCTTTAGCTAGTGTTGGGTGATGTTAGCTACCGTTAGGTGGCGTTCGCTAGGGTTGGGTGATAGTTCCTAGTCTTCGTCGGTGGTGTTAGCTAACTAATGCTAGTGTTTGCTATTGTTAGCTAGGCTTTTTATTGTTCTATGGTGTTAGCTAGTGTTAGCAAGTGTTAGCATTCCATAGTGTATGTTAGCGTTAGCAGGTATTAGCAAGTGTTAGCTAGTGTTAGCATTCTCTAGTGTTTGCTATCGTTAACAGGTGTTAGCTACTGTTAGCATTCTATAGTGTTTGCAAGTGTTAGCAGGTGTTAATTGGTGTTACAATCCTCTATGGTTCACTAATTTTAGCAGGTGTTAACTAGTGTTAGCATTCTCTAATGCTTGCTAGTGTTAGCATTCTCTTGTGTTAGCAGGTGTTAGCTAGTTCATTCATCCCAAGCTGCTCAGGTTGTAATATGGTCAGAATGTATCTGTGTCTTATTCTGCAGTTACATCCACATCAGTTCTTTTATTTATATTCACTTATATGTGAGCACTGATTTTAATGAGAAGTGTTCAACAGGCGTTGATATGAAGTGTTCATGTGTGTGTCAGGTTGGAATTGTGTTTCTTGTCCTTTGAGCTGGACACATATAGTGCTCTGAATAAGCCAATGAGTGTTCAGTGTAATGTAGTTGGAGATGGATGGAGTCAGTGTTGCTTAGTTGGGGAAGGATCATGTGACCTAACCCACATCATGGGGCTCGAGCACTCCCTATGCCACTGGTTGCCACTAGAGTCCATGATAAGCATAATTTAGGCAAAACTGAGGGTGGGGTTGCTGGAGATGCCTAAAAACACCTTTTACATCTGAGGCAAAACAGACAAAAACTTATACTTTGCTTTTACAGTTAATAGGAAGAGTATTTATAAGTCAAACACAGAATAAAATGCTGTACAATAAAGAAATGTTGTTAGAAAACATACTTTGCCCCTTTGCACTGTGTTAACTAGACAGGCAAGCATTATTCATGCACACCCATGGATCACCTGCTTTTTGCTGTTATTTTACAATTTTGAAATAGAGGTCAAAATGATGCACTGGTCACCAGAACATAAACGTTACTCTTTATGGCTTTCAATCTCCTGTTGCATTTCAATCACCATCAGTCCCTCTCATAAACAAAAAATATTCACATTTTTTTACCAGTTTTTCTTGGAAAAACAAAACAAAGCAAAAAAAGTTCCCAGCAAAACCACAGAAAACAACGGCAGAGACGTCCATCAGTTCAGTGTATCTACATACATAGTTGTGGAGTGTATCAGGTGAGGTCCAGTGCTGACTGTGTGGTAAAAGTGGGAATTGCAAGCCTGGATGGAGATGAGGCGGGGGGGGAGGGAAGCAGGGACTTGTGGGTCCTCAGGCAGATGTGTACCCCTCTCTGGTGTCCAGTCAATCAGCGAAGCAGTGTGGCCACCAGGACATGTCTCGCTCTGACCCCGCTGACCTTATAGCTCAGCTGTGGGACACCCAGCAGCACAGGACACACCGAAATAGGCTCATTAAAATCTGTTTTGAACAGCTGTGAACATATGTAATTATGAGATTACAACAAATAATTGAGTGTACAGCCATTTTATTATCATCAAATGTATTTTATGGAAAATGTATTTATCCATATGCATTTGTTCAGTTGTCACTTACAGGTTGTGTTATGTCATTACGATTTGGTCTTTTGCAGCAAAATGTAAAATGTTGCTTTTTTTGTTCATCTCAATATGCTGATTTGCCTAAAACATGTAAGCTTAAGAATATATGTAAATATAATATTTTATATTTTATGATTAAAATAGAAGTTAGTTGGCTGATTCTTAAGTCCATCTTACAGCAGATGCTTCATATTAAGTCATTTTATAAAATAGGTAAATAAGATCTAACACAGAATTAGTTAAATATGTCTGTGTACTGCAGGTTGCTCAGCTTCCTCTGCAGGTGGAGGTTTCTCCCCCTTTCTACCCTGCTGCGCTGTGTGCCATCCATTCCATCCACCCTCCGCGGAATGCCCAGGAATCGCCCCCCACCCACCCCAGATCTCTTTTACCTGACTGGCTTACTTGGTGATGGTGGAAGGAGCACCAGAGCGGTGGAAGTGGACAATCTGCCACTTGCCGTCGCGGCGGTGCCAGACGCGGGACTCCTCGGACTGAGCGGTGCGTGGCAGGCCGTTGGTGTCGATGTACTGCGTGATGCGGACGTAGGCAATGCAGGCGGCCTCCTCCCCAATTAGGTGGATGTGTGGGTTCAGGATGGTGGTGTGCACCGGCTTACTGTTCTTAGACCACACTTAAAGACACGTGCAAGTACAGGAGGGCCTCACAATCATCATGGGCTTACAGTGATGCTATAAGTTTCTGCATTAGCCATAGAAGGGCAAGGATGTACTTCCAGCAGGGGGAGTGGTGTCTGACAGAACTCTAACCCTAACCCTAATTCATCATCCCAGAACCATAACTCATCACAGGCTCACAACTCAGAGCCTCAAAGCTTCAGTTCATCATTTAATGACCAGACAATAGGTTTCCAACACCTCAGTGAAAGTCACCCTTTGTACAAAAAAGGGTCACTGAAGGATCACGTTTAACAGTGAGATTTACCTGTGTATCTCCACCATGGTGGATTGTGGTTCTTGGATAGCTGTGTTAGCCACACCCAGCTCAGTACCTATGTAAGCCATGCCCAGCTTTGCACCTGTGTTAGCCACACCTAGCTCAGCATGTTAGTCACGCCCAGCTCTGCACCTGTGTTAGCCACACCCAGCTCAGCATGTTAGCCATGCCCAGTGCTGCATCTGTGTTAGCCACACCCAGCTCAGCATGTTAGCCACGCCCAGTGCTGCACCTGTGTTAGCCATGGCTAGCTGTCACAGCCACTCGCACCACAATGATTTTTATTTGCAAATACTGCTCTACATGTTTATGAGGTCACATATTAATTTGTCAGTGACATTTCAGAGAAAATCACCGTATTTACTCTCTAATGTTTTTGGTAAATATTGGGGGCAGGTATAGGACATTGAGGACAGAGCAAATGCACATAAAATAAGACAGGAAGACTTACAGTTCTCAAAGTAGAAGCGATGGAAATCCAGACCCTCCACCAGATTACCCAAGGCTTCAGGCTCAAAGGCAGTTACACTGGGATCACACATCTTCCTACACACAGAAACACAGCTGATGTTCAGTGGGTGGGACTTTGCCATGGTGAGGGTGTTCAGTAGGTGGGATTGATTATGGAGAAGAGATGTTCAGTGGGTGGGATTGATCATGTTCAGTGGGTTTTTCAAGGGGTGCTCTATGTATGAAATGATGACTTAAACAGAAAAAGGCTATAAAGGATATAAAGCTCCTGCCAGAAGCTGTAGTGTTATACTCATGCAAACTGCAGTTTCCACTCCTACCACAAACAAATCTTACATTATTCTTACAGTCTTCTGTGACTTCCAGCACAAAAAGCAGGTAAGGAGCCCCCATCTGCAGTGGGGGTACCACACCACAATCCACACTGCAAAGAGTTAATGAAACTAGCAAAAGATGCAGTTTCAGCTTTAACTGTACTGAAAAAAACTGGCTTGCATATACAAACCATATACAAAACAGTTTCAGTGGTGTGTAAGAGTGGTTGGAAATATCAACACGGTTCCTTGTCTCTGTAGTTGAATGTTCACACAGCTCCTTACCTGTAGATAACTACTGTGATGTTCAACAGTGCACAGAATACATGCAGATGTGTACATGTGCTCAGAGGTTAGATGTAGTGGTGGGGCTGTGAAATGTTCTCCATCACATAGAACTATGTTCACTTCAGCTACAGCCCCTGGTGTTACACCCCCTGCCAGCCAAGGTACAGCCTCCTATGACTCACTCTGCAGATTAATTGCAAAACGAGGGTCTTTATTATAGAGAATGATTCACTGTCTGTCTGATACAAGGCTAAGGACCATTTGCAGAGGGTTAATCGACTAAAGTACTTAAGTATTACAAAAGCAAAATGGAGACAAAGAGCAAAAGGAAGCAGATAAATAACAAAGATGGTGTGAGGAGAGAGACAAAGGGAGACAGAGAAGGAGAGAGAGAGATGGAGAGAGAGAGGGGAGAGAAGGAGAGAGAAATGGAGAGGGGGGGAGAGAGACAGGGAGAGGGAGGGAGAGCACAACTCACGTGTAACTCTCAAAGTCGCCATTGCTGATGGCTTCAATGAGCTGCTCAGTCACCTTTATGATCTCCTGTTTCCTCACTGAGAAGCACAGAGCAACACTTTCATACAGAGCAACACATTCACACAGAGCTGAAATCACAAGACACCATGCTGGCCTCCCCTCTGGCTTTCTGCCATTAGACCTGTAGGAAGTTTAGAGATCATAAGGGTGTAATAGAGCAAGTGATGTGTTTTGCAGATTTGATGGTCCAGGAACAACAGACCTTTTGAAAATATCTGACACTTCACATAAACTCAGTCCTACTCAAATAAACTCAGTCCTGCTCATATGTAACTTCCAGTCTGCAGTCTACAGATTCAGAGCAGCTAATGAATATGCCACAAACAAGCAGAAACACGTTAGAAAGACAGTGGGGAAGGTTTTTTTTCATTATGAGTGTGTGCTTGGTTTAATACAAAGCAATGAGTCAGAAGGAAGAAGTGAGTCAGTGCCATTTAAACAGTAAGAAACTGCAAATGCAAACCAGCTTCATTGGTGTGTGGACGGCTGGACTGGAGGATTATAGAATTGTAGGAGTATAGGACTGTGCGATTATAGGGCTGGAGGATTGTAGGAGTGTAGGACTGGAGGATTATAGGACCGGAGGATTACAGGACCGGAGGATTATAGGAGTGTAGGACTGGGGAATTATAGGAATAGAGGATTATAGGACTGGAGGATTATAGGACTAGAGGATTATAGGACTGTAGGAATGTAGGACTGGGGGATTATAGGAATAGAGGACTATAGGACTGGAGGATTATATGACTGTAGGAGTGTAGGACTGGAGGATTATAGGACTGGAGGATTATATGACTGTAGGAGTGTAGGACTGGAGGATTATAGGACTGAAGGATTATAGGACTGGAGGATTATAGGAGTGTAGAACTGGAAGATTATAAAACTGGAGGATTGTAAGAGTGTAGGACTGTAGGATTATAGTACTGGAGGATTATAGGGCTGGAGGATTGTAGGAGTGTAGGACTGGAGGATTATAGGACCGGAGGAGTGTAGGACTAGAGGATTACAGGACTGGAGGATTATAGGAGTGTAGGGCTGGATAATTATAGGAATAGAGGATTGTAGGACTGGAGGATTATAGGACTAGAGGATTATAGGACTGGATGATTATATGACTGTAGGAGTGTAGGACTGGAGGATTATAGGACTGGAGGATTATAGGACTAGATGATTATAGGACTAGAGGATTATAGGACTGGAGGATTATAGGACTAGATATTATGACTATAGGAGTGTAGGACTGAATCTGATCATGTACTGAATCTGATCATGGATTTTCATATTCAAGAAGATTCCTGCTACATCTGAAAATGTTTGACTGATAGCAGTCAGCCTCACCTGTCAATGTATATTTCAGATAAAAAGTGAACTGTTTGCACTTAATTTGATGTGTTTGTGTGTAAAAATGTGTAATGTGGAGAGAACCACTCACCCCTGGTGTCCTCATCTTCAATAGTAGTGTTTGTACTCTCAGATGACTCCTGAAAATGACATACAGACAGATTTAGTGTACAGCACTCAGGCGCAAGGCTTTAACCTGCCGGGCTGCAGCTGGTTGGAAAAGCAGGATCCGAAGGCTTTACACAGCAATCTCTCTCCCATCTTCTCTCCTGTGCCTTAAAAAAAGAATCAATCCCATGAGTTATTTTCCGGCCAGTAGGCTTTGCAGTTCTGGAACACGCAGGCCAAGGAAGAAGGTCTCCACAGATCAGTGAGTCACAGCAGAAACACACAGGGACCGGGGGACACTAGAGATGGGACTGACAGCGTCAAAAAAAGAAAGTCCAGCTCCATGCAGAAGGAGAGGCACACCGCGCCGCAGGCGCTGGATAAGCCTTTCACAGCTAGGGGGCGCCTGCACCCACTTTCCATGTTTAAGGAAAGTAGTGGTAAGAGAAGCGTCGCTGAGCGACCTGGAGAAGAGGGGCATTCACACTCACCATCAGCTGGACACTGGAACTGGACTTCCTTTTCTGGAAAAGAAACGAGAAAAGGTTAGACAGAAACACACAGAATGAGATGAGGATGGACGCTGAGGCACCACAGGGAAACCAGAGACATTGCAGTGTGTGTCTGTGTGTGTGTGTGTGTGTGTGTGTGTGTATGTATGTATGTGTGTGTGTGTGTGTGTGTGTGTGTGTGTTTGTACATGTGTATTTGTACATGTGTGTATGTGTGCATTTATTTGTAGGTGCGTGTGTGTGTGCATCTGTGTGCTTGTATGTGTGCATTTATTTGTAGGTGCGTGTGTGTGTGCATCTGTGTGCTTGTATGTGTTTATTGGTGTGTGTGTGTGTGTGTGTGTGTGTGTGTGTGTGTGTGTGTGTATGTGTGTGTGTGAGAGAGAGAATATAAAAGCTCCATAACAGTTTTTTGTTAGTGACAGAGACAGTAATGAAGGACCTGTGTCCTCACAC
>JAOYMR010000002.1:25149466-25160842 GCA_025802075.1 Tenebrosternarchus preto
TATTTCCACTGTGCTGTTCTCTGAACAGGGTCTGTGCTGGTATCCCTCTAACTCCCAATGACGTCATATTTCCACTGTGCTGTTCTCTGAACAGGGTCTGTGCTGGTATCCCTCTAACTCCCAATGACGTCATATTTCCACTGCGCTGTTCTCTGAATCTATCATTCATAATGCCCAGTGTGGTGTGTGTGCATGCCATGGTCACCAGGAGCAGGTGGCTTAGCAGCACAGTGAGAGAGCAGTACCAGACGCTACTAACATCATATGCGCCGGCTTTGATCTGCTGGTAGAGTCTGTGCTGGTCCTCATCCCAGAAGGGCGGATACCCCACCAGCAGGATGTACAGGATCACACCTGGCAAGAGGGGGAGGGGCCATACGTGAGTGGTGAATTCAACACTACACAGTCAAATAAGCATGAGGGGTGTGTGATATCCCTGTGTTATATAGCTTCGGTTCTCCCCATGTTGTTTAACTGTGGTTCTCCCTGTATTGTTTAGCTGTGGTTCTCCCTGTGTTATATAGCTATATTAAAAGCAGGTGAAAACTACATGGATCTAAATTCATTTAACCTTATTCAATAATGTGAAATCAGTGAAAGATCATTAGATTGTTAGATTTCGGATTACATACATTTGGTTTCGCAAAGTCTCATTAATGAAAGTTCACTCACATATGCTTTATAATTATGATCCAGTGGATATTCGGTCAAAACTCCTATTACTTCTACAAATCAACCAGATTTCAGGCTATTATTATTATTAGTTGAAGTCAGTTTGCATGACCAGAGAGTAGAATGTTCACTGTTACATACAGGGTCGGATTCCACACGCGTGGATTAACTTGGAATAAACTGCAGTGTCAATGTTGAATCGCCACAAAAAATAATTTTAATCTTTATGGTAAACTGTTGTTGTTCTTCACTGGCTCTTGGTCCAATGTTTCTGTGCTCAGCCTACACACACCCTGTGAGGAATAACCCAATGCCATCCTGTAGTGCTACTCCAACAGCATCACACCCTGCAGTGCTAATTCCATATCACCACAGAGTTCAGTGCTAATCTAACAGCACCACATCCATCAGTGCTAATCCAACAGCACCACACTGTACAGTGTTAATCCAACAGCACCACACTGTACAGTGCTAATCCAACAGCACCATACTATACAGTGCTAATCCTGACCCACAACTGCTGCTTAGATTACTCATACAAACTCATGAATATTTTTATGCAGTAAATATTATGCATGTATGTATATGTGCAGGTTTATGTATTTCTATATAAAGTCTCACCACAGGCCCACAGGTCCACTGCCTTTCCATAGGGGTCCTTCCGTAAGACTTCAGGCGACAGGTAACCAGGTGTACCAGCAAAACCTGCAGCCACATACACAGGAAGGTGTCACTCACATACCACTCCAGCACACAGGTAATTACACACAGCACACAGGTAATTATACACAGCACACAGGTAATTACACACAACACACAGGTAATTACATAAAGCACACAGGTAATTATACACAGCACACAGGTAATTACACACAACACACAGACAATTACACACAGCACACAGACAATTACACATAGGAAATTACACACAGCACACAAGTAAATACAAACAGCACACAGACAGTTACACACAGCATACAGGTAATTACACACTGCACACAGGTAATTATACATAGCACACAGGTTATTACATGCAGCACACAGGTAATTATACACAGAACACAGGTAAAAAGAACAAAGGTATGTACAGACATCACATAAATAATGTAAGTAAGTAATTCTGATGGAAACATGCCTTAGTCTAGATTAGACTAGATTAGACTGTTTAACTAGATCTGTTTAACTGAGAAATACCATAGGGTGAGCTAATGGCCTCTAGAGGGCGTGTGTGGTTTGTCTGCTCTCAGGTGCACGTGGTGCAAAGTCTGGACACTACACTGTCTGACACTACACTATCTGGACACTACACTGTCTGACACTACACTGTCTGACACTACACTCCCTGGATACTAAACTATCTGAACACTATACTGTCTGACACTACACTGTCTGACACTCTCTCACTCTCCACACATACCTCTCACATTCTGCTGCATTACAAATCACAGGTGCACATTTTAAAACAATGAACAGTCCTTAGACTGCACAGCAGTAATAAAGTAAACAGAAACTTTGTTTTGGAGAGAAGCTCCTGTAACTATGACTTATTTAGCAGTGTTTATAGACCTCACCAGTACACACACACACACACACACACACACACACACACACACACACACACACTGTCCCCTACTGCACTTTCCTGGTGAGCACACTGAACTAGTTCTGTAGAATTATAAATAAATCAGAATAAACAAAACAGAAAAGAAAACATAAGACTGTAATTCTGCTTCTGCTCTTAAACGAGCAGCTCCAGTCCTGATGTGATAGTCAGATATAATGTATGTGTTAGAGAGCACAGTGCTGATATTAAAACTGCAAGTACTGCTGAGAAGGACTGGGCTGGTTCCAGATCCACTAAGAAGCTGCAGGTAGCTGGAAGACTGCTTGCATAAGTAATTAGACAACAGTCTGGAACTTTAGCAAACTGAAGCAAACCATGTAAGAATAATCAAAATCATGTCCACCATTTATGCAAAACACCAAACAGCTCAAAGCTATAGTTACATAACTGTGATTTGTCTTATTCATCATTAGTGGAAAAGCTTTTGAACTCAACAGATATGCCATAAAGCAGTGTGTTTTTAATACACTTGTGCTAAGGTGTGCATTGAAATCACTTGAACTGTACTGAGTTGCTAGGAGAAGACAATGAGTGAATATTAGCTGAACTTGAGCAGAAGGTGCCAGACAGATTTTGTTGTTCCTGGCAGACACTAGAAGGCGCTGTGAGCACTGCAGCCACCCGCTAGGTGGTTTTCTACCAAGACAGTGAGCTGGGCTCATATTCAGTCACTCCAGCTGCCTCAGTAATTAGAAGGTGTTCGTCTATTAGAATCCGTGGTGATGGTATGGAAGGGAACAAACAGGGCAGCTCTAATGAGCGCTAACAGGGGTCATCACACTACCCAGGGATGCCACTGTTTCTGGAATTCATAACTACATAAAATAACTAAATGCAATAGATGTGAATGGTAAACCCTTCTTTCACCATCTTGGTTTTATGATTCTGTGCTATATATACATTTATCTTGGTACTCATGTCAAATGAAATATGTCAGTGAATCTTTAAGCACCTTTAAATGACTCTGACAACCTTCACAGTTTTAAATTGTGCATGTGATACTTTATTCAGGAGGGAACAAGAACCATGATCCAGCACTACTGAGTACAGACTTGTTAACCTTTTAGTAGACAGTTTTGTTACCTTTCATACTTAATTAAGAAGATATGAATAATAAATATGAAAATACAGGAAAAACTTGAAATGTAAGAGAAGATAAACATGTTTCTACACTGGAATAGTTACGTCAGCTTTCTTTTATCAGGAGATGCACTGAAACACTGTGCCTGAATCTAGTAGACATCACTGTGTAGGAGTCATTAAACCGCTATGCAGGAGTCATTACACTACTGTGTAGGAGTCGTTACACTGCTGTGTAGGAGTCATTACACTGCTTTGTAGAAGTTATTATACTACTGTGTAGTAGTCATTACACAACAGTGTAGGAGTCATTACACAACAGTGTAGAAATCATTGTAGGAGTCATTACTCTGCTGTATAGGAGTCATTACACTACTGTGTAGGAGTCATTACACTGCTGTGTAGGAGTCATTAGACTGCTGTGAAAGAGTCATTACACTGCTGTGTAAGAGTCATTACCAAACCACGCCTGCTGCTCTCCTTCCACCTCAATGGCCAGACCAAAGTCTGCCAGCTTCACTGCTGCTCCTTTAGACTTGGAAGCCAAAAGCAGGTTCTCTGGCTAGAAGACACACAAACACACACACAGAATGGTTGTGTAAGATGCAAAGTGAATATAAATCTAAGGAAATATCATTAGAGTGCACAAGCTGTGGACACAGAGTGGGCGAGTTGAGCATCCACCTCCAGCTCCAGCTCTCCGCCGTGTCCTTTTCTCTGCTCCCTTCAGCCCACGCCAGTCCCACCCACAGCAGCGCGATGTGTTAAGACCTGCAGCTCATTCATGCACACTTCTGACAGGCTTTAGGCCTGTGTGAATGAATGCTAAACCTGATTATAATTTTTGCATTTTATATCTGCTGCAAAAAAAGTCAAATGTCCCACATCCCACTGTGCTGCTGTTCACGAACACACTGGACTGCAGCTTCCCTTACGCTCACCTTTACACTCCTGTTTTACAGGACTGACCTCATACCAGCTGGACATTGAAGCTTCGACCAGATGAGCGCCGAGCAGCTCCAGCACCTTTACTGCTCATGGCGCAGGTGGAGAAGGAGGCACTAGTTTCTCTTCTCTGTGTTCAAGACATTCTTCCGAACCGCGTGGACCGAGATATATGCAGAGATAATGGCATATATACAGTGCCAGCCCACATGCTGTTGTTACCAACAGATAATTATGTCATGTTTCCTAGCCAGAGTAAAGCTTTCACATCATCCACTAAAGAAGCTCCATTTTGTAAAATGGTGTGATCCAGAAAGATGTAACAGTGAATCACTGACACTCTGTGAGGTGACAGTCCCTCAAGAAGGTTGTAGTCCACCGTGATTACCACTGTGAATTGATAATCACCATTGGTCTTGGTTAACTGCTGCAGTGGAACCATCCAGTCTAATGTAATAATTGTTGTTATGGTGGTAAGAGGGATCTGGCTGATTTGCTGTTATATGTCTAGCCAGCTAGAAAATAAGGAACTAGTTTCTCTCAGAAATTAGTTGTAATCTGAAAGTTTCTTTCAGTGTCCATTTTGATCTACAAAAGACTTATTGTCCAAGGCTGTAGCTACTGCGATTATAAAGATCTACATCTTTATAATCCTGACATGGCCTCTAATATATATATATATTATAGTCAAACGGAAGGATAGTCAAATATCTTGTTAGAGTTCTTATCTCATCTCATATCCTGTTATATATTCTGTGAGATTATCCTGTGAGATTATCCTGTTAGCACTCATGCAGCTTTGTTGCCATTTTTAAATCTGAAGTGAATTCCACACCTCATCATTGATTCAAATGTCTCTGGAGAGTTGGATTAGTCACTTGCACAGGTTTAAATTGGTTTAAAGTGATCAAAGGTTTAAATTGGTTTAAAGTGATCAAAGGTTTAAATTGGTTTAGTGATCACAGTAATTTTCATAAATCTCACTTAGAGCAGAATTGAAGTGGCAGTTATACAGCAGCACTGTAGTTTTCATATTTATGAATGTTACAAGGGTTAGGGTTAGTACATCTAAACTTTAACACCTCATAAAATTAGATCCTGAACACTCAAAAATGTGCTCTGATTGTAGTCGTGTATCTCTCTGTCTGCAGACTTACCTTTAGGTCTCTGTGGACGACACCCATCTGGTGACAGTGGAGCACAGCTTCCAGGATCTGCTGGATACAGTGGCTAAGGATGAAGGTACACAGAAAACAGGGTTAGGGTGGAGGTACTCAGAAAACAGGGTTAGGGTTAGGGTGGAGGTACTCAGAAAACAGGGTTAGGGTCTTTATCCATTTATCTACTGATCAATCGGACATTATGACATGATGACAAATGACTTCCACGTAAAATGTGTTACAATGAGTTTTCAGTGTTAGAAAGGTTTGGAGATTTAGGAACTGGGACAGGATGACTGGTTTAACTGAGAACAGGGAGCTGGTGAAAAATAACTTCAATTAAAATGACCAAATCAGTGTTGACAGTGCTCAGAAGTAGTATTTTACAAAAACAAATGTTTACAGCATATATTTATGTTTATATTTCATTACAGTTGAGTGACACATGAATGTGTGTGTTTGTGCAAGTGTGTGTGTGTGTGTGTGTGTGTGCATCTGTATGTGTGTGTGTGTTCATACCTAGCGTCTGCCTCACTGTAGTACTCTCTGGCAACGATGTCTTCGAACAGCTCCCCACCTGTCACTCTGCAGAGGGGCCACATACCATCACACTGAACCGCAGTAGCACTGAGGTACTTGACCTCACTGCCCCCCCCCCCAAAACACACACACACACCCACACCTCCTCCTCCCACAAACACACACATACCCTGCACAAACACACACACACACACACGCGCGCACACACCTCCTCCTCCCACAAACACACACATACCCTGCACAAATACACACACACACACACACACCTCCTCCTCCTCCGACAAATACACAAACACACGCATACCCTGCACAAATACACACACACACATACCTCCACCCCCCACAAACATACACATACCCTGCACAAATACACACACACAAACACATCTCTCCTCCCCACACAAACATACACATACCCTGCACAAATACACACACACACACAAACACACACGTAAACACACACATACCTCCCCTCCCCATATAACACACACCCATGCCCACACGCATGTCCCCACACACACATACATACCTCCCCTCCTTGCTCACACACACATATATCCCCATCCCCACACAAGCACACACCCCACAAATACACAAACACAAACACATACCTTGCACACACACACACACATACATATGCTGCCCCCCTTCTTTTATCAGTCACTGAACTGTATCTGTCAGCAGTACAATAGACCCCTCGAAGCTCTGAGCTCAGGAGCTTCACAATCCTCCAGAAGCCCCACTGAAGGAGGGCCCATGAATAGACAAGTGCTTGTAGTCATGTTTTACATTCTTATGAGGAAGGATGTGCTCAGCCATATCCATCCTCCTCCTCACAGCTAACCCTTCTTCAGCAGCACAGCAGCATTGTGTGAGAGAAGGTCTGTGATCACAACAAACCATGCAGTCATCTGTAATCTGATCATTTTACTGATCTTACTATGGTTGCTTCTTTTAAAACGTTGGTCTTGTCACTGTAACTGTAATATATGTTATGTGAATTATAATACTGTAATTAATAGATGTTATGGGATTATAATACTGTAACTATAATAGATGTTATGGGATTATAATACTGTAACTATAATAGATGTTATGGGGTTATAATACTGTAACTATAATAGATGCTATGGGATTATAATACTGTTACTTCCATAATTATGTTATAAAAGAAATGAAAAAAGGTAAGAAAGAAGGGGATTAAGTCTTTAATTCTCCCAAGTACAGATACTTACAGGATTAATTAAGACTTTAATTCTCCCAAGTACAGATACTTACAGGTCAAAGATCAGGTAATGGTGCCCTTCCTCTGAGATGCTGTCATGGAGACGCACTGTGGAGAGATGTTTGTGCTAATGAAACAGTGAAGTTCATAATGAGAACCTATGAAACAGTGAAGTTCATATTTATGTCTAATAATGAGCTCATTGACAGCTGTAAGACCTCCAGAGGGACTTGGAGGTGTCCAGAGGGACCTAGATCCAGTGGAAGCCTCTACAATCTCTGGAAGGCTGGTTGCTATGTGGTTATTAAGTGGTCATTGTCGTTAGGTGGTTGTTACGTAGTCATGGTTGTTATGTGGTAGTTAGGTAGTCATGGTTGTTAGGTGGTCATTAGGTGGCTGTTAGGTGGTCATTAGGTGGTTGTTAGGTGGTCATTAGGTGGTTGTTAGGTGGTCGTTAGGTGGTCATTAGGTGGTTGTTAGGTGGTCGTTAGGTGGTTGCTAGGTGGTCGTTAGGTGGTCATTGTCATTAGGTGGTTGTTAGGTGGTAGTTAGGTGGTAGTTAGGTGGTCATTGCCATTAAGTGGTTGTTAGGTGGTTGTTAGGTGGTCGTTAGGTGGTCATTGTCATTAGGTAGTTGTTAGGTGGTTGTTAGGTGGTAGTTAGGTGGTCATTGTCATTAAGTGGTTGTTAGGTGGTCGTTAGGTGGTCATTGTCATTAGGTGGTTGTTATGTGGTTGTTAGGTGGTCATTGTCATTAGGTGGTTGTTATGTGGTTGTTATGTGGTCATGGTTGATAGGTGGTTGTTAGGTGGTGGTTAGGTGGTGGTTACATGATCATTAGATAATCATTAGGTGGGCGTTTGGTGTTCATTTTGCTGCAGTGTTGCAGTGTATGAGACTGAGGGTTGTTTTTTATAAATATTAAACAATTCTTTCTTTGTTTTATATGTATAAAAAAATTACCTAAAGTTGAAGTTGTTTGTCTTACATTTTTTTCATATTTGCTGTTCCAATGAAACCATATTTTTGTTTTGTTTATTTATGCATGTGTTTGTTTGTTTGTTTGTTTCATGAAACACCACCTGGGCAGAAGCAGAACGACTGACATGTGACTCAGACTGACATGTGGCTTGTGTGACATCTGTTACCAAAATGCCAGTACAGGTATGAAACAGAAGTTCACAGACGTTCTCTCTGAATATTTCAGAAACTGGAAATCAACAAAAAATAAATAGAGGCTTACTAATTAATTAATATACAGTAAAATGCATTATCTACATACTCATATACAGTAAAATCCAGCCTACTGTAATAACAGCTCTCATCCTCCCGACTAAAGTTCAAACTTGAGCTAAAGCTGTTACCTTTTCGATCATTAATTATGAAAAATACAAATAAATATCAATAATCAAAAATAAACAATAACTATCTGTGCCTCCCCCACCAGCACAAGGCCCTCCCACACCAACCCTCAGCTCCTCCCACACCAGCACACGCTCCCTCTTCCATCAGCACATGCTCCCTCCCTTATCAGCACATGGTCCCTCCCCCAAGAAGGCTAGGCTGACTGGGTCTGTGTGTAGGTGTGTGTGTGCTCTCAGAGCAGAGAGGCCACGTGGATGAGGCTGTGTGTGTGTATGTGTGTGTGTGTGTGGGTGCTGGAACTGCAGAGCAGAAGAGAAAGGCTGCTATTGGGTAACTTCACCTGACAACACCAGTGCATAGCAACACCAGTGCATAGCAACAATTGCATAAGATGTGAAAATAAGAAAAAAATTGCATCCACTGGCAGTGTCGGTCTTTTGTGGTTTTTATGTAAGCAATGTGATATGTAAATGTGATATGTAAATATTTCACTTTGATTTAAACTTCCTCCTCATATTGTGCCACTCGCACTCATGTGACTGGTTCCCAGATACAGAACAGGAAGTCAAACCTTCTGCAGATGTCCTGCTCAACTCAGACACCCTCCAGGAACCACATGTTCAATGCCTGTTGGGCATGCAGCAGTAACGCATGAAATGCAATCATTAGAAGTGAGATTCGCAGGTAACAGAAATATGCATTAAATCACACAATCACCATTACACACATCTGCATCTTACTGAGGAATTTTAGAGGCATGTACAACTGGACAGCCTTGCTCTAACTCTGCTAGTATCGGCCAAGTTCTGTGTGTTGTCTGGGTGGTAAACCGTCCTCAGCGCAGCAGTGATGCTGGCCTGCCTGTAGGGTTTTCACATGTCAGTGTTGTGCTGGAGGTTTTCACATGTGAAATGTCATTGATGTGTATTAACCCTGTAACAACATGCTACTACCAACCCTTCTACAGAGAGAAACGTTTCGCTGATGAAGACCTGAACAAGGGCTATCACACACTAAACATGAGAACAGACTATAAACTCTTAACACACTAAACATGAGAACAGATAGACTATAAACTCAACACTCTAAGCATGAGAACAGATAGATAATAAACTGTTAACACACTAAACATGAGAACAGATAGACTATACACTCTTAACAAACTCTTAACACACTAAACATGAGAACTACATAAATAACTATATCTGTTCTATAAACTCTAACTCAACTACCATGTGTGTGAATTTAAATGACATTTGTGGATTGTGAGGTTCTATGTAAAACTACTAAAAGTTCTACGTAAAACTACCAAAAAGTCCAGCAGCCTGATGAGCAGAAAACCTCAGCTTCTATTGATGCAAGCAATAAATAACATTCAAATTTGATAATAAGGATTTAACCATAGAACTAAATAACAGAACTTTTAATAATATAGGCTTAGCTTCTACCGAATCATAATATAATAACTGTTCAATAACTGAGCCTGTTTGTTTGATTTCTCTTAAGTTATTCTCCTGCTGTCTGAATAGTGTGTATTGGAACTGAAGGCCAGTTATTTGCATCTGTGGGTCTTAAATATTTTCATTCATTGCACAATAAAAAAGACATCTACAGTATTGTATTAATCACATTTAAATCAGTACATCTACAGTACTGTATTAATCACATTTAACCAGTACATCTACAGTACTGTATTAATCACATTTAACCAGTACATCTACATTATCACATTAATCAGTAATATTAAAATGTTGGTAATATTAAAATGCTGAGCACTACTTGTTCAACAGTCTGTGTTGTTTCTCTGAGACTGTGCACCAATGTGATGTTTGCTAGGATTTATCTGGCGGTCTTGTTGTTTTAACTAAATAAAGGGCGTAGTAGTGTGTTTTTCCAGTGTAGATGTGTCATGTAAAGCACAGTGAATGTAATCATGTATAAAACACAGTCGTTTCCAGTGCCTGTAACATTAAGCACAGTCAGCATGATCATTTGCATATCACTGCAGTGTAAAGAACTGCCAGTGTACATGTCAAGTTTTGATAAATGTACAGTAGCAACTGTGATTATTTCCAGTGTAGTGAGCATTAACAGGACTGAACATTCTCACTGTATTTACTCACACCTGGTTAAGACTTCCACAGCATCCAGAGAGTCAAGCACATGGTATTTCACTAATACTCTTAAAGGCAAGTGTTACTGGTCTCTGAGCTTTGACGTGTGATGTGTGATGGCAGCTCTTTCAGCCCTCAGGTCACATCTGGATGGGGAAGGGCAGCAGAATGTGGTGACCTTTCTGACCTCCAGTGTGCCCTGCAAGTCTCCCAGGCACACAGGAACAAAGCCTCCCGCACCTCTGGACAGCAAGGCGGAGGATTCTAGCGAGTTGACAAATGCACGCCTCCATCCAGCACTGAGCAAACCTGCTCTTCCACGAGTGTGCCAGGAAACAAATATATTCAGCGCTCTTTCACATGCAAGACTCCCGAGCTGGACATTATCACTGTGTGCTGGACGTTATGACTGTGACATGATGGTGTCACAAGTGCTTGTGCAGAAGGGATATTTCTGCTAGATCTACAGGAGGAGGGAGAAATCTCTGCAGTTTAACAGGAGAAGAGAGATACTGTTGATAGATATACAAGAGGAGATATATATCTCTTCTAGATCTACAGGAGGAGGGAGAAATCTGCAGTTTAACAGGAGAAGAGAGATACTGTTGATAGATATACAAGAGGAGATATATATCTCTTCTAGATCTACAG
>JAOYMR010000002.1:25174435-25197576 GCA_025802075.1 Tenebrosternarchus preto
TGATATACTGAACTGATATACTGAACTGCAAATATCTCAGTCTGAACTGAACTGCCACCCCCAAATACAATTATGTAAGCAGCCTGGCTTTGATTGCCTAGAGCCGCACATAGAAAAGGGTGCAGAGAGTGAGTGGAGTGTGAGGGAGAGTGTGGGAGGTATGTGGTAGGCACAGGGCCAAGCAGGGTCTGAACGCTCTCTGTAGATGTGTTTCACTCTTCAATAACAAGCATTCACACACACACACACACACACACACACACACACACACACACACACACAAAAACACACACACACACACACATGTCTTTGTAGATGTGTTTCACTCTTCAATAACAAGCATTCTCTCACACACACACACATTCACACACATACATATACACACACACACACACATTTGTCTCTGTAGATGTGTTTCCCTCTTCAATAACAAGCACTCTCTCTCTCTCACACACACACACACACACACACTCACACACATGCACACACATTTGACTCTGTAGATGTGTTTCACACTTCAATAACAAGCATTCACACACACACACACACACACATATTCACACACACACACACACACACATTCAAACACACACCCACACACACACACACTCATCTCTGTCGATGTTTCACTCTTCAATAACAAGCATTCTCACACACACAAACACACATATTCACACACACACATTCACACACACACACTCGTCTCTGTAGATGTGTTTCACTCTCCAATAACAAGCATGCTTTTACACACACACTCATCTCTGCTGCAGCACAATGTAAGCTAACAAGGAACTAACTCTGTCACTCTCAATACTGCAGCCCTAAGCCTCCTCATTCAACCCTACAGCCTCTTTTTCAGGTCATTTTCTGATCCTCAGTGTTGCTGAATTCTTTAATGTACCTTTTCACATGTATATGAACAGTAGAGAGAGCATACCATCATACAAGCATACCATCATACAAGCATACCATCATACAAGTGAACTCTGCCTTACAGCCGTTTCTACAGGGTTTCCTGTCCATTAAGTCCCAGTTTTCTGAAAGCTCAAGGTCTCAATGGAATCTGCAGTTACTGAATCATTTACATTAGACATTAATTAGACATTAATAAGACATTAATAAATGACAAACTGTAAAGACACAGATCTGCTGGTGCCATTGTTTCTGAATGTTCTGCATCAAGATTTTTTGTAATTCTCTTTACATTCTATTTACATTCTCTTTACACTATATTTACAGTATTTTTACAGCCCTTTAGTCCCAGTTGTTTAATCTTAGCTTCCTGTGCACCAGTTCAGTATTGGACTGATTTGTCTTCGTTCTTGAACAGAAGGTGAATCTTTAGTGAAGTAGCACATCACACATTTCAAGTGGTCCCTCCAGCAAGCTTCACTCCAGCGTTCTCCGTGGTTCAAGCTTCACTCCAGCGTTCTCTGTGGTTCAAGCTTCACTCCAGCGTTCACCGAGGTTCAAGCTTCACTCCACCATTCACCGAGGTTCAAGCTTCACTCCACCATTCACCGAGGTTCAAGCTTCACCCCAGCATTCACCAAACACACTTTGATGTCTCCCATCTGCCCCATCGTTCCCCCATCTCCCTCTCAGCAGAATAAAACAGAAAGTAAAAATTGCAACTTACTTGCCCAGTTCTTCAAACAGCTGGTACTCCTCTGTGAAACGGGTGCAGGTGATGGTTGCCATGCTGGGTCCAGGTGGTGGGTTGGAATCTGGACTGTGTTTATTTTCTCTGCTGTTCGAGCTGCGGATTGTGATCGAGTTACGTGGACACGGCAGGAACAGGATGCTCAGAAGCCTGGGCTGCAAATCAGAAGACAAGATCGTTTCTATCACCTTGTAGATGTAGAGTGTAGAAGTAACAGTGACGGACAGATCTGCTACGATGCTTTTCTCTTTTTATGGCTCGCCCGCTCTGTCTGTCTCCTCCAATCAGAGCCCAGCCTGCGCTTCTGAATACACACAGCCGCGTTGTCACGGCAACTGCATCCCCCTCCTCTCGAGCAGGCTGGGCTCAGATGAAGCTGTGCGCATGTTACATCCAAACAGTGAAATACACCCACACACCTTCACACAGACACACAACACTGGACTAGTGTGCTAAACGAGAAATAGCCACCTTGACTTTGGAGATGGGGGCAGATCCTGGGCTGTATTTTCAGCAGTAGATAATCTTCATCCTGGGTGAATATGCAAGCTCCCCTCCCCCCAGGCAGCCCCTGCTGACCTGCCAGCCCTAACACACCTCCACTGGGTCACACTCAGGAAGGCTGCCTTTACACAGCTCCAGTAAAATGGATATCATCCAGAGAATCAGGACAGATTCAGGCGAGTCCAGATATAATCTAGAGATTCAAGATAGATTCAGGAAAGTCCAGACACAGACCACTGATTCAGAATAGATTCAGTATAGTCCAGATATAATCTAGAGATTTGGGGTAGATTCAGAATAGCCCAGATATAATCTAGAGATTCTGGAAATATTCACGATTGTTCAGATATAGTCCACAGATTCAAGATTGTACTGATATAATCTAGAGATTCAGGATAGTACAGATATGGATACACTTGAAGAACAGCTAACCATCTGCCTGGGTTACATAACAATACAGTTTGAATTCAGGTCATAGTGGATTACTGTTATAGTTCCTCAGTGTAGATTAACCAGTTATACAGGGCTCATTAACCAGTTATACAGAGCTCATTAACCAGTTATACAGGGCCCATTAACCAGAGGTTAATAAATTAACAGGTTAAAACAGAAGGCATTGATATAGTACTGAAGAAGAACCCTATTCCCCATATCATATGAACTATTCTAACCATATTCTAACTATATGAACCCACCCCCACACACCCCCATATCCTCCACACATCCTCCCCCAGAGTGACTCACCCAGCTGTGAGACACTTTGCTGGGAAAGGCCATGTGTACCTGCTACCTCTCCCACAGGAGCGCTTACAGCCCGGTGTTGACTCGGGGAGCATGGGGGGGGGTACAATTTTCAATCTGCCTACTGGCTGCTTGCCCCTCCCAATGTCAATGTGTCCCACCTACTGGATACAAGTCCCACCCACTGTATGTCTGTCCCACCCACTGGCAGTTTGGCGTGGGCACCTCCACCCCAGGTGCAGCCTGTGTACTGAATCATTTTCACCACAACTTGAAAATTCTTTTAAAATAATGACGTCTGCATGTTGTTCATTTTGTGTGTTAAGGAAGATTATTGTTTCCCTCAAAGGACCAGATTACTAGACCTCAGTACAGATTCAGATATGTTAGCCACTCAAACAAGTGAAAGAAAAGTGAAAAAGAAGGTAATCTACCGATTAAAGCTGTTCGTGTGCTTGCATGCTGCATGTTGCCCAGTAGGTGGCATCAAAACCCCATTTTCAATCCATATCGACCACATCGTATTTAAATAGTCCGCGCCAGGATCACTTAAATCATAAATTATCGCTGAGTGAAAATACAGCCTCCAAAATATATAACACTAGTTCTATACAACTACAGTGAAAAAAGAGAAAGAAAGAAAGAAAGAAATTTGCAAATAACATTTACAAATAAAATTAAATAAGTTGTTTAAAGTAAAAAAATTATCATTACAAACACAATGAAAACAATTAATTAAGAATAATAGAGTTAGATTAAAGAATAACAGAGTTAGATTAAAGAAACTTTCAAAGACAACTACACTGTCACAGACAGAAACTGCACCTCCTGTGAAAAATCTGTTGTTCTGATACTTCAGTACTAAACCAGCTGCTCCTACAACCTGTCTGCTAGAGCAGGATTCTCAGCACTCCAGGGGCATAGACTCAGGCCCCATGTACAATGGTAATTGATAGATGTACTGACTCCCCTTCACCTGGTGCATCTGTGGTTTAATCCGTCAGATGAGTTAGTCTGACTAGAGCTGCTCATTATTTTAAAGAGAAGCTAGATGTAGATCCTTCAGAGGAGCTACTAGAGCAGCTGGATCAAACTTCATGTGTCTCTTTGTCATGTATCTTTCTTTCCAAACAATTTAAAAAGTCTTTAATTAGTCTCACTGGCAAACTGGCAGGAAGATGAATCTGTAGAGTAACGTATGAATCTGTAGAGTAGCATTTGAATCTGTAGAGTAACATATGAATCTGTAGAGTAGCATATGAATCTGTAGAGTAACATATGAATCTGTATGTGTTTAAAGATCAAAGTTCAAAGTCCTGTAAAAGAATTAACTTCTGCTCAGGCTGAGAACCTTTAATGTTCTGAGAGCCTTTAACGTTTGGAGGGGCTTTAACATTCTGAGAACCTTTAAAATTCTGGGGGCTTTTAATGTTCTGAGGGCCTTTAACGTTGTGAGGGCTTTTAATGTTCTGAGAGCCTTTTGTTTAACTTTGACATTATGCCATTTTCCAAGAAGTGTCAACTTAAACCCTCTCAAGAAAACGAGTCCAATGTTTCAATTCCAACTTCACAAATTGTTTGTATTGTTGTATAAAGTAAATGAATAAGTAACTGGATTTTGTCAGAAGGACCAGACGGCTTCACACAAGTCCTAAAGATCCTCAGGATGAATGTGCTGAGAAAGTGCCTGGACCCCTGAGCTTGGTTTGACTGCACTTTCTAATGACAAACAGCTGAGCACAGCAAGTTGGGGCACTGTCCAAGCCCACTTACCCAATAAAAACGACGCAGTGTGAGAATGTCTCACTGAAGCACCATAGCATCTGCTAGAGTACCGAACGGGAAGAGCACTTGGTGAACACAGGCATGTGGTCCTGGGGTTTTTAGCACTGTTCCAGGACTCTGCTCTGGATTTGGAGTACTGACTACTGACTGCAGAACGGCCTGTCAACTAAAGAGTGTTCCCGAGCCTGTGGAGCCTGCGGGCACACAACCCTCCTGGAGCAGACATACACTCTTCCACTCCTGTGCCCAGTGGGATCTTACGGTGTCTACAGCATACGGGGCTTTATATTCTTTTAATATTCTATTTATATTCTATTTTCACATGGAATTTGTTTCCAAGTATAAGCATAAACTACCCCAGGCTCAAATAGAGACAGAGAGAGAGAGAGAGAGGAGAGAGAGGAGAGAGTGAGAGAGAGAGAAAGAGAGAGAGAGGAGAGAACAGTGAGAGAGCAGAGAAAGAGAAAGAGAGAGAGAGAGAAGAGAGAGAGACAGAGAGAGTTGCTGATTGTCATGGCTCCAGCTGTGTTTGAGCTTTCTGGCAAAATCACCCAGAAAAATACCACCATCTCCATGGAAACAGAGAGGTATGACTCATTGTTGGAGCACAACTGGTCTTCTAGATTCCTCTGTGTGTGTGTGTGTGTGTGTGTGTGTGTGTGTGTATGTGTGTGTGCGTGTGCATTTGTTTCTGACACTCACTGATATTAAGAGTATTAACATACCCACAGTATTAACATACCAACAGAAGTGTTCCCTTTGAAAGAGCACAAGGGCTTTGCCTACAAGTACTGGTGTGATCTTTATGGAAGTCCACACCCCTGCTAGGACTTGTCCTGTTCTAATGGTGCGGATGAGGGTCTCAGAGGGAAAACACCCTCAGCTCCTTCTTGCTATGCCACAGAACTTGATCAGCTGGGTACAGAAACCACTCCATACAGGAATAAATATTACAGAATATTTATTTACATTAGGCTGTGGGTCTGGAAAAAGAAACCATGGTGAACCTGTGCTGCAGTGCTCTGCTCTGGAGCTGTAGAAGGTATTGGAGGCACTGACAGCTGCAGAAGGTATCAGTCTCTGACAGCTGGTTAGTCTAACACACATAACAGGTCACTGACATCTGTCAGAATTCAGGAAAAGTACATTTTCCAGTTCACAAAGAGAATCTGTGAATACTGTGTGGATTCGGCAGGTTTTGTACAAGTATGGCGTGTCTCTTCACTAGCCCAGTGGAGTGGGAGGAGCCAGCTGAGTGAATGGGAGGGGCAGCTTCACAATGACTGCTGAATCAGCATGGCTTGCGGACGTGCCAGCCCTGCCATGCTGAAGTGGACCCATGTTCTCATGTCAGCTGCCCCACATCGCTGTCCGGAGGCTGGAGTTGAAACAGCTTGTGCAGTGCATGAGTCACTTCAAAACAATACTACTGCCAGTCAAACAGTCCCAAGATGCCCCGTTCCAACACAAACCCCGCCCCCAGAGTTCAAATACCTCCTTCCTCAGAGACAGAAGGAGAGTAGCAAGCATCAGCAGCCAGTCCCCATCCAACCTAATCTGCATGTGAATGTCTCTATTAACCAGTCATATTTAAATACAACATACTTCACTAAAATGGTTTCCTCTGCAAGTGCACACGCTAAGTGTTTTTTTTTTCTGATGAGTAACTGAAATTAATTCACAGAGCTGTAGATCTAACTAACCCTATAAGCTACAGTAAAAAGTCTGCTTTGACACATCTCTCAGAGATTTCACACAAGAGTCACTCCTGCAAATAACTTGACCTTTAATGCTAAAATTGCAATATGCACTTTCTTTACAAATTTACTTTATAAATTCATACAGAGTAATTTCAGATGTTTATACATTTTAACAGCATCTCTGAGAACTTAGTCGTCTCCTTCCATCCCAGATCTCAGTCTGAACCACTTTGTTTCCCAGCCGGGAGAGAAATGATCCCTCCATCTGAGAGATAGGATCCCTCCATCTGCTGGATCTGCTTCCAGCCATTCGCTCAGCACCGGTCCCGCCCACTCACCCACCCGCCCTGCCTCACCAGTCCCGCCCACTCACCCATCTGCCCTGCCTCACCAGTCCTACCCACTCACCCACCTTCCTGCTCTGCCCACACATTCTCAAAGCCAAGCCAAGCACAAGGGAGCAGAAGACAACAGGACAATTAAAAAAAATAAATACAATTTTAAAAGTTTGTTTTTAAAAGGAAATCTAAATGCTGAAGGGGAAACTAAAGCATCCGTCACATACGTGTAACGGGAGATACTGATACACAACACACACGTGTAAAGGGAGACACTGATACCCATCACACGTGTAACGGGAGACACTGATACCCATCACACGTGTAACATGGGAAACTAATTCCAGTAACACACATGTAACAGGAAACACCCATACCCATCATACACATCCACAGGAGACACTGATATCCGTCACACACATGTAGCAGAACACAGTGCTGCTCATCACACACATAACAGGGACACTAATACCCCTCATATGCACATAGCAAGAAACACCGATACCTGTTACACATGCATAACAGGACACACCGGTGCTCATCATATACGTGTAACAAGAAACACCATCATCCATCACACACGTGTAACAGGAGATTCTAATACCCACCACATGCGTGTACCAGATGTGTTTTGAGTCCCATTTCTAATCTCTTTCACAGAGGATTGTGCACAGGCTGTAGTAGTCCTGACCCAGAGCACTGGGTTAGAGGGGCTTCTGGAAAGAACATCAAACCAACTTGTATCTCAACTACCCTTCTTATTAATTTAGTCATACAAACTAATCAAAAAGTGAATCCGTTACTGTGAGTCAGGAACTGTATCATTGACAGCACTGCACTGAAAACACAGTTTAATGGTTTGACCACATGCAGAACATTTCTGCTGGCCTTTCACTAAACATCATGGTCATTCCGTCATGTTACCCTCTCGTTTCCAACAGCCCCGTCCCGCCTGCATGACACTCAGAAGGTCCTGCTGCTTATCCAGATGTGGTGGAGTCTGTGCCAAAGAACAGGGTCAGCAGGTCCAGAGCTCATGCTGCTGTCTGTCTGAAGTACATACAACTCCACATTTAATGAAAACAGTCCCAGATCAACTGAAACATCACCCATCTGAACTAAACACAGATCATAAAAACATCACCCATCTCAGAGCCACTGGCACACTTACCAACCAATCAGAATGGCCGATGGCTCAAAACATCCTCAACAGTTCAGTGTTTTGTACAAGAGACGCTCATAGGAACCTCAGTGGCATGATTGAAGATAGTTTGATTAAAGTGGAACACATTTGATCAAAGAAACAAACATCTGGCCAAACAAAGAAACAAACAAGAAAAGTGTTAACCTTCATGAACGGATTAAAAAAGATTTTTGCATTTTAGATGTCCGTGTGCCATGATCTGCTGCTATGATGCCCAGGAGTCACAGACGTCACAGAGAAACACGAGAAGCTTGTCTGTTCTCTCAAGGTCAAACGTGCAGCTGATCAGGGCTGTTGCTACGCCAACCCTAGTGCTTTCGCCATTTTATTAGTGGATGCTCCTGCTCATCAATCGTGATGAATAATGTTTGAGTTAGTGTTTGAGTTAGTGTTTGAGTTAGTGTTATACTGGCTCTAGGAGAGGACAAGGCTCCAACTTCACAAGATGAAAGTGACCGAAGTGCCTGCTGACCGAAGTGACCTGCTTGTTAAGGACACGGAGGAGGAAATGTCAACGTCATGGTCTTCTTAAACAAAACATTTACTACAGCTCATAACTTACTACAACAGCCCTGTAGTTTATGCATAGTGTACAGCTACGTAGTCAAGTTTAAACAACTACTTTATGTTCCTGCAGTGAAAAGGCTCAGATAATAGATTGTGTGTGCGGTGTGTGTGCGTGGTAGTCACAGTCACAGTGTCTTATATTCTGCTCAACATGATCTTTGAGTTGAGCTTCTTAAAAAATGATCTCATTTTGCAAAACCTGCACTTTTTCCGTTTACGGTTCCTGCCCCTCTTGTAGTAGATGCCGTCACAGCTGCCCTCCTGCTCCTCGTCGTTCACCCAGGGTACCCACGCTCCCCCGTTCAACTCCGGGTTGGCGCGAGGGTCGTCGGGCGGGTAGCGCACTGGCACGGCTGTGCGGTTGTAGTGTGCCAGCCGCGCCAACAGCTGTCCAACCACATCAGGCCTCTGCGCCGCCAGGTCACTGCGCTCACAAGGGTCTGCCGTGACGTTATAAAGCCACACGGACTTCGCCCCGCCCCCTGTCCCTCGTTCCAGGTTCCACCAGGCTCCAGGAAAGCTGCTCAGCACCTGCGGTGGAACCCAGTCCCCGTGGCCAGGATCACCCGTCAGGAGTTTCCAGTCTCCTACACGGATTGCTGCCTGCACAGCCGTATCCCATAAGCCCTGGCCGGCCCGCCAGGAGCCCAGGCCTCGACGATGCAGCGGGTCAATGTTGTGCAAGATCTCCTCCCTGGGAGACACGCCCCCCTCACTCAACACGGGCCAGATGTCGTAGCCATCCAGTCCCCTGTCCTGGGACACGTCTCCGCCCGCCAGCCGCACCAGGGTGGGGTACCAATCCGTGATGTGCAGGAGAGCCCTGCTTATCCTCCGCCGCTGCCTCAACAAGGGGCTGTGCACGAAGGCCACGCCCCTGACTCCGCCCTCCCAGTACGTTCCCTTGCGACCCCGCAGGGGCCAGTTGCTGCCGCCCGTGAACGGCTGTGCGCCGTTGTCCGTGGAGAAGACGATGACACTGTTGCGGTAGTAGCCGTATTTGCGGAGGGCATAGGTGATGTTGCGCACGGCCTCATCCACCACCGACACCACCGCCGCGTACCTCCTGCGGAGCACGTTGCCCATACGCCGATACGGGTGGATGTAGGACTTGGGCGGTTTGAGGGGCGTGTGCACCGCCTGCAGCGAGACGAAGACAAAGAGCGGCTGCTGATCCGGCCGGTGCGTAGCCAGGATCTTTCGCACCCTCTGGGTGTAGAGGTGGGTGGAGTACTTAACCCCCCTGCCCCATGCCACAGACTCCCCATCGTGGAGGTCATAACCACAGAGGGATTTCCCATCGCATGACCTGTAGGTGTAGTAATCCACGCTGCCCGTCAGGGAGCCGAAGTAGCTGTGGAAGCCGCGGCGGGTGGGCAGGCAGTGTCTGCGGTAGAAACCCAGGTGCCACTTCCCCACCATGTGGGTGGAGTATCCGGCCTCCTGCAGCCGCTGGGGTAGCGTCACCACCGCCCGTGGGAGACAGCTGGGCTGCCGGGGCCTGATGATGGAGTGCTGGAGGCCAGTGTGAATCTGATACCTGCACGCACACGCACACCACACACACACACAGCACAGATAAATGCATGGTAAAGCCCTTAAAGCAGAGATTCTCTCACAGCTGTCTAATTTTACACAAAAAGATAAAATGTTATTTACTAAAATCTCACAGAACACACACACGTGACTTCATTGTTAAAGCATAGCTTGGTCATTAGATAAACTACAAAGAATACCAGTGAATCGGTGCTTGTGTATTAATTAAGGGGTGTGACTAGTTCAAAATATTCAAATGAATCTTTTAAAGATGTTAACATTCGTATTACAACATTCAGTCACAGGCAGACAACAGTGGTAACTCACTGGTTAAGGCACTTGACTACTAATCAGAAGTTTGCTGGTTCAAACCCCACCTCTGCCAAGTTGCCACTGTTCGGCCCCTGAGCAAAGCCCTTAACCCTCAAGATGTATTCAGTCACAATTGTAAGCTGCTTTGGATAAAAGCATCAGCGTAAATGTAGGTGACTCAGGATTCATTCAGTTTAATGCATCGTTCTTGGTTAAACCTGATCAGTTCCTTTGTTTCTTATGCTTACATAACAGACTTTATAACTCAGGAATAAATCATTAAAGGATGAATCGTTTAGACAGAGTTGTACGTTTGTTTTGTAAAGTCTCCTTACTGTACAGAGAAAAATGCGAACCGCTGTGTGAAGCATCTCGCTGAAGAATATCGCAAATGCACACTTGTAGGCTACAGTCGCGTTACACCATGCCTCTCACATTTAAGAAAAGTTCTGCGTTTGGTATAGTTACAATATAGATTATAAATTAAATGAGCAATAGTTAAAAACACTTGAGTCCCTGTTAAGTCTCCACACAACTCCACCAACAGTTTGTCCAGCAGTTCCATGCGTTTCACATACGTGGACTTTCGTGTCTGTAGTGCCGTCAGTGATGCAGCGATGTCATTTCGATCCGACCGAAGCACATTACTTTATGGAACAACTTTGCATTCAATTAACTAAAATAATATATTATATATTATTATTTCGAGGAATTAAAACTAAAAACTGTGGGGGTATACCTGCCCGTGATCAGCTGACTGCGTGACGGCGTGCACAGGGGTTGGACATAGTAATTCTCAAGGCGCACACCTTCCGCGGCGAGTTTGTCGAGCGTTGGTGTGCGGATGTCCGTGCTGTGGTACCCGATGTCGTTGAAACCCTGATCATCTGTCAGTATGAAGATGATATGCGGAGGCTGTCTGGGTTTAAAAGCGGATGCGGCTTTGAAGTGAAGCGGTTCGCTCTCCACGTGGTTTGGTCTCATCCAATCCCAAGATGCGTAACCAAGTCGTAGCAGGCAGGCCACCGACAGCGCGGCTAAAACATACATCGTCAAATGTTTTGGAAATAGTTTGTTAACGTCATCACAGATGCTATGTGGTTAAAGAGTTTGCGCGTGTTTCACCTAATGGTTTTCAGCATAACGACTATTAAAAAAATTCAGCCACACAAGAAGAAAACAGCTCCGACTCCATTCTCACGTTTCTTTGTCGAGCTGAAATGTGCACTCTGCCTTCGTAAGCGACTCTTATTCAACTCAAATACCTGAATCCAGATGGGCGGGGTTAAATTGGATCATTTGAGCAGCTCGCATCGATGCTCATTGGTGCCTTTTTCTTCGCTTTTTTCAGCCAATTAGAACCGTGAAGTCTTTTCGTTTCTCAGAGGCGCGTGCTGGGCCCACCCACAGAGTAGCAGCAGCCTCGCGCTCTGCCAACCGGGTATGTAGTCCGTTTATGGTACAGAAACGGAGCGCTCGCTTGAAAGATTTATGTTTTGGCTGGTTAACTGCGAGAAGTTCAGTTCATTTATAGAGAATATGCGCTGTCACAAATAAACTTTACAAACGTTCGGACCCACATCATAATGGTCAGGGATCAGCGACGACGAGCAAGAAAACTTCTTTCTTGGGCAGATTATTGACCAGTTGGTTATTTAAATTAATTATTTAAACTATTGAGTTTATAAGGTTACCCATTATTTTAATATTCATATATCGACCAATGCTGTGTGCCTTTTCTGAAGAAGGAGGCGAGTTCATTCCCCACCTCAGCAAAGCACTGAATGCTGTACTGATAAGAGTCCTTGGGCAAGACTCCTAACACTTCTCTCCTATATATGATAATGAAAACTGCAAGCCATGCTGGATATAGGAGTGTCTGCAAAAACAATGCAGTAATTGTAATTCTTGCAGTGAACACTTATCAGCCTACTTACAGCTGAAGTCATGTTAGGCACAGTTAATGTAAACTGCAACAATAGTCAAGTATGTAACAAATTCCAATGATATCCAGTTCACATCTCGACTTAATCCAGAAGCAAATAAAACTGACTGAACATCAGTTCTTCACATGGTGTTTGCAGTCTTTTGGACTACACACAGCTTACTTACGTCAGGTTTTCTCAGATCAGTTCTGCTTCATGACCTTAGGTTTCAGTACATCTCTCATCCCTCAGGAGGTTTGCTGTAGTTTAACCAGCTCTGCAACCTCCTCAGGATCCCCAGTCAGCTGTTCTTTGACCAAAAATATGCCTCAAAACTTTCATTTTGTTTTTTGAACTTTCTGATATAAATTTGAGAATTAATCTTATTTTGCTCTCGTTGTAACTTTTTGTTCTTCTGTGATTTATCGATTTTCAAGCAAACCAACAATACAATAAACACCATCAAAATCAGGACTGTGATTTCAGGACGGGCTCAAAATAACAAAGAAAACAAGCAGCTGTTTATTCCCCTTATTTTATATTTGTTATTCTGCTATCAGTAATCACTCATACGGCCCATTAATGAACCTATAGATCAATAACCATTCAAAACTACTCTTTAAAGCTGAACCCTCACAGCTGACGTGTGCTAACTCATAAGGTCCTGTATGAAGAACCTACAAAAGACATCAATATTATTACAGAGTCTTGAGGTTCATAACAAACCTGCAGGTAGCCAAAGCAATGGGTCAGAAGCCCTACTAGGCTGTGTTTTGGCATGACTGCATGATAACTGTGGGTCAAGATACCACAGGGCAACAAGACAAGTGCAAACAAACTATTTAAAGGGCATCTGATTTGCTGAAGTGGCCAATCCTGTCTCCAGTGGATCACAGAAAGATGTGGCACTGAAATGTCACCTCCTCGTGTCCTCTTGCATCACCCTCTAGTGGATGGTCTGCAAAAACACAACTTGCTGAGTAAAATCTGGAGAATTTGGAGGCCAGATGAACTCTTTGTCATGTTCCTCCATTCCTGAGCACGTTTTTGCAGTTTGATGGAGTGTATTGTGTTGATTAAAGAGACCCCTTCAACTTTTGCAGATTCTAATCACAGCGCACCAGGACTTGCTGCTGTTGGAGATACTATGACCCAGTTGTCTAGTCATCATAGGTTGGCCATTGTGAAAGTCACTCAGACCAGTCCATTTTTCCTGCTTTTAATACATCAACTTCAGTGCATGCAGTATATATATCATGTTCTTAAATATTTTTCAAATACACTGCTAGCTTTGGGAAAAGCTAGTGGCCTGCTCTAGGTTATAAGCGCTGGGTTGATCAGTGAGAGAACTGAAGTGTATTACATGCTGTGTGTCTGAATGTGGGCATAGTCCACATTAATAGAGCTTTGGGTGTGTTTTGCTGCTGTAACATATAAGAAATGTCACTCTTCCTCAGAAAGACGCCTGAGCCGCTCCTCTTCCTCAGAAAGGCTGCCAAGATGCTCCTATTCCTCAGTCCAGCTTCTCTGCCTTCAGCTGTGGTGCTCTGTTTTCCTCTTGATTGGTTCCTTCTGTTTCCTGCCTGAGGTGTTCACATGTACCAAGAGCTCAGGAAGGAGCCACAGCTGGACTAGAGCTGAGCTTCAGATGTGATGATATAAAAATCTATTCCTTACTTTATTTTCTTTCAACAAAGATTTTTTTTAGCAGATGGAGATTTTTAATTTTGGTGAGCAGCAAGTTTTAAAACTGCCCAGGAATTTGTGGAGAAAAACAGGATGTGAGTTTCATCGAGTCATTTGTCTGATGAGCTGGAATACAGAACAACCGAAACTACAAAGTAGTTACAAAGTACTACAAAGTAGTTTCTACTACTTTGAAAAATCTGCTCTTACAGCACATTGTACATGCTGGGTATAACATACAAAGTCATTTAACAAACTGTATCGCCTGTTTTGTTTTGTGTTTCTGGCCATCTGTTGATCAGCACAACAGCAGTGAGCTCAGTGAATGCAGAAGCACAGTGATGCAAACAACGACATGATGATGCAATGATGCAAACAACGATGTGTTTTACGCATCCTGGCAAAAGCATGAAGACCAAACAAGCAAAAGTGAAACAACTTTCACATAAAGTTTCTCCCCTGAATCAAGCACAGCCATGTTAAGACAGAAAGTCTCGTCCAACGCTGAACCAACACATTTGTGTAACTTGTTCACTGCTTAACAGCTGAAGTCGTTTTTTATTTGGTTCCATAAGATAAAAGGACCCACTTCTATGTATTTAGGATTTTATCCATGTTGAGACATGTCAACTACCATGACCCAGATTTGTGTACAGCATTTACAGTTACTCTCATTTGTTTGCAATCTTGTCCATTTAGAAGTGACATTAAAAATGATCACAACATTCTTAACAGCCTCTTGCTATCCAAAAAACACCTTTTATTTGTAAACATTTCTAGCGGTCATAAGTGTGTACACGTTTACTTCATGAATGTTAAGCACCATGTGAACAAGAGAACAGCGGCATCTGCATTTTCTGATTAAAGTAATGTGGAGAAGACCAATGTCATAGGCTCTTCCACAGCACTGCAGAACACCTCCAGTCCTCAGCAGCGTGTGGATCAGCTTTCCTGCTCTTGACAAAGGGCCCTTCCAGACAGCAGCAGGACAGGACCCACCTAACGAGAATGAGATTCACAGCAGGACAGGACCCACCTAACGAGAATGAGATTCACAGCAGGACAGGACCCACCTAATGAGAATGAGATTCACAGCATCCACTCTCATGATGGAGCCCATCCATTACACATCTCCTGTTCCTGCTCTGCACTCTGGCTCTTAATACAGCACCACACAATATACACACATATGCTGAGTTTTTCAAAACCAGGAGATAATTTCCATTGTCGTAAATTTAAGAAAAATTCACATACATGTTCAAGTGAGTCTGTATATAGGCATGTAGAACACATTGCTATTATGTAAATTGATTTAAATTATCCAAGATTAATTTAAGACAATTTGCTAGTACCATCTGTAAAGCTGCTTTGTGACAACGGTTGTTGTAAAGCATTATATGAATATATAAAAAGCGCTATATATCTGCATACTAGGAAATGGTTGAACAAACACACGCATGCCCAAATCCCTGCCTCCACGTTATCACATCCACATGTGGCTACAATTCATAATAAATAAATGAACAAATCCAGCACACATGCAGGAGGGCTCTCACTACATGGTGGGGATTCACATGCAGGAGGGCTCTCTCTCACTACATGGTGGGGATTCTCTGTGTGCATCCAGAACACTCACACATTCTTACTTTGTCCTGCCAATCCAGTTACTCTGATCCATGATGCCATCTTGAGGGCTGTCACAGTACTGCAGAAGAAGAGAAAAGCTGCTCCAAACAGTGGCTTTAAGTGGCAGATTTAGGAACGTAGTCAACTAGGAAGCTGTTTGAGGGTTTTCCAGTGGCCCAGACAGAATGGTGAATTAATGTTACACTGATGACACCCAACTAATTCTTTCCTTCCCACCTCCTGTAAATCAGATTTCCAGGCAAATCTCAGCATGCTTGACAGACATTGATTCATAGACTGAAGCTGAACGCCAGAAAAACTGAGCTTCTGAACATCCCAGGTACACCAGTTCTTACCATTTCTTCCGAGAACTTTCTGGTATCATATAAATCATATAAAAATATAGTCAGAATTAAGGGTCTGGTGTCCCATCAAGACTTGAAGAAAGTAACCCATGCGTTTATCTCCAGTAGGATGTACTGCTTTAAAGTTATTTTCACTGGACTTCCTAAAAAGACAGTTAAACAACTACAGCTCATTCAAAATGTAGAATTTTAACCACGACTAAGAGAATGGAGCATATTACCTCAGTTCTAAAGTCTTTACACTGGTTCCTGATTAGTTACATAACAGAATTTATAGTGCTGTTACAAGTTTATAAATCTCAGAATGGGTTCAGCCCAGAATAAATCTCAGACATGTTTAAAAAATATAAAACATGTGGATCCCTCAAATCCTTGGACTCAGTCCAGCTGGTCGAGCCCAGAGCACAAACTAGCCATGAAGCAGCATTTAGCCATTTTGCTGCATATAACTGGACTAAACTTCCAGCAGACCTTAGACTTGCCACAAACATAGAAACTTTGAAATTGACATTAAAAACATCTTTTATTTTACTTTATACTTTCATTAATAACTTCTTTTATTCTAATTTCTCTTAATCTTTCACTTTATTTCTGTAAATGTTTTAAATTCTGTAATTCTTTTCTTTTAAACTCTGGATAAGAGCATCTGTTAAATACCTAAAATGTAAATTTATGCCGGTAACAAAATCAGCCCCATACAATTAAGCAACCAAATATCACATATGCCTCCAAGTGTTCTCTCACTAACAGAAAAAGTATATAAACCATTTCAGAAATACAACACCATTCCTGGGTACATCAGTCATACAGAACCATAAAACAACAAAAAAGGAGTGTCTTCAAAACAAGCAAAGGGGAGAAAGTTCAAGTTCAGTTTAATACTTTTTTTACACAGAAAATCAGAGGTTCCAATAGTACTAGAAGGAAGTGACAGCAGAATTTTTTTTTTTCCTGAAGTCATTTACTTTATACACAGACAATAATTACAACTGTACTTTATACACAGACAGGAAGACAGCATGGAGAGTTCAGCCCTTCAAACCGACTAATTTCTCAAGAGCTTTGGCCACCTGCTCTGCGTTCATGTTGTCCAGGGCGACGCTCTGCTCTTTACCAAACGCTGAAAAAAAGATGCGGCAAATCAGTGCCTCGTTTCCACACTGGCGCACACGAGGTCAGTGGATGTGTGCGCGCTTACCGTATCGGGCCCACAGCCTGGGCTGAACACCGGAGCACTCCCTGATCAGAAACGAGAACTCGGGGTTTGCCTTCTTTAATGTCACATAATGCTGTTCAACAAAATCCCTGAACAAAAATCAAACACACACATTTAGTCTTACTTTTATTTAGTGTGAACGGGTATTCTACATTACCGTAACCTTTGCAGAGTGCCTTCTCTGTGTAAACTGTATAATGTATTAATGCAGCTAATCTGTTCGGGAACAGACGGGAAGGTAGGAAGGTTAGTTAGTTAACTAGCTAACCGAGCTAATATGATCAGAAACCGAATTATAAACTGTACTGCAGCTATGCATGTCGGCAACTGAAAACGCCTCGTTAGTTAGCAATCTAACAAGAATTTTCTAACTGCATCAATCACTTCAGTCGTGTGTTGTGAAAGAAACCCAGCAGCACACCTGCTACTAACGATGGACATGCATTTAAAAATACCAGCTACCTGACGAGTTTAGACAATAAAGACAACCTAATCCAATCTTTCTCTTTTTTTTTACCTTGCTCCCTGACTAGCAGGTGATGTTTGACACATATGCAAACGGACTTCTCGAAGGTTTCGAGCAAGGTTAGATCCAACAGCTCTTACAACAGCAGCCGCCATGACGCCTGACCTTCCGGCTTGATCCTCTTCTTCCTGTGGAACGTCGTGAACGTCCACGCGCAGCCCTGCACTGCCACCTACTGGAGATATTAAAGAACTGCGTGGGCAATTGATATTATTACGTTTAGAAATTTGGCAAAATGTCCTCACAGAAAGCGTTTGAAATTAATTGGCTCTTCAATATACATTAAGTATATTTATGTATTATTATATGTCCTATTCAGTTGTAGTACACTATACTGATTTAAACAAGTGTTTACTCAGTAATGTTGTACCGTTTGTACTGCTGTTGTACGTAACCGACTGCTTACTTAATTTAATTGTTGCATGGTATTCGCGCTTCAAAATATATATAATGAAAATGAAGAAAAATAACTGAACCGTATGTTTCCGTTCCTTGGCGCTAGAACAGCAGGTGGCGCTGTAGTTCACAGTCAGTCTTCATGACTGTGAAGCAGAAGAAGAGCAGACGCTAGTCGCGTAGGTGCTCTGCTTGGTGAACTGTGGCCTGTTACTGTTTCTGTAAACTTCAAGTGAGACGATCTCAGTGGCACAATGCCTGAACGTGAATGTAAGTGTTGGCTAAACGGCATTATTTTATTATGTAATAGAAGGTGGCTAAGATGGGTTAGATTAATCTAAGTGTCTTAGCTACGTGTGGGCCGTGTTCACCTGTTTATGTGGCCTGCTACGATTCTATAGGCTTCACTTAAAACCAGAAGGCCCGTGTACGTATGCACTTACATACTAAAGACTAACATACATGCATCGTGTGAACCGTTTTGATCTTATTAGCTACAACACCACGCAGTTAGTCGCAATAACCATCTCTAGTTATGATGCCGTGGTGAACGTATATGATGAACTCACTAGTTAAGATGTTAAAGGGTCAAGGTTAGATGTTGCGGTTCGGGTTAGATGCGCTGGTTCCTACATCGCACGGTTCGGTGATGGAGTACCTTATCTATAAAACAAAACATGACTTGTTTGCTCATTTTAGGGATAGGGTTTATCCCAAGTAAGGATTAGCTAGCGTCGTTGTTAAGAGCTGATGGCGGGTTTGGCTCGGAGTGTGTTGTGAAGTGATCATCAGGGATCTCATGGGTTATGGAACTTTAAAGTGTATTCCAGACATGGAAAGTCACAGGATTTGAACTTTTTGAGCGAAGTTATGGATTTTACATTTTAGCTGCCTTTCAACAAAATGTTATATTTTCATGCGTTTGCAGCTGAGCTGTACTCCAACCCTCTCGCCCCGGATGGCCACGAGGTGGACGATCACAGAGCCGCTCTGCAGTGAGTCTGAATTTTCTGCATCTAAACGGTTTCACGTTGCAAACGCTGAATATCGGTCTGTTTAATGAACTGCCTGCCACCGCTCAGCTTGAGTGACCTTCACTGAAACGCTTCCATGCTTACGGCCAGTGATCACATCCACTAGAATTTGAGAGTGAGAACCAGTTAGTCCCACGTGCTGTTATTCTGTGGTCTCATTGGCAAATCTTCGTGGTAAATGTGTTTTGTAACGTTTAGATCCAAGCTGACCAATGAAGACTTCAGGAAGCTCCTGATGACCCCACGAGCAGCTCCGCCCTCAGCTCCGCCCTCAAAGTCCCGTCATCATGAGTAAGTAGGTGGGCAGTTCTGTCCAGGCACCGATTCTCTGTGATTGTTCACTGATTCTCTACACCACCACCCACTCTGACTGCTGCACTGTTACTGGTCAGCTGATGGCTTTTGTATATACATCCTAGTGACTCTCATTGGATGGAGAGAAAGTATCAGTCTATAAAGGGAGGGACTGTTGCTCCTAAATTGCTGAAACATGACTTCCATTTGCACTAAAGAGCTGTTTTTTGTGGTTTTACCTGAGCTCTGATTGGTTACTACATTGCTCTGATTCCTCAATTTTTCCCAGAATGCCACGGGAGTACAATGAGGATGAGGATCCTGCTGCTCGCAGAAGGAAGAAGAAAAGGTGAGTTTTCCTATCCCATGGGGGCGGGGCTGTCCTGTGTGGGGTGGGGCTAATTCGGGTGTCTCTGTTGTGCAGTTACTATGCGAAGCTTCGACAGCAGGAGCTCGAGCGCGAGCGTGAACTTGCTGAGAAGTACCGTGACCGAGCGCGCGAGAGACGGGACGGCGTGAACAAGGACTACGAGGAGACGGAGCTGATCAGCACCACGGCCAATTACAGAGCAGTGGGACCCACGGCCGAGGCGTAAGGACACGCCCACAGGCTGCACTGGTGGAGTGTATATGTGTGTTTACTGGGGTCTCATGTTTTCTCTTCTGTTTCAGGGATAAATCAGCAGCAGAGAAGAGAAGACAGCTGATCCAGGAGTCCAAGTTCTTGGGTGGTGACATGGAACACACTCACTTGGTGAAGGGGTTGGATTTTGCCCTGTTGCAGAAGGCAAGTAGCATTGATGCTTCCACAGCACACTGTAACCACAGTTACAACGCACTGTAACCACAGTTACAAAACAGTGTAACCTTCCACAGCAGGCTAACCATTCTTTTTATTTGTGTTGTTAAATCCCCACAGTATGTAATATTGTTCGTATTTGTGAAACATAGGGTACCATTCATTTTGATTTGCATTGGTAGATTATATCATGTGGATTAAGGATAGATTACAGCTAAACACTGGTAATTGTCCTCGACGGTACTGTCGCCCAATTATAAGGTGCTTTAACTTTTATCTTTCATTTTCCAGGTGAGAGCAGAGATCACCAGTAAGGAGAGGGAGGAGGAGGATATGATGGAGAAGGCTCAGAAAGAAGTGAAGTATGTATGAAAAACCATACTGCACCTGGGAGTGTGCCTGATCGGCAGCACAGGGCCATGTGCCTGATTACGCAGACCTGTAAATGTGTTTGTGTTTTTAGGAAAGATGAAGACCCTGAGCAGAAGATTGAGTTTAAGACCCGTCTTGGTGAGTGTTATAAAAGCACTTAGCTGAGATGGGCTTTTATTTTTTAAAACATTAAATTTTTAATAACTTGCTGTTATATTTACTGTAAAAAAATTTTCCCAGTGAAAAACCCACCACTCCCAGGAGAGGCATTTACTTATGGGTTGTGTGTATTTGTCTTCGTTGCGTAGGGAGGAACGTATACCGGATCCTGTTCAAAGGGCGTCAGATGGAACGTAACGAGCTGTTCCTTCCGGGTCGCATGGCCTACGTGGTGGACCTGGAGGATGAGTACGCTGACACTGACATCCCCACCACTCTTATCCGCAGCAAGGCCGACTGCCCCACCATGGAGGTACCTGGACCTGCCTCGCCTCGGCGCACCAGCTCTCACAGAAGCTTCACAAGTGCAGTAACACGGGCATGTCTCACATGGGATGTTCTGCTCTCTCCTGCAGGCTCAGACGACCCTCACGACCAATGACATCGTGATCAGCAAGCTGACGCAGATCCTGTCCTACCTGAGGCAGGGCACACGCAATAAGAAGCTCAAGAGGAAGGACAAAGGTACCTGCCAGCCCAGATCAGTCTCCATGAATACTGTCTCCATGGCTAGTATGGTGTAATGCAGCTTCTGATTGTTCATTTCCTGTTTGTTGTGTTTCCAGGTAGACTGGATGAACGTAAAGCCCCAGAAGCTGACTTGAAGTGAGTTTCCATGGTACCATTCCTAAAGGCCATGAGCTCTGTCAGACTATGGCTGTTTACTTTTCCCTGTTGATGGAATAATCATATTTACTAGAGGTAGTTGTGTGTGTATTCAGATGTTTCTCCTTTTAAGTTTCCTGTATTTTGTGGTTATATGACTTTGTTGTTTGATTTGAATGAAAGTGGGTGGGGCTTGACATCTAAAAATCTTTAACCCTGAATGAAGTGCTTGTGATCTTTGTGTCTTTCAGTATCTTTGATGATATCGGAGACTACATCCCGTCCTCATCCAAACCCACAAGGGACAAAGACAAGGACAGATACAGAGAGAAGGAGCGTGAGGAGCGCTTCAGAGAGAAGGAGCACGAGCAGGATAAGGACAGGGATGAAGAGAAAAAACACCACAGCTACTTCGAGAAGCCTCACGCTGATGAGGAGGTGAGGAAGTGGGGTGGAGAGAGAAGCCTCACGCTGGTGAGGTGAGGGTGAGTGGGGGGCACATTTCTTTTGTGTGTGCATGTTATTCAGTCTGGAAGTGCATCTGTGCAAGTGCTATAAAGGGGTGTGTGTGTGTGCGCATATTTGAGGTTCTCTAATGTACCGATCATTATGTTTCTCCTCCTTTTTGCAGGCTGTTGATCTTGAGAAAGGTAAATGTCCCAAAGCTCCTCCTTCTTTCACACTCAGATGAGTAGCTGGACACACAGACCTTCAGTCCAGCTCAGTTCCTGCCTGCACAGAGCAGGACACGGCGGGTCTGTAGGGGTTTGAGCTGAACTGAGGAAGGCCTGTCTGTGTGCACACAACAGACACGGGTGTGATATGATTTACATCCACAGGTCCTGGATCAGTGAAGGACCAGATCAAACTCATCAATGAGAAGTTTGCAGGAGCTGCAGCTACACAGTGGCAGGAGACATATCCTTCACTCAGACGCACACACACACTCGCAGTCGTACTGTGGCAGGTTCACAGCAGCTACACCAACCCCCAGCTCTGTGTGAAGCAGGCAGTTGTCTTGTCGACCCAGTCGAACCTGTGTTGTCACATCCAGTTTAACATATTTTAGCATTTTATCTAGTAATAATCAAACTTGAAAGACCAAAAATTTTTAAAAGTTGAAATAAGTAAAACTGTTGCCGTACTGCTATTCCAAACGGATCCCGTCTCTGTAAAACAGGGCCGTGTTTCTGTGTTCAACTCAAATCCTGTACCTGTTGTGGCCTCAGTTTGTACTGATTCTCTTTCTGAGGAGTTTGACATGTTTATCTCAGCATGGATCCCAATAGCCGCTGATTAGTCAGGCTGAGTTTGGGCTGGTTTGTTTAGATGTTCATGGGGTATGTGGGCGCCCTCTAGTGTGTTGGTCTTTAACTGCACCACACAGCTGGCACACGGCGGGAAGAGAAGAAACAGGTGGGAGATTTCTTTGGCATGTCCAACAGCTACGCAGAGTGCTACCCTGCCACGTGAGTGCACACACACACACACACACACACACACACACAGTGCTACCCTGCCACGTGAGTGCACGACACACACACACACACTGCTACCCTGCCACGTGAGTGCACGACACACACACACACACACACACAGTGCTACCCTGCCACGTGAGTGCACGACACACACACACACACACAGTGCTACCCTGCAACGAGAGGGAACGACACACACACACACACACACAGAGCAACTCAGCCACGGGAGTGGAGGACACACACACA
>JAOYMR010000002.1:25267710-25295311 GCA_025802075.1 Tenebrosternarchus preto
ATATATATATATATATATATATACACATACACACACAAAGTATAAAGACTATTTCTGAGCTATAAATGTAATATACAGTATCTCACATTTTTGTAACTGTGAGTACAGTACACCCCTAAGTGAAAATTGTGCCCAATTAGCTATTTTCCCTCCCCCATGTCATGTGACTCGTTAGTGTTACAAGGTCTCTGGTGTGAATGGGGAGCAGGTGTGTTAAATTTGGTGTTATAACTCTCATACACACTCATACTTTCACCTGTCAACGAAATCTGTGACATGAAAAGACCAAAACATGCAAGTTTTGAAACTTGTGAAACTAACTAGTGTTTCCCTTGAATTTAGTATGACTACTCATGAAACACACGCACACACACATTCATACGCTCACTCAAACGAACATATACACACACTTGTACACACTGGTACATGTAAACACAAATGTACTGAAGCCTATATACACTCATTCACACACGTGCAATCGTGGAGCTGAAGGTACTGCAGAGCATGTGGCTGGACACACCTGCAAGTTGAAACCATTTTCACTTTTGAAAACTTGATCTCGGGTATGAGGTTCAAATGGAGCCTGAATAACAGCAGCTTCTTCTAATTGGATGAAAGATCTCACTGGGTGAATAACATCAGTGTACATCAGAGTCATACATCAGTGTCACTAATGATTCTGATGGAATTTCAGCCTGGTGGTTTAAACATCATCCTGTGCTTTATGCTACCAGGGGCATCATGTCTTGAAGAACATTACATCATGAACATGCATGTTTACAGGGTTTAAAGGGAAGCACTTAAAGAACATTACATCATGGACATACATGTTTACAGGGTTTAAGGTGAAGTACTTGTCTCCTTCTTTATTATTATTTTCTATTTACATATAAGACCCCACCCCCTTTTTTAAACTGTGTTGGAGTATCTGTGAGGCGTATGATTCGTAGGACAAGTTGAGTGCTGCATTGTTAAACACTGGACATGCAATAAAGTACTAAAGAATATTACATCATTTTCACTGCAGATTCCTCCTGCTGCTGAAAAGAAAAATTCCTTAAAGTCCTTCCCTGTTCTGCCTTTTTGGCTGTAGTATTCCTGCTATGAAAAGTGAATACAAGTTTATTGTGTTTTTGTTTGTTCTTTTTCGATCAAGTCGTTTGATTTCATCTGACCTGCTGCAGATTGCTGTAATGGTGCTGTGATCCTGGGGTTCTAGTTATCATGCACATTCTTACTGAGGCTCTTCTTCCCTGAATGAAGCTGGCAGGGTGATGTTACAACATGACCTCCCTGTGCATGTTGTTGTTCTCTTATAATCAGGCAGTCGGAGTTATCCTTTTCCACTATGGAAATCCCAAAATAGCTCTCTAGCTTTACAGCAGGGAATGGGGATTACAGTAATGTCACAGAGTATTATGTGGTTGTACTGTTAAATGTACACAGAGATACTGGCAGCACTGACATTTCTGCTCTGACATTTTGTGCGTGTTCACGAGTGCAGTGGAGAGAATTCAGCAGAGCCCATGCCTTCGTCCTCTTTTCCCTCCTCTTCCTCACTGTGTAACGAGCAGCTCAGATGTATTTTTCATTCCCTGCTGGGTTTTGTCGTGACCATTCAGATCCACCATCTCAGACCCCCTGTCCATTTGTTTCCCCACTTTACATTTCACTCAGCTGGAATAGCAGAAAGGAGTATTGCACTCCCTGAGGCCCTCCATAGGGTTATAGGGCAAAGTCTTGCAAAGATGTAAAAAAAAAAAAAAAAAAGTTTAGATATGTGTCAGAAAGGCCATGCTTTAGAGTGTTTGGGGTGAACTGGAGGTGGGGGGGGGTGTTGCCTGAGTTACTTATGAGTACCATAATAACAAATAGAAGAGTTTCTTTGTTGTTGCTGCACTGCCTGGGAAAAGCATGAACATTCAGAAAATCAGCAGGTTTGTTTTTGTGGTTAGAGGGTATTCGAATGGATAGAGAGGAAATTACATAATTCTCTAACCCGTATAACCTTGTGTGTAAATCAGCAGCAGTCCAGGTGTTGTGTGGGAGAAGGTGAGATACTGTGAGCTCAGTCTTCTACTGCCCTCTACAGGTGTGGATGTGTGGTGGACGCATGGAGGACATCCCCTGTTCCAGAGTGGGACACATTTACAGGAAGTACGTCCCATATAAAGTGCCTGGAGGAGTCAGCCTCGCAAGGGTGAGTTGATCCCAGCTGATCCCAAGGTGAACAGATCCTAGTGCTATGGAGACCTGGTCCAAGGTGAACTGATCCTGGTGCTGTGGAGATCTGGTCCAAGGAAAACAACAGCTTTGGCTCTCAGGGTAGATCTGTGAATCCTCATATGGGCTTCATCAGAATTCTCTGGGGTTTCATATCTGAAATATTTTTCCAGTTCTCGAGAGTATTAAGTATTGAGTTATTGTCGAATTTGCATAGAGTCTTTATAGAGAAGGCAAGAAACCTGATAAACACACACATACACTCACAGATGTTCACACATACGTGTGTGTGTACACAAACACACGTTTAAACACGCACGTTTACATGCACTGATCCTCTCCTACGTCCTAAGTGAGCTCTGGTCCTCTCCTACGTCACTTTGCTGACTGGTTTGCTCTGCTTTCTCCTCTGTAATCAATGAGTGCATCTGAGAGACTGATGTTCACACAGGATTACAGCGTGGTACAGAGCAGGTGCAGTCCAGAACACAGTGTGGTTTTCCTGTTGAAGCTGTTCCATGTTGGCCTCGGAGGGGATTTTGCCCACAGTTTCTCCTCGTGCTGGGGGAGGAACTCCCAGTTCAGCTCACGTTGTGTATGGTTGGAATGTTAATGAATCTGGAGTTAATAGACTCCATTGTCGATGTGTCTGAATGAACTTCCTTCCTGAAAGGGCCTTTCAGCGAAGGAGCTTCAGCTCCATCCAGCTGGGACTGTCCACGGAGCACGTGTGAGGATGCTCTCTGCTCACAGAGCTTGGGATTTCCTACTAAAGCTGGTCAGGATAAGGACGTACCTTACTGTAGGTTGGTCCTGCTTAGGGAAGGCCAGGAGCAGTTAGTGAGTGGTACTGGGGATGGGATGGTGTTGTGGGTATTAGGGTTAAGAGAGCATAGGGATAGGTTTAGGATTAGGCTGTTTAGGTTTAGCGTTATGGTTCAGGTTTAGGGTTAGAGTTCGGTTTAGGTTTAGGGGTAAGGTTAGGGTTTGGGTAAGGTTTGAGTAAGGCTCTGTAGTGAGCACTCAAACACAGTTATGATGATTTGTAGGATACTGATATTGTAGCTTAAAACCACCACCGTAATAAGCTCCTCCCTTTAGGAGGCCACACCTTATATTGAGGCCACTCCCCTTCATTCCTGCCTCTGGTTTTTCTTGTAGAATCTAAAGCGAGTTGCTGAAGTGTGGATGGACGAGTATGCAGAGTACATTTACCAGCGCCGGCCTGAGTATCGCCACCTGTCTGCGGGGGATGTTAGTGCACAGAAGGAGCTGAGGAGCAGACTGAACTGTGAGAGCTTTAAGTGGTTCATGACGGAGGTAGCGTGGGACCTGCCTAAACACTACCCCCCCGTGGAGCCCCCCGCCGCTGCCTGGGGAGAGGTGTGTGTCTGCCCTCCTCTACCACCCACTAAACCCTACCCCTCCTCTACCACCCCACTAAACCCTACCCCTCCTCTACCACCCACTAAACCCTACCCCATCTCTACAACTCCCAGTATGTTAGTAGTAACTGCTGACATTACTGCACCCTGTTCTCCACACTTTGTTCTCTAGATCAATCATTTCTAGACATTTTACAACACTGTATGTGATTTAATCTTTTTGTGATTTAATACCAGATAAAGCAAAACACTTTCCTCAGTCAAACCTAAACCCTTTTCCCTGTCACCCTAACCCTAATCCAGTCTAACCCTTTTTCCTCAGTCTGTCCTCAACTAAAACTCTTCCATTTAATTCTCTGCTTCCACAGACTAATAATGTTTTCCAGGAAACACATGACCTCTTACTGTTTATGCAGGTGTAGAGCAGACCTTTCCTGCTTATCAGGGTTCTTTGGAAAAGCAGCTCATCTCCCAGTCTAACATTAACCCCAATCTAACTCTAGCTCTCATGCTGTGTATGGATAGACTTTGTGCTCTGTAAGACTCAGCAGTGTGTCTGTAGTGCTGTTTCTCTCTGTCTGCCTGTAGTGTAACACACTGCACACAAAAGAGTGGGACTGTAACTACACGGCACTGTAACTACACTACACTGCACGGTAACTACACTGTTTGGTATAGTTAAGGAAATACTGTATATTACAGAAGCCACTAATACCACATAATACCAGAAATAAAAGTGCTGATTATGGACAGACTGTACACTATATGTACAAAATAAAAACTCCAGACTGCTTGTGGAATAATACTACCTAGTAAAAAATGAATGTGTGTGTGTGTGTGTGTGTGTGTGTGTGTGTGTGTGTGTGTGTGTCCAGCTGCGTAATGTTGGCAGTGGTCTGTGTATAGAGAGTAAACACTTCTCCTCAGGATCTCCCCTTCGACTGGAGACGTGTGTAAAGGGCCGGGGGGAAACTGCCTGGAGCCATGGACAGGTGACTTACCTAAAACGCGCACACTACACACGTTACACACACTACACACGTTACACACACTTAAGTTGTGGATTTCATCTTTGCTGTTATTTCTGCTTTTAAGCATCGCTAAGCCACCAGACCATTTTTAAGACTGAATGTGAACAGGATGTAGATTGGCTGCTGTAGTCAAATGTTGCTGCTCTAGAAGAAGACATTCTAGCACCCTCTAGTGGGGAACAATCTCACTACCGTTTAAATGCTGTTAAAGTGCTCCCTTTGACAGGGCCGGTACCCCACAGGTTGAAAACGCCCGGTTCTGTAGAATAACCCTGTGCACGTACGCACACACACACACACTCACACACTACACGCACACACGTAAGGAAATGTTTGATGAAAACACTTGAGGCAGAATGGGAATACCAGTATGGCTGGCAGCTTATGGTGGTCTCAGCCTGTTGGAGGAAGTCCACGTCTCATAGAGAAGTGAGGTGTGGAAATGTTGGTGAAAATTTCTTTCTCTTGTAGGTTTTTACATTTGGGTGGAGAGAAGATATCAGGGTTGGGGACCCCCTGCACACTAAGAAGGTGTGTTTTGATGCTGTCTCAAACAACAGCCCTGTTACACTGTACGACTGTCACAGCATGAAGGGGAACCAGCTGTGGATCTACAGAAAGGTAAACAAAGCAAAAAAACTTTCACATGTCCACTGTCTGGTTGCACAGAGAATTCACTGGCATTATAACAGAGATTTCAGTGAGTGACTTCCAGCTGTTGGCGCTCATTACATTATTGTGTAAAGCACAGGTGTGGAGCCATTGCTGAGAACTGAACTCCGGTTATAAAACAGAGACAGTAGCAGTTATGGCAGAGAGCTTCCTCACGCCGCTCCTGTTCCTCTTCCTCTGTGCAGGATAAGACTCTGTACCACCCCGTCAGTAGCAGCTGCATGGACGGCAGCCCCGCAGAGAAGCGTGTCTTTATGAGCACGTGTGACTCCAGCGCTCCCACTCAGCAGTGGCTCTTTGAGAGGACCAACAGCACCGTTCTGGAGCAGTTCAACGCCAGGCACGGCTCCTAAAAGCAACGCACTCCTCAGGGAGCTGTAAATCCGGGGCTCAAGGCTGGGGGTCGAGTTTCTTGGCTGTGACAGCAGAGGAGAGGACACTGTGATCTTGGTTTCTAACACCATGATTAAGTTATTGTCACAGGTGCAGACCATTCCTGCTGTCTGTCTAATCTACAGTCTCACTGCAGTACAGTAACAGCAAAAGTTTTCTCATCTCCTTATCATCCTCCTCCTCCCGTCCTCCTCTGGTCATCTGGGACCATTTAATAGAAGCTCCGCCCACAAAGCACTGAGCCATTTAACAGAAGCTCCGCCCAGACAGCAATGGGACATTTAACAGAGGATCCACCTAGACGGTGCTGGGACGTTTAGTAAAAGCTCCGCCTACAAATCACTGAGCCATTTAAGAGAAGTACTTCCCAGACAGGAGGGGTGGGGGTGTGGGTGGGGGGGGCAGGAGCAAGGGTCTCTGCAGCTCTGCTTTGCCTTGTGGTTTGTACATGTATTCCAGCTCCAGGGGCGTTAAAGCTGTGCATTTTGATGGACCTGCACAACAGTTTTGTGTGTCAGCGGATCAAAGCCATTCTGAGGGATTGAGCACGGAGGCTCAGGACACAGACAGCACTCCTACTGAATTCCTACTCAACAACTTGAATCCAGTCCTGGTGCCTTGAATCCAGTCCTGGTGCTGTAAGAGGACTTTATACTGCCTGGCACAGAGTTAATATGCCCTTGAACTGTGTAACCCCAAACCTACCCTGAACTTTCACCTCAAATTATATAGGAATGGGTAAATGTCTATTTGTATGTTGAATAAGGCTTCCACTGTGTCTGTGAGTGCGTCTGTGTTTGTTTTGGTGTGTGAGTTTAGATTATTTAATCTGGGATGCATTAGGAGACTTCCAGAGCGCTCCACCTGCTGGTGAGGGTTCACCTAACCCTGTCCCTCAGGCACTGGTGACTGTGTCCATTAGTTAACCAGCATGGTAATTGCTTTAGGGGAGACCAGTATAAACACAGCAGACTGAGTTTATGCTCATTTACATTGATTTAAACTGAGCTATGATGATCTTTGTAAAACAGCTTTGTTGGACTATGTAGATTCCCTGACGAAGCATCCTTCAAAATCAAGCCTTATTTGGAGTGTTTCATCATCTTATTTGGTGGGTTTTGAGGAGTGATGAATGTTTTTTCAGAGACACTATGGCTGGATAGCAAGTGGGGCATTGTGGGTGATGTATGAGTGTAACCCTCATGTGCACTTTCTCTCCATTATGATGGACTTTGTGTTCTCCCCTTAGTTCTTTGTTATTTCTTAATCACTTTTATTTTCAGCTTTTTAAAATTAATTTATTTTACTGCTTCTACACTTTACTGCATCTAAATCTGTACTTTAATGAGGATACAAGTGGTGTTGGTCTCTCCCAGTAGCTTAGCTTAGCTTATCTTCCTACCATTAAACCTATAGGTTATGGAAAAAAGAAATAATTCTGTCAGTCTTCACTGCTTTGCTGTATATGTTGAATACTGTGTGTGTGAAGTGGATTCTGACTCTTGCTGACCTGCTGCACCAGACTTTGGTCACTGGTGTGTGTGTGTGTGTGTGTGTGTGTGTGTGTGTGTGTGTGTGTGTGTGTGTGTGTGTGTGTGTGTGTGTGTGTGATGTTCCAGAGTACTGAGCAGTCACGAGTTTGGCTGTAACAGTAAATGGAGTCATGCAGGTCCAGCGTTCAGAGAGTCCATAATGAACTCGTCTTTGGGTGATTCACTCCTGCACTACTGCGATTTGGGCCACTTGCATTTTTTATGTATTTTTATTATCAGTGAGAGGAAACTTTTTATGATGATAAGACTATTATATTATTATATATTATATTTTATACAATGCAATTTTTTAAAGCTCTACAAAAATGTAAATTGAAACGTTTTTAAAAATACCATTTTATGTCCACAGTAGATATGTTATTTAAAAAAGAATTCTAAAAGTAACTTTGCAGTTTGAATGTGTAGGTCATTACAGAAGACATATCTCAGAAGTATTTTTTTACATGAGCAACTGTAAAAATATTTAGATATTGAACATTACAGTTACGTTGGAATTAACATATTTTCTTTGAAATGTAAAATAAATGTTAATCTTATGACTGTCATAACGCTCTGGAGAATTTACTTAACATGAGACTTGTTGAATTCCATTTACTTAACAAACTTGTTGAAATCTCTTTGGGTTCTTTTTGCATCCTTTGTACAAGTGCATTTCCATCATGTTAGTTACCTAACAAGGGATGACCATCAACTGGTACTTATATCAGTCACAACTAGGTTATTATGAACTACAATATGCATCCACCAGAGGGAACCAGAGGTAGCCAGGTATTATTTTCATGGCTCTCCACCATATCAGATGATGGGTTGATCAGTCCAGGAGGATCAAGCCTTTTTTTTTATTTGCATGAGGAACCAGTGGTGTTTCAAGCTGCTGAGCCAAGGTTATCCACAGGAACAGCCACACGGTTATACCCTGTACACAGCCCGAGAAACCATCAGAGACTGATCCTTGGAACAGAGTTTGTAGATGAAGGTGGTAAAGATCTCGTTTGCATATGCAGTCTTATTAAATATAATATCACAGTACAGTTTATTAATAAACAAAAAAAGCTTTGTCACTACATTCACTGAGGTTTAATACTAGACAAAGTACTTTGTCATAAACAGAGATCATTGGTTGCAATTTCAGCTGATTAAACTTTACTGTTTGCACAATTCATTAATAATGTAGTTTTACCAAAGTGAAAACTTTAAAAGTGGGCATGTGGGTGGGTGTGTGGGTGTGTGTGTGGGGGGGTGCATACTGGTCCCTCAGAAATGCTCCTCAGAAAGTAAAATTGAAGATGTTGATGTTTCTCTTGTTAAGAAAATCAGACCCTGTGAAAATCATAATAATCCTGTGTTTGGTGGTCAGGGACGGCTTAAGATAAATGGGGGTAAATTTACCAGCTGATGTTTATTTTAAGACAAATTTATTTCCTTATTAAATACAATTTAATTATCCATTCAGAGTAACGTTCGCTTATTTGTACTTAATTTTACTTAACCCTGCCTGACTGTAGATATAGAGAATTAAAATGCTTTAATTGTGGTGAACAAGTGTCATAGTTTATATAAATGACAGCTTCACTTATTTCCACTAAATCACACAATTCCACTAATTTTCAGTTATAAAACAAGTTCCCTTTAATGTTGTTCCCTATATTTGTTTATCTACTGTAATTGTTTTTCTAAAACTATTTTCTATCACTCTTTTATTTATTTTTTCAAAATCATAAGACATTATTAATCAATAAGTAATAAGTAATTATGGTCCGATAGATTGATCAATCAATCAATCGATTGATCAATTTGTTGATCCTAGAGTAAATAAAGTATATTGTGTTTTTATGACAACTATATGTGTTTCCCTTTTTATTAGAAGTGCCTCACAAAATGTACTTTGACGGGATGTTTTCTGTGGAAATACATTTGTGTCATAAGGACATGGTAGAAGGGTGGTATGTGCTTTTGTCCTGAACTACTGCAGCAACATCACCAACACCACCCTGACCTACACCATCAGTGAGACTAAAATGTCCTGAGAACACTTTAGGCTCACATCTACTGCACTGCTCTGACAATGTTATACTGCGGTGGTGTATAACCAGTCATCAATGTTATACTGCGGTGGTGTATAACCAGTCATCAATTTCCAATGAAAAACAGTAATACACACACTCGAAGACTGCAGTCATACACAATTTGTTAGCCACCCTCTAGTCTCCTATTAATCGTTACTTTTAATGTCACACGAACTCACCCTGGTGGTGAATGTAAGTAAAATCGGGCCCTTTGTCAGCATTTGTGTAACTGGATTAATATCGAATCGACGCTTTTAGGTTACACGGAAACTTCTCACATTCCAGTATATTTTATGATAAGAACTGTAACAAAGAAATATCAAGTCTGCGTCATTCAGAAAATGAGTTATTATTTTACCGTATTTCAAACGATTGAATTTCATATGAATCTAATGATTTTTAATCCGAATACCACATAGCTAGCTAGAGTTTGAGGAAGATAATGTTGGTTACTTTTAAAGTTATTTGTTGTATAACTGATATATTTCGTATTTTCATTAACAATTTGCGCCTTCCTCATTTTAACAGTGTCTGTAATTCTGTCGACTGAAGCCATGGGTTTTTCATAAACATACGGCAAACCAGTAGTGAATAAGGAAGTATTACGAGCAGAATGACACATGAAGTAACCTGTCAAAACTCAAAGAAACGACGCAAGTACCCGCCTTGATAAAAAATTGACCAATGATAGCAGAACTGACCAACTTCCGGTGCGATTACGGGACATGTTTCATGGCATTGTACAAGTTGACCACGATTGTTGCTTCGCAGTACGTATTTAAGCGCTGTGATAAAATCAACTAAATTCCCATACTAATATCAACTTTGGGGTTAAGGGAACGAAAGGACACTCTGCGTTGTCTAAATGTGTCGGATAGAGGTACAAAAGTAGTTAGTGTTGTCTACGACTGAGTTGAGGAATTTTCCCTGCTGTTGTAGCTGCCTGTCTGCTTTAGCTACTTCAGTTAGCTTAGCTACTTCAGTTAGCCTAGCGAGAGATCTGTTGGGTTTGGAGCAGCTAACATTAAGACTACAGTCAGTTGATAAACCGCAATAAAAACAGCCTGTGACTTTTCATTTCGCTGTGTTCTCCCCGTCGTCTCGGTTCGGCTGGTTAATGTCGCCGGTAACGGTGTTACCGGCAGCCCAATAGCTAACTCCGCTATCTTAGGTCTGCGGTTTGAAGAGCGGGCGGAGCAGCGAGACCAGGACATTTCAGCTCAGACCGAGAAGCGCCGGCTTTCGTTAGTAAAGATCTTCAGAACAACGGATAGGAACTAATCATGAACGGGTTTAGCACGGAGGAGGACAGTCACGACGGGCCGCCCGCTCCCCCGTTCTACGGACAGAGCTGCTGTCTGATCGAAGATGGAGAACGATGCGGCCGATCCGCTGGAAACGCCTCCTTCAGCAAGAGGATCCAAAAAAGCATCTCACAGAAGAAACTTAAACTCGACATCGACAAGAGTGTAAGTGTTTAGGAGCACAGTCACCTAACTGTGCTAACGGCCATTGCATTATCCGTATTTCTCAACTTCATAGGTTAACTAACAAGTGATCCAGGACCTGCACGCTAACCATGATCATCTTTGATAACTGGGTCACTACGATTATTTGATAGAAAAGAAAAGATCAGAGCAAATGCCATAATGGCTATGATTTCATAGCTGTTGTTTCCTGACAATGTGGCTGGCTTGAGCTCGCTAACTGTGTTTTGCAGTAATCTGTAAGTTATCTATTTAACCCTAGCTATGGATTACATTTGAAATATTATTTAGTTTGCTCAGTACTTTTCTTATACATACCCAACAATCCAGTATCCCAGCTACAGCAGCAGTTATATTAGTGATGTACTTGTACTGAATATATCTGCGAGTATATCCGTGTAAACGGGTCTTGGCACGCAGGCACGATTCAGTAGTTTGCTGACAGCACTGACGAAGGTAAATGCTTAGAAATAGAGATTTACTGGTTTTACTGTTTTGACTTTTTGGATAAGAAGTGACCTTTGCCAGGACAGTAAGATTAGTTGTTTAACAGGCATTTCAGGAGTCGTATTTAACAGGCATCTCAGGAGTCATATTTGCCGCACTGCCAGGAGCTCTTTTATATATATATATATATACACACACACACACACACACACACACATTTAATTTGTTGTGTTTGTAGCAGTTACAAAATGTGTTGAAAGAGAGATAGAGATCAAAAGATTGAATATAATCTATGATGAATGAAATCCAATGGTTCTTTGTTACAGGTCCGACACCTGTATATCTGTGACTTCCACAAAAACTTCATCCAGAGTGTCCGCAACAAACGCAAGAGGAAAACGAGTGACGATGGTGGTGAATCTCCGGACCATGATGTGGAAGTGCCAGAGGTACCAGGCAGCTGCACGTAGACACACTTCCCTCACACACCCCTCACACACCCCACACACGCAGCGATGGCCAGTAGATCAATAACTTTATTGAAATCAGCAGTAGAAGCCCTTCGTTCTCCTGTCTTGTGTGTCTGGCTCAGATAGACGAAGATTCAACATTCTCCCACGCAGGAACTCAGACTGGTCCAGGCTTTTAAGGTTATCCAATTCAGAATTCAGTTTAACTCCCTGAGATCTTTCATGTTGTGATGAGCTGAAGCTCATGTTGCTCCGCCAGGTGGACCTGTTCCAGCTCCAGGTCAACACACTGAGACGTTATAAACGACACTACAAGATCCAGACCAGACCTGGACTCAACAAAGCCCAGCTGGCAGAGGTATGATCATGCCTTACACACACATCACACACACACGCATGCCTTACACACACATCACATCACACACACACGCACGCCTTACACACACACGCACGTACGCCTTACACACACACGCACGTACGCACGTACGCCTTACACACACATCACACTCGCACACACGCACACCTTACACACACCTCTCACACACACACACGCGCACCTTATGCGCATATCACTCACACACACACTATACACAGCTGTGCACATTACACACACACTACATACAAACATTACACACAGTTGCTTGTGTTGTATATGCATTATACATGTTATACACATGGCCAAGCACATTACATGCAACTTCACGCAATACACACACATGTAATGACACTAACCCTGGTTTTATAGTTAGGAGCCTAACTCTGATTTCATGGTTAGCGTGTAATGACACTAACCCTGGTTTTATGGTTAGGAGCCTAACTCTGATTTCATGGTTAGCGTGTAATGACACTAACCCTGGTTTTATGGTTGCGGTTAGTATTGTGTTTTTGTCACTGGTGAGTAGCTGCTTTTTTGTAGCATTTTATTTTTGTGTGTGTGTTATGTTTTGGCGACAATTCAGTCTCCTGAAAACCATTTTATAAAGTGGTTTATATGTTGTGTTGATGGTCCTGCAGTGCTGACAGACGGAACATTTTGCAGCTTCAGCTTCTGTGCTCAGAGGGTCTGGCTGAATGTCTCTGCACATTTAACAACATTACAGTTTTTCTCAGTAGCTTTGGTGCATTTCTCGAATCACCATGAACATTCATACAAAAGTAAGTCCATTTCTCAGAACGATTCTATATCCTCCATTGTGTTATGAAATGGGAACAGGGTGGAAGAAGTTCCATCAGTATCCTGTCATGAGTCACAAACCATTGCCTGATGGTGTTTGAGTGATGGAATCCCCAGTTTATTCCAAATTACCACATATTTTGGTAAATCATCTCAGAGCTCTCTCATCATCAGGGGTGAGATCCCTGTAGAGTGTATCATCAGGGGTGAGATCCCTGTAGAGTGTATCATCAGGGGTGAGATCCCTGTAGAGTGCATCATGGAAGGTGAGGAGGTGCTGTGTGCTGTATGGCCTTATAATGGAACCTTTTTTGATCTAAAGTTTCACACACTCACCTTCATCACCTGAAACCCAGTCATCAGTACAGGAGAAACTTATCAAAAAGGTCTAATAGCAGTGTACTCACGTTAATGACACATCTAATAGAGAGAATGCTGAGATGTTTTGGGGTGCAGGACTATAAAACAAAGAACATGTACAATATATTGTGATTAACATGACTAAGAAAAGGATAATGTAGGAAATGGCAAACAGTTGTACAAATAATTGTCAAAGCAGTTCCTTTGTGTTCAAATTTAATGAGAATTTTTTTTATTTTTTGCTTTTATCATGTGTACAAGTGACTTGATAATGTGGTGGTTGGACGAGTAATTTAAAGAGCTTCAGTTCTGATCTGAGTAATGCACCAAAGAGACTGAGAAAAACCCTAACACACATGCAGCAGGCAACAATTGAAAAATTGTTGTTTTGATTGTTTTTATTTACTTGTTTATTTTAAATATCCTGTTGTCGAATGCACAGTTCTTTGCTTAGTTCATGATTTTAATGTCCACTATCTTTTCCAGCAGTACTTTGTCACCCCGTCTCTCGTGGTTAACCTACTTTTCCTAAACATGTGTAAGAACGAAAAGAGATGGTAAAGCATGAAGTGCCATGGGGTGGGCCCTCTAGAACCCCCTTTAAACCCCCCTGTAATGACTGAGTTTCAGTTAATGCAGTTCAACCGCCTTCATTTAAATGATAGAGTGAGTGTCCGTGGCCCTGCTATATTGTGGCTCGGTGCTCACGAGAACTTATTACAGCAGCAGCTGAAGGCTAACCCAGCCTTTTAACCCAGCCTTCTCCCATTACCCTGCCTGCAGGAACAGCCATGCTAATGAGAGTAGCACCTCATTAATAAAACACATGTTAATGAGAGTAGCACCTTGTTAATGAAACGGAAGTGAACAAATCTGTCCAATTAGCTAGGAGCACGAAGCTCCACTGAGCTGAGGTGGGCAACCCCTTGCCTTGTTCCCCAGCTCCGCTGTCACCGCTCCAGCCTGCTCTCTACCTGCAGAAGCTAAACAAACAAACGTACAAGAACTATTTTCTGCAGTGCAGGTGCATTGAATCACCTTTGTGATGATATTGGGTTGAAAAACAGAAAACTTGACTAGAGCCTACGAGTGTGAGTAGGGACGCGACAGTTTCTGCTGCCACACCAGAAAGCTGCTGTCAGCTTCACACATACCCATAGCTCTGTGTATTTGTGTATGTGTGTGAAAGAGAGAGAGATCCTTCTTCTGTTCAATGTTTCTATGAACTTTTTGTTTGTTTGTTTTAGACCGTCAGCCGTCATTTCCGGAACATTCCCGTGAACGAGAAGGAAACTCTGACTTACTTTATTTATATGGTGAAGAGCAGCAAGAGCCGACTGGATCAGAAATCGGACGGAAGCAAACAACTGGAATAAGGTCCCCCTCCAGCAGTCAACAGCGCCTCCAGTGGACACCTGTCTAGGCTACGCTGCCATTCTTAATGACTGCTCACAAGTTAGCAGGGTAAAGAGATTAATGGGAAAATACTTACATATTTAATCCCATCTGTAGGTGAGGATGGCTAGTGTTGCTACCATAAAGTGCTTTGGAATATTTTCTGTCTTGAAGCGACTGTTAACTTCAGCTTGCGTGCCAAACCTGTAAATTATGAAGAAAACGCACAGACTGCATTTCTTGGTGAAAACAATGTGTGCACATCCAGTGGACATGCTAGCTGTTTTCTCTCCCGCCGTTGTGTGTGTGTGTGTGTGTGTGCGCGTGCGCGCGTGAGCGGCGTGTCAGTGTGCGTCATGTTCAGCTTGGTGATCAGTGAGCCCTGCACCAACACCTCTGCACTTACTCACCTGGAGTTCAGGCTCCATGTCTCTGAGTTCAGGCTCCATGTCTCTGAGTTCTCTCCCTCACCTGGAGTTCAGGCTCCATGTCTCTGAGTTCTCTCCATGTTTGCTCCTCCCCTTGTGTGAAGTGTCCCACCTCATGCCCCACCCTCTTTATCTCTGAGTAGATTTTGAAGCAGAACATAATTTTGTCTGAAAGCATTTTTGTTCTTTTTCTTTTTTAGTTGTTTTAAGGCATTTTAGTTAAACATCATTCCTCTGTCACAGTCATTTGTTCTTTATAAGTGAAGCTCATTTCAGATTCGCCTCTAGAAAGAATTTAGACCCCAGCCTTCCCACACCGATGTCACAGCTCCACACTGACCCTGTGTCCTAACAATTTATAATATGAGACAGGAAAACGAGATGCAACCCAGTGCCTTTGTGACGCCTGTGAGACTGGAGCAGCTCACCTGCTCACCACCAGTGTCACAGCAGCACAAAGCACAGTGTTGATGCTTTTGTTCTGATCCTTAACTGGGTTAGTTGGACTGCGATCCTCAGACATCATAAGAAGCAGAAATAGGCTTTACCTGGGATCTTACAAAGATGAAAAAACATCCATATTCGATACGCAAAATCATAATAGTACAATACTAAGTCATCACTATTGTTTAATGTTTATAATGATTAATGTGGTAATATTATGCAAAGAAGAAATTGATTCTGTGACACACAGCGGTGGAGCAGCGCCATTCAGATGGGAAGCACATCCAGGCCCAGAGCTGATGTAGGGTGTTTGTCTGAGAGATTACAGAGAGGTGTGGCATCTCCTGGAACAGAGGTTGGGGGGGGGGGTCTGTTCTTTAACTCCATGATCCAAGTGGGTGATTTTCTAACAGTGTACTGAACTTGTGTAAAGTGGTGTGCACGCTCTCTGTTTCTCTCTCTGTCCTGCAGCACCATGTCATAGTCCTTTGTGTAATGTGCACATAGTTTGCAGTTTTTCCTTTATTTCATAGCATCTGAACTGGTCTTTAAGTTTATGTATGTTTGTATCATGTAGGTTCTCTTGAGTTTTGTTGTTTTGTTTATTCATTCACTTTATGGGTTTGTTGTATTAGATAAACAGAACTGCATATTGCTTTTAATAAACAATATACATTAGACTCCTTTGATGCCAATGTCCTTGTGCTGACATTGTTTATAATTGTTCTCATTTTCTAATACTTGTAATTTTCCAAATAACCACCAGTGGGAGCTCATGAAGCAGGGTAATGCAGACAGTGCACAGCATCACATCAGAACAGAACAGAACTTTTTGTCCAGCACTTTGTTTCTTCTTCAGTGTTCACCTAGACACAGATTAAGTGATTTTTCCAACCAGTAATTTCCTGTCTTTATGCCTACTGATGTAGCTTGTTAGGGCAGTGTGTGTTTGGTGACACCACATGTCCTTCGCCAAGAGTTTGAAGATGTTCAGAATCTGGGCTGAGTTTTCTGCCAACATCATTTCATTCTGCTGTTCTAAGCTGCAGTGAGGAAAAGCTGGTAGCAGCTACTCGTGACTTTAGCACCACTTCCTCCACCTTTCAAAGACACTTCAGGCAAAGAGGCTGTTAGCCTTAAGAAAAGGGTTATGGTCTGCCTTAATTTTTTTTAGTTAATTGAACTACAATTTGAGTTAGAGGTAAGGGTTAAATTTGAATTTAGCTCATAATATTAAGGCAGCCAGGACTTTTACAGTACAGAGTGTCACTACAGTGGAACATCCAAAGAGACTGAAGTTCAAACAGTTTTAGACCTATTCCTGTTTTTTTTCCATAATGTGTATTAATAGTGAATATTAGTCATTATAGTGACTCTCAGCCTTGTCCAAGAAAATTGGCAGTATGCTTAACCCTTATGGCCTTGTTAGCTCCATGTGAACGTAGACGGTGGAACGGGGTAGGAGTTTAGGGAACAAAACAGGCCAAAGTGGGTCTTGAGATGTACGGCAGTAATTTAATTTGACTTGCTGGTGTTTAATTAGCGCCGACGCTGCAACTACTGGGTGTAATTATATGCATTTATAGAAGGTATCTGCATACGACGGATATTTTAAACTGAATTTTACTGCATTTTAAAATTTGTTTTAAAAGGATTTGGTGGTACATATTATTGATTGCGTTCATCTGTCAAATTTCACAAAATTAAAGGTAAGAATTATTTTCCTGTTTCCTCTGATTTGCGTTTCCAAATTGCGTATCCGATTAAGAGCGCCGCACGCAGAACAATCGAGTTGGGCATAAGTCGAACTACAGAATATAATACGGGCGTCATCGCATTAGAATGAAACAACAGAATCGCTAGAATAACAGAATGTAAGGGATACATTCATGCACACATTTACTCACTCTGTTTGTACTACCGGTTTAAATTGTAAAAATTACCTTGAATTTTTTAGGGTGTTTCTCTCGGGGTCTGTGAGAATGGCAATTTTGGAATTACTCACGTGTTAAGAGGAAAAGGTCAGAAATTATAGTGCCAAATTTCACAGAAATAATTTATTAAATTGTTCTTAATTTTGTAGTAGTTCATGCAGAACGTGACATATGAAAGCTTTGATTTCAGTTCTCTCTTACTGCTCCTGGCATACTCCTTGAGGTAGATTTTGAAAATTAATATATGATCGCTGATTAGAAAAAATACTCCAATACTCCAAACACTACAATATCCAAAACCAAAATACTCACAAAAATTATATCTTGTGTTCCCAATTAAATATTTGAGAGAATATTATTAAAAAATCAAAACAAGTTCATAAAGACATCTTCACCTAATTCCACATCGGACCTCACTTTGATCAAGTAGAACATCGCACTTTGAGAGAAGTGGCTGTAATCCGAGTCGAGAGCGCGTGGACGAATTGTCTCCTCTTGCTCGCGCCTCGGATGCGGGCGTCACTGTTTCAGTTCCAGGGCCCAGACTTGATGCGGCCAACCCGTTCTACCTTTCAGTTTTTTCTCGTTTCCTAAAGGTTCTTGCAGGTCTTCGTTCTGTACGCGTTAAGAGAAAAGCATAAAAGAAAAACACAAACACCGATGAGGGCAACTTTAATATGAACGTCTTCGATAAATGTTTAAATTGTAGTTGTTCACATTATTACTTCCTTTACGGCCGGATACCTCCTTCCTCATCCATATTATCTTTGAATGTGTAACATATAGGATAGAGCCCAGATGTTATAATTGTTTCAGGATTTAAGAAACTGTTCCTCTGAAATGTGGCTTACCAATTCAGTATTGATGGAAAGACGTATTGTAAAGACACCGTGAAGTTAAGATGTGCTATAAGGTTAAAAAATCTTGTTTCCTTCGTGAACAGTTTACTTTCTCAATTGTGGAAACACAGCTGAGAGAATATTGACGTGATACGCTTTTGATTACTTTTATTCGTTGTGTACCTGTATTCTTAAAAGAGCTCTAATTAGATATGTTAATTAATTAGCTTTTTAATTAAATGCTCCTTACCATTTCCCGTTTTCTCTTCAGATCTCTACTATCAAATTTCTTAATATCAGCACTGAATTCTTCCGCTCCCATGGGGTCCTTTGCTAGCACATCCGTTAAATAAGCGATATAACTTGTTGCCAGTCTTAACGTTTTTATTTTTGACAACTTTGTGTCTGCTGGTACATTTGGTATACACTCTCGTAGCTCTGCGAAGGCCGTGTTGATGCTCTCGGTCCTGCGCCGTTCCTTCTTTGGGCCCGGGGTCCTTCGCTTCCCCATTTTTGACGAGATAGCCTCTGCGTGACTGTCATGGATCGGACCAGGAGATCCGAATTCAGCAGAGTAAGAGGTTTGTATTTGGAATTCCGTAGGGATTTCTGAATGATTTACAACCCAGCTTTGAAAATAAGGGTTATCTTGATGACACCGTGGCACAAACGGGAACGTCTCGTGCACCAGGCGATGATGCTGGTAATTTCCAACAAGGTTCATTTTCGCAAGTCCGACCTCCTTGGACGTCGCGTCTCCTGTTGTGTTGTTGTGCTAGTCAGCATAAACAAGCGCTTTTACAGGATGCTTAAGCCAGCCTAAATCCTGCTGTCTATTACTGCGATTATATTAAAGAGAAAGATACAACAACCATGCACTGTGCAAACAGTCTGGCTTATAAGACACTTGGTATTGTCATTACTAATAGTTTCTCAACAGATTCCAGTTAACCAGTTAACCATCATTCCAATAGCTCGATGATAAAGAAGAGTAAGTTTATCTCTCCAACTAAACGCTACAGGCTGTTCCAGACTCCCGTGGGCGACGTTTATACGGCTCGGCGGGGTTCAGCCGTCTTTACGACCTCTGAGCCAATAGCCATAAGTCGTCTTGTGATAGGGTGGAGATTTTAGTTTACAAGTTATGCTGTAGTGACATGGATCGCCATGTCTTCACCCAGGATGTTGACTACAATTTGCTTTTCATCAGGTTTAAAATGCACATTTCACAACATTCAAAAGAGAAAATAGAATGTCGTTGGTATGATGGGCTTGTGTGTGCTTGCAGACGGTTTAAAATTGGACAGTATCACAAACTTTTTTCCATTTCCGTTTTCACTAAAGTGAGATAGTTGACACATCTTTTCACCTCGGTGCATCTTGCTATATCTTGTAATAATCGTTTAGATTTTGCTTACACAGTTTTCATCTTTTCGCCAGTGTTACATAGACTATGTTAGCAAAATCTGTGTCTGTGTGTGTGTGTGTGTGTGTGTGTGTGTGTGTGTGTTTGGGTCAGTGTTTTTGGGGGTGGGGTGGGGGTCGGGGGGTTGTCTGAAACCTTTTAATCGCAAACATTTGCAATTTGTAATTGTCACTCTAGACATTCAAGTTTTCTAAAATGAAACATCAAGAAAAAATTGCTTATTGTATAACAGCAATTCAGACAATTATGTATGAATAGATGCATTAATATCATATTTAACAACGTGATTATGAATTACAGCATTTTAGAATTGATCTTGAAAGATTCGTGAAAATACCCGGTGATTTATTAAAATAACCGTACTAAATAATAACCGATTACCACGGTTTAAAAATGATTTTCATGTGTAGTTTATAATTCGATATCCGTTCGTTTATATTTAACATAAAAAGTAGTGTCTCAAATGCATTAGTTTTGTACATTAGCTATATCGTTTATTAATTTTAATATTTAAAACGTAGATTCAGAAAATGACAATTTATTTTTGTATTATTACAATACATAAATGGCTGGAATCGACTGACTGTGTAGATGTCCGTCAACAAAATTGAGCATCATTTCAGCTTCTGCGTGCCGTGAGAAACGGTCGCGAGGGGCGGATGAAAGGAGGGGGTTATCTCTTGATGTTCACTATGTTCTCCTCCCTGTAGAAACCAGTGCTCGGCAGACCACTGCCAGGCGTCACTGTTCTTATCTGTATAGGCTTAAAACATGGTCCAATTACATTCCGTGACCTTAAGCGTAATTCAGAAACATCTAAATTTAGAAATAAATCATTTGGTGATGCATGGGACCTGTCTTCCACTGTTCTTTACTACTATGCTGCGTAGTACTGCATAGGGGGAATAGTGGACTTAAGAGGGGAGTGCTCCACTTGGGTGTGCTGTTCTATTATTTATTTTAAAGCTTATTTTTTAATTCAATAATTTAAAAATGTTTGCCAGCTTTGTCTCAGCTGGTATTTTGTTACATTCTCTTAGCTCCGTGTGTGTGGATGTAATACATGCACTGCAAGACATTACATTGCCTTATTCAGATAGGTGTGCCTTTGTATGACCAACTGTAAAGATGGAATAGAACACTGACTACTAACCCTAACCCTAACCCTACTAACCCTAACCCTAACCCTACTAACCCTAACCCTAGTTCTTCTCATTAAATACATTCTGTACCTGAAATAAATGTAATAGCTTTGACCTTTGTACCATCAGTACCATATATAAATTCACAAAAGATGCCTAATTATCCATGACACATTACACCACTGACACTGTGGTATTGACTTAGTAACGAGCAGTGAGATTGGGCAAAGTAACACTAAGGATAATTTATTCACACTTGTCACAGTGTACTTCTTCCTAAGGTCCAAAGAGCAGCTGTTTTATAGTGCCAGAGTTTCAAAGAGTTTCAGTTCTCCCTTTTTGTTAGTTTTTGTCCTGTTAACCCTGCTGCTGTACTGGATGTACAGCCTTATTGAGTTCTAAGGGTTAATGTTCCTAATTAGTTTACTTGTGCTTCAGTAATAGCAACGTCCAACAGGTTAGCTCTCTACATCCTACAGTTTACATCTCTCTTTAAAGTTATAGATTCCCTCTCTTTCTTTCCCCCTTCTACCTTTCCCTCTCTCCCCCTCCCTCTTTCCCCTTGTTCTCCCTCTCTCCCCTTGTTCTCCTTCTCTCCCTCTCTCTCTCTCACATTGTTGTCTTCCCGTGACTCTGCTCCACTTGCTATCAGCCCAGTACAGATAAGAGTTCTGTGTGGAATGTTGTGTGAGGTGTGTGTGGCTGGGGAAGCCTGGCTGTGTTTACAGCTGGGACGGCTGTTTCGTGAACCCTGCCTGTTCTCGTCTGCTGATTTATGTAGTGTGTACGGGGACAGCAGTGACTGGTAGACCAGCACCAACATGCACAGCAAGATGAACCCCCCCCTCCCCTCCACACAAAACCCCCACCACGCACACGCAGCCCCGCATCCACACACACAAACCAACATCCACACACACAGCCCAGTGTCCACATACACAGCATGTGACATTTACGCTGCTGTCTCTGACCTGCCAGCCTGATTGGCACTGTTAGATTTACAGAGACAGACAGCAATGTTGCTGAGAATCAGTGTGGAGGTTTCCAGACCTGAGAGCAGCCCAGTGGCCTCTATCCTGGGAATATCGACTCCTCCAAGAGGAGGGGTGTCACTATGTCTGCACTCACAATGGTGATACTGCACACAGTGGGAGTGTCTGGCAATGATAACCTTACAGCTGAAGACAGGAAAAGTTAAGTTTCCTCTTCACTACTATAAGACAGTCCTGTGTTATCAAACCCTGCACTGATATACCTATTGTTCTGATATAACTACTGTTCTGATATAACTACTGCACTGAAAGAATCCTTGTTACTCTGGTTTTATTTCTCTACCTGACTGAGTATGCTTCTGACAGGAGGCTGAATTCTCTGTGAATGATCCTCCTAATGAAGTGTTTTTACTGTTAAACACACACTTTATCTGCACATACCATCCTGTACACATACACATAAGCTGTGTGGGAGGCCCATTGAGTAAATTTAATTTGCAGGATTATTTGCTGAATGTATAAAATAAGTGATTTCAGTAATTAAAGTTCACTTGAAAATACATAATTTCCCCCCATAGGTTCTTTTTGAAATGAGGGCATGACCTAATCTGTAGTTTAGGGTAAAGGTCAGAGTCAGGGTTAGGGTTAACTGTGACTGCTAGGAGAGATGTGGTGTGATGTGAACTGTGGACAAGGCTCATATTCAGCACAGCAGTGCTGACCCCGTTCAGCAGGTGTATCAGCTGTGTTTGGACACCATGGTGGTGGAAGGCAGGGCAGGTTCTCAAACAAACCAGCGATCTGCTTCTCTTGTAATGGTCTGATCCATTAATCCCATCTCAGTACCAGCTAAAACCAGCTCACACACCCAAGACCCGTCATTTTTGACATGATTCCAATGTATGACGTGTCTTTAAGACTCATTCTGTTATATGTTAGGTTATGCCTGTTTGTTACTACTCAGGCTACTGGCATGTATTCAGTCCAGTATCTTATCAAAGCTGCGTGTGTTTGTTCAGGACTGGCAGGCCTGATTCTGACCCAGAAGACTTTCCTGAGATGAGGCAAGCTATTGTGCTGCTCTGTTTATGATGGCGTTGATCAGCAAAAGTGCATCTTTAATTCTGCTTTATATCTGAACTTCTACACTTTGAATTTGTAATGACAAACATGCGTTGTATCATTATGAAGATACAGTGCTTTCCAAAAGCATTATACAATTACTGATATTTACTGTGGTTTGGTCCAAGCACTTTGGATTCTGCTTTATGTTATACATGTTCACCACATGTACAGTTCACATACATGATATGAATCACAGGGGTAAAGTTAGGAAAAACTACAGAAGAATAATATCCTTTCAAATGTAAATAAAATGTCTCAAAGCAGGACAAGAACAGCTTTTAGAGTACTGAATGAATCATTCCTTAAGACTAGCACGTAAAAAATCCTCACCTGCAGAACTCACATTAACACAATAGTACACACCGCTGAACTCAACAATCTAGTTGCAATTGGTGAAAGCATGCTGAGAATAAACTGTGTCTATAACAGAGACCAGTGTAACCCTAACCCTAGTCTAGGGTTAGTGTAGAGTTATGTTAAACCTGGTCTTGGGTTAGGGTAAGGTTAGATTAACCCTGGTGTAGGGTTATGGTAGTTTTATATTAAATGCTGGTCTAGGGTTAGGGTAGTTTTATATTAAGCCCTGCCTACTGTGTGGACACACCACCACATAATATCAGCCAGTGTCTCCAAGTTGCTGGCACATGCTGGAAGTCTGTCATCAGTACAGCATGTGCAGGATTGATCATGCGAGATCACAACACAGCAGCGCGACCTGGAGCAGCGGATTACATCACGTTCACGGAAATTAAATTTCACTTTGACCTCATTCTTTGTTGCCTGGCAGAAACAGACATCAGAGTGGCGGTACATCCGTTTGGAACACAGGGCTTCTGTCGTCTGTGTTCACCACTGGTCCACGTGCTGAGCGACAGGGCGGAGAGCCCCAGGACTCAGTGAGTGATGAGGCTCCTTTTACCAGCACACACAGCACAGTCAGTACTCAGCAAGTACTGCACATTCAGAGGAAACTTCCATGTTTCAGTCCTGTTTACAAGCTCATAAAACCCTACAGGAATAACATTTAAAGTCCAAATTTGATTTGTTATTGAAAGTTCACATTATAAGTTGACCTCCCAAAGAAAAACAGTCTATAACCATAACATAGATGACATTAGTATGATTGAAATGTGTGATGTTTTGTTAACATTTTTTAGTGTAAGTCACAGAGTTTACTCAGTTGAACACAAGGCACTCACAATATACTTTTCCCTGTTACGAAAACTACAACTTCCTGTTTCCTCCTAGGTGGAAAAGTGTTCGGAAAGCTGAATGGGATGTAACCTCATTAAAGAGGCGGTCGTAAATCTGCCTCACAGTCTTCAGCCACACCATGGCTCATGTGGTTTGGTGCAGCCCACTCTGTTTAAATAGTCATTGTTCCACTTTTGCATTGGTCGAATTCTAATGATATCCTTATAACCAGCTGTGCAGCTTCAGTGTTTTTCTCTTTAACCATGTTACACACCCTCGAGCAGGCACTGTTCCTGTGCAAGGTGTCTGTAATTAGTGTGGATTAGTGGAGAATGGCCTGCAGTTTGGGTCATGTGTGCAGAGCATAGGGGAAGGGCTCTAGAAACTTTGCTTCTTCTTTGGTAACTCTAGTAAGTATAGTGCAGTCTCCCTTACACATTGCTCCCTAGCACACTACCCTCAACACAGTATTCCCTAACACACTACTCCCTAGCACGCTACCCCCAACACAGTCTCCCTAACACACTGTTCCCTAACACACAAACCCCAAAAACAGAGCCTCCCTAACACACTACTACTTAACATATTAACCCCTAACTGAGATTCCCTAACATGCTAACCCCAACATAGACCCTCCTTAACACATTTCCCCAACACTACCCCTTACATAGAGTCTTCCTAACACAGAGCCTCCCTAACAAACTCCTCCCTAACACAAAACCACACTGAGAGAGGTGAGGAATAGGTTTCTGCTTCCTTCAAGGTCCTCCAAAGACACAGTGATTTAAACATGTTTACTCTGACTACACTAAACATTTACATTGGTGGAGAAGGTAGAAGTGGCTGGGAAATGCAGCAGATCTGAAAGTTTAACACAAGTTTCGTTGTTCTGTCACAGTCTTGCGTGATTCATCTTGAGAATCCACCTGACATTTACAAGAGCACAAGCTTTCAGTCAGATGAACTTTGTGTACATTTTTCTTCTGTGCCTGACCCCCTATTTCTTTTGCTGTCAGTAACTGGGTACTCTAAGGATCTGTTCCAAAATCTAGTGAGCTGCCTACGTAGACAATATTTTATGTCATAGTGTGTGCACTCCCGACATGTAGGCTCTCCCAGTTCTTAAATTCCTGAAATATGCTGCCTACTGAGGGACCTTGTTCTGGACAGATTTTGAGAGTATAGAATGGTTCCTCAGCCGCTAATGCAACGCATATTAATCAGGTTTTTTAAATGGGAAACTGGGTAATAAACATTTTGACTAGCTTAGTCAACGGTAGCTTTCTGTGTTGCTGCTTTTAATCATTTTTAGCAATGAAGCAACATTGTCTAGTAATTTATTCCTGTTCGTCCTGGATAGAAGATGTGTGTAGTTACCTTTTAGCAATTTGGTATCTAAACTCACTATTTTATTCTCGGCGATCATTGCAAAAGGTATTTTTATCCTTCAGAGACAGCATCAGCACTCAAATCTTTTACATTTACATTTCTGGCATTTGGCAGACGCTCTTATCCAGAGCGATTTACAAAGTGCTTTTATAAAGGCTTGTACTGAGACAGAAAGTGTGATAACGAAATGGAGAAACTGGAGCTGGAGTTAAATGTTAAATGTTCACCAGGTAGCTAAGGTTAATACCGGTTGCGTGCAGTCGGTGACGCCATTGCTCTCTAAAGAAACCATCTTAATCTATTTTATAGTAATGTAGAAGTGTGTAGTTTTGTAGTAGTGTAGAAGTGTAGTTTTGTAGTAGTGTAGAAGTGTAGTTTTGTAGTAGTGTAGAAGTGTAGTGTAGAAGTGTGTAGTTTTGTAGTAGTGTAGAAGTGTAGTGTAGAAGTGTGTAGTTTTGTAGTAGTGTAGAGGTGTAGTGTAGAAGTGTGTAGTTTTGTAGTAGTGTAGAAGTGTAGTGTAGAAGTGTGTAGTTTTGTAGTAGTGTAGAAGTGTGTAGTTTTGTAGTAGTGTAGAAGTGTAGTGTAGAAGTGTGTAGATTTGTAGTAGTGTAGAAGTGTGTAGATTTGTAGTAGTGTAGAAGTGTGTAGTTTTGTAGTAGTGTAGAAGAGTGTAGTTTTGTAGTAGTGTAGAAGTGTAGTGTAGAAGTGTGTAGTTTTGTAGTAGTGTAGAAGAGTGTAATTTTGTAGTAGTGTACAAGTGTGTAGTTTTGTAGTAGTGTACAAGTGTGTAGTTTTTAAAACGGGGAACAACCCTAAAGCTTCAGTGGGCACCAGACATATAACTGCAGTCAGATGGGCATGAATATGTACATGGGATTCAAAAATAGTTGTGGATTTGAGTGGATTTTGAATGGATATAACCATTTTTGCCATCATTCTACACTTAATCGCCTGCAATGACAAACTGAAAACATGTTTTAAAGACTTAAAATTACTTACAAATCAAATATTTCTTACTCAGAAAATTATTTAGACTCAAAACTGTGTTTCAGTTGGAGCCCTCCTGTTGCAATTTGAATTGATTGGACATAGTTTAGAGAGGCTCACACATGAATCTGTAAGGCCCCTGATTTATACTGATTGTCAGGACAAAAACAAGGCATGAATTCAAACAAACTGTGGATCAAGAATGTGAGTGTCCCAGGACCAGAATGACCTAAATCATTTAGAAATAGGGTGGAAAGCTTGGCACCACCATGAACTTTCCTAGTCTTCCTAGAGTTACTAGAGTTGGCCATCTGAGGAAGAGGGCCCTTGGTCAGTTCTTACGAACAAATGAGTCCAGAGAAGATGTGCCTCTTAGAAAGACTTGGGCAGTGGGAAGTGGCCTATGATATAAAGACATGGGCAGTGGTCATGGCCAGTACTACTGTGTTAGTGTTTTTTGTTTTAGAAATACCACAAGACTTGGTTTAATCAGAATCACACAGTTTATTGATTTTCCAAAGCATATGATAAAATCATACAACTAAAACATTTTTTATTTTACCATTTGACCATTCAGGATTACGTGCCTGCTAACCCTAACCCTGCATTTTCCCTGTTATTAAAAAAATATATTATCCAGCCTGTCCATTGTTAGAATTTGTGTAAAAGAGGTTTTGCAGACACATATTCAAGTACATAGTTTGTTTATGTGACTCAAATCTGTTAATTCAAACTCAACATTTGTCTCGCCTTGAACATGAATGTTAGGGTTAGTGAGTGTGTGAATGTTCTCAGGGTTTTACTTTTCAAAGTCTGAGCTGTTTGAAACAAAGCAGAGCAGTAAATAATGGTGCTGCTGCAGAATCGTACATGAGAAGGTTAGTGTGTGTGGAGAAAAGGTAAAAGGTTAGTGTGTGTGGGGAAAAGGTTAGTGTGTGTGGAGAAAAGGTTAGTGTGTGTGTGGAGAGAAGGTTAGTGTGTGGAGAAAAGGTAAAAGGTTAGTGTGTGTGAAGAAAAGGTAAAAGGTTAGTGTGTGTGGAGAAAA